>CM076574.1:1103562553-1103647036 GCA_034641835.2 Pinus albicaulis
TTCATCCACTGAACCTACCATAGAAGAGGATCCAAAAACCTTTGTTGAGGATACAAACCTTTCTACTTCCACAGGAGAGTCAACCATGGCAGAAGAAGGAGGAGGAGGAGTTGTTAATGGAGAAAACACATTTGGAGGAGGTAGAGGAAGAGGTAGAGGAGAAGGAGGAAGAGGTGCAGATGGAGGAAGAGGTAGAATAGGAAGCTCTTTTGGGTTCCCTATACTTGATGGAGAAACCAATACAACCATGAAAAACATTTCACCTTCTGTCCTTCCGAACTTCTATGGGCTTAAAACTGAGGATCCTGAAACTTTCTTATTCGAATTTGAAGTACTGTGTAGGACTTATGACTACCTTCAAGATGCCCAAAAATTGAAATTATTTCCTTCAACTATGAAAGGAGCATCATTGAAGTGGTTTATGAGCTTAAGCAGTAGTTCCATTAGGACATGGGAAGACATGAAACAAGCATTTCTAGAGAGATACTTGGATTATTGTATACCGGTTAATCATAAGGAAGAAGTGTTCAAGATGTTACAAAAAGAAGATGAAAACTTAGAAGATTTGTTGGAAAGATTTAAATACAACATAAAAAGGGCACAAATGGAAAACCTAGATCAAGACACTTTAAAATCTCTTTTGTTGAAAACCATTAGGGATGAATGGTTGGATATCATTAACATGATGGGAAAAGGGGATATATCACAACTCACATTACCTGAAATATCTGAGTTATGTATCAACCTTTCCAGAGGGAAATCCAAAACTGTCAAAGGTCCAAGAGATCCTGCTCTTGCAAGAGCAAGTAACTCTGCTTCTGGGACAGTAAGTAGATCAGAAATAGGACACATGCTTGATGATTTTAAATCTGACATCTTAGGGAGTCTTAGTGAACAAATAGACACCCTTAAGATACAAAACAAGCAAAACGCTGAATCTGATGCCTTGGCAATCTTTGTCCCAAATGTAGGAAGAAACATGCCTTGAGAGAGTGCCCTTTGGATGTAAAAGTTGTAGAAACCTGTGTTATTTGTTCTGAGAAACATGAGACCAAGAATTTTCCTTCTCTTCCTGGTCTCAAGGCTGTTTTTCAAGAAGAAACTCCTACAGATTCCACAGAATCTCTTAACTTTATATCTAGAAGACCTTGGCAGGGACCTCAAACACAGGGATTTCATGATCAAATGTATAATCAACCTCCACCTTGGAATTATTGGCAGCAACCTTGGCCCCAATTTCAAAATCAATCACAAGCTTGGGCACAAGGATCACAAGGTCCCTATGGAAGATACTCTTCATATTATCAGTATCCACCATCCTATCCACCATACCCACAAAATTTTCCTCAAAATCTTCAACAAAATTTTCAACAAAATTCTCAACAACATCATCAGAACCAACCTCATCAAAATCAACCACTTCCATTACCATTCCCTCAAAAATCCAATCAATTACCATCTCAGCCCATACCAAACCCCAATAATAAGAATCCTCAGAATACATATATGATAGAAGAACAACAATTTCCAACTTATTTAATTACTCCTCTAGACCTTAGTGATGTTCAACTTAGGTCTGGAAGGATACTTGAGAAGAGGAAACCTTCTGTGATCATACAAGAACAAGATAATTCTGAGGAAGACTCCCTACGGGTTAATAAAAGTCTTGAGGAAAGAACATCCTTTCAAGGCCAAAACATTGAAAAACTGAAACAAAAAGATCCAATAAATCCAACTCCAGTATTAGAGCAACCATCCACATCTACTTCTATACCTCCTTTTCCGGAAAGACTACAAATTGATAAAGGTGTAGAAAAACAAATAATGGTGCCTAATTATGATTTCTTGGATGAATTGAGAAATGTTTGCATTAAAATTCCATTATTGCAAGCCATCAAGGAAATCCCAATTTTAGCGAAAACAATAAAGGAGTTGAGTATGAAGACAACAAAGAAAAGAATAAGAGAAACCAAGAAAATTCAACTGGTAGGACAAATAGCAGATATTATGATGGGTAAGATTACTATTCCAAAGTACCTTGACCCAGGAAATCCAGTTGTCAAAATTCACATCAATGGAATTGAAATTCAAAACACACTCATTGACTTAGGAGCAGCAATAAATATCCTGAGTAGACAAATCATGGACAAACTGAAACTTCCTAATCTTCTCTTTACACCCACACTATTACAACTAGCAGATAGATCTGTGATCAGACCAGATGGGGTAATAGAAGACATTCCAGTGTCCCTAGACTCTTGGGAGTACCCTGTGGATTTCATGATCCTTACACCCAAAAATAATCTAGGAGGCCATCCTGTTATACTAGGAAGACCTTGGTTAGCTACAGCTGATGCTTTTATTAGTTGTAGGTCCGGTGATATGTATATTTCTGATGGAAGTTCAACAAAGAAATTTACTTTATATCCTCCAGCTAGGACAATTACAGATCTAGATGACACTCAATGGATAGAGGATGAAGAATATTTGCAACCACTCTTCACAATTTCAGAAAATAGTGAAGATAATCAAATTCTGAATACTCTAGAAAATTTTGAATCTTCTCTAGAACACAAACAAGAATCATTTCAAGAGAAATCCAATATTGAGTTCTTGTCATCTAGACAGATGTCTCTTCATTCTATGGACAAATTTGGCAATTCTACAAGTGAAATTTTTCCAGGTAAAACCTTGAACATAAACAAAAATCTGGAAAAATCTCAACAAGAAGAACTAGTCAAAGTATTACAGAGACATTCTTCTGCATATGCATGGGAATACACTGACATGAAAGGGATAAGTCCCAAGACTTGTACTCATCACATCTATATAGAGGCAAATTGTAAACCAATTAGACAACCTCAAAGACGGATGAATCCAAATCTTAGAGAAATTGTCAAGGAAGAACTACAAAAATTGTTAAATGTTAACTTCATTTATCCTATTTCAGATAGTCAGTGGGTTTCCCCTTTAGTAATTGTACCTAAGAAAAATGGAAAGTGGAGGGTGTGTGTTGACTACCTAGAACTGAATAAAGCTACTCTTAAAGACCATTTTCCCTTACCTTTCATAGATCAAGTATTAGATACATTAGCGGGTAAAAAGTACTTTTCATTCCTGGATGGATTTAGTGGTTACAATCAAATCCAAGTAGCACTTGAAGACCAAGATAAAACCACATTTACTTGTCCTTGGGGTACTTATGCCTACCGAGTATTGCCATTTGGATTGTGCAATGCACCTGCAACATTCCAAAGGGCAGTATTAGGAATTTTTTCTGATCTGATACATGACTGTGTAGAGGTGTACATGGATGATTTTACGGTTTATGGGGATACATTTGAAGAGGCTTTAGAAAACTTGGAAAAGGTCTTAAAAAGATGTCAAGAAGCAAACCTTTCTCTTAGTCATGAAAAATGTTTTATGATGTTCACTGAAGGTATTGTTTTAGGGCACCACATTTCAGGGGATGGGATTAGAGTTGATGAAGCGAAATTTGAAGTTATTTCTAACCTATCCATTCCAAGTTGTCAAAGAGATGTAAGAAGTTTTCTAGGATTTACGGGGTACTATCGGAGATTTATAGAAAACTTCACCAAAATAGCATCTCCTCTCTTCAAATTACTCACCAAAGATTGTGAATTTAAATGGACTTCTGATTGCCAGTTAGCTTTTGAAACCCTGAAAACCAAAATTTCTGAAGCACCTATATTAAGGGGACCTAACTGGAAGTTACCTTTTCATATCTCGACGGATGCTTCCGATACAGCTCTGGGAGCAGTATTGGGACAGAAAGATTTAATTCCCTATGCCATCTATTATATCAGTAAAAATTTGACTCCTGCAGAGTTAAACTATACTGTAACTGAAAAAGAGTATTTAGCTGTTGTTCATGCCATTAACAAATTTAGACACTATATAACAGGCTATGAAACTTTTATTCACACTGATCATTCTGCCATTAGATATTTAATGAATAAATCAATCACTAATGGTAGAGTTATAAGATAGTTGTTATTATTGCAAGAATTCAACATTACTATTCTAGATAGGCCTGGAAAACAAAACACTGTGGCTGACTTCCTGTCTAGAATTCAAAATATCAAAGATGACACTCCGGTTGAAGATCAATTTCCTGATGAATATCTTTTTGCAGTTTCTACTCAAACTCCATGGTTTGCTGATATTGCTAATTATTTAATTTCAGGAAAATTTCCTTCAATTATGAATGCAAGGGATAAAAGAAAAATCATTAATGATAGTGCAAGATATTCATGGGTCGCTAATGAGTTGTACAAGACAGGTTCATATTTGATCATTAGAAGGTGTGTTCGTGAAGATGAGATGCCTGAAATTCTCAAGGCATGTCATGATGAACCTTGTGGCGGACACTTTGCAGATAAGAGGACAGCCTATAAAATCCTTAATTTAGGATATTATTGGCCATATTTGTTTAAAGATGCAAGGGAGTATGTCAAAAGGTGTGACAGTTGCCAAAGGGTAGGGAAACCTTCTCCTTCAGGTGAGATGCCATTACAACCTCAGGTACACATTGAACCTTTTGAAAAATGGGCCTTGGTTTTTGTAGGACCTATTAGTCCTCCATCAAGACAAAAGAAATACATATTAGTTTGCACTGATTATGTTACTAAGTGGGTAGAAGCTAAACCATTACTTGTTGCTAATGAATCATATGTAGTTACTTTTCTTTTTGAGGATATTTTTACTCGTTTTGGTGTCCCAAGGGAAATTGTTACAGATCAAGGAGCTCAATTTACATCAAGGCTAATGGAGCAAATGATGGAGAAGTACAAAATCAGACATAGAACATCTACTCCTTATCATCCACAAGCAAATGGTGAGGTGGAATCCACTAACAAAGTCATTGAAGGAATCCTAACAAAGACTGTTCATCTACATAGAAGAGATTGGGTAGATAGGCTTCCTGAAGCCTTGTGGGCCTATAGAACTACATGGGGAAACACAAGAGGCCATACTCCTTATGAGCTTGTTTATGGAAAGAAATTTTTGTTTCCTATAGAGTTCCAAATCCAAACATTCAAGATGGCAGTTCAGCTAGGACTTGATCTAACAGAGGCACAAAAGCATAGACTGGAGCAAATTAATGAATTGGATGAGATCAGACAAGATGCAGTTCGGAAAACAAGTCTAGTCCAACAGCAAAGGGCTAGATGGCATGACAAGTACATCAAAGAGAAGAAATTTAAAGAGGGTGATTGGGCTCTCTTGTTTGATTCAAAATTCAAGGATTTTCAAGGGAAATTTCAGACACATTGGCTTGGGCCATCTGAAATTGTTCGAATTTTTGATAATGGGGCAGTAAAAATCAGAACTATAGATGAAGAGGAGGTCACTTTTCTTGTGAATGGTCATAGACTGAAGCTATACCACAAGCCACTCTCAAGAGAAGAGTTTGTCAAAAAGTTCCAAGAAGACAATGATGTGAAGTTAATGAAGAAGAGTCTCTCTTCTTCATCAACTTGATTAAATTTTCTGAAGCATTTCTCTTTATGAAAAAAAAATAAAAATAAAAATAAAATAAAAATAAAGGTATAAACATGAAAACCAATCACTGATTGGCATGTTTATACAGAAAAGATAGGGTGAAAATCAGAGTCTCTCTGACACTCTAACTTTTCCCATTTTTGTTTTAAGCAGCTGTTATAAAAATCATAAGTTCAGTTCCATAGTACTTATGATTCATTTCATCTCATTCCATTCACTTATCCATCCATACTTCATCTCATCCATCATTCATATTTCACTCCATTCCACATCCCATTCATTTCACTCCATCTTCCATCCACTTCATTTTCATGTCAAAACATAGAATTTGATATCTTGCTGTAAGTGAATAAAAATATGCCATGAATTGCAGTACAGCCCTTATGTTCCTTCACTCCATGAACTGAATCCATTTTATTCCATTATCCACTTCATACATATCATAATCCATCATCCATTTTCATCCATACCACATAACATTTCACCCATACTCCAAAAACATTTCATTTTCATGATTAAAGTGTTCTACAGGAACATTCTGCAGCTCAGTGGACATTCTGCAGCTAATCAGCCTTTCTGCAGCCCGACAGTCTTTCCGCAGCTATAAACCTTGAAGGCATCAACCAGCAGACATCAGAATTACAACAAAGTGATCCAGTGAATTCATGAATCAAAAACATCAAGAAAATTGTGAAAGATTCCTCCAAAGATGAGCAGAGAAGACAAAGGCTACACAAACATCAAATAAAGGGCAGAGGTAAAAAATTTAAATTACGATGGCAATTCATGAAAATTTAGCATAGTTTAGTTGTGGATTATTCAAAAAGTTGTTTTAATTATTTTATTGATCAAACACCAAACAAAACCCTCTATAGACTTTGTATTAAAACTTCCAATTCAAATTTTCTATCCAATAGCATTTGAGCGGTGGAACGACCAAATCATTTGAAATTCCCACGACTCTTAACCAAGTTCTTTAATGATGAAGATTTTTCCTGCCGTCGTAAATCCTCCGCTGTCTCCTCAAATCATTAATGCAATCCTCCACCTCACTCCACCACTCTATGCCGTGACCATTTGCCATAACGTCATTCCGTAGCCAGTATTCCATTCCGAAGGCAGAAGCATTATTATCATCAGGGGCAGAACAGAAGAGGTACATTGGAAGCATAACGGTGTGAGAACTCAATGAATAGAGAGCATATCACTGAGAACAAAGTTTGGAGCATTTTCACTGTCAACACAGAATTGTGGCCATGTAGAGTTTAAAGCACATTCTTGCAGAACGAGAGGTGCTAAAATTGAAGACTTTGCCACAAAGCAGAGGAGCAGTAGCTCGAAAATTGAAATTGCTTCCATATCATTCCAAGGTTCAACAGAAGTACATCAGTCCGAGGATTCGAAGGCATTTTTCAAACAGAGGCATACAAACCGGAGATTTTTAAGACTGTAGCTATTTCAAAGGTATGTTCTTCCAAAATTGAAGCCATTTTTATTTAGAGCTTGAAGCCATTTTAATCCGAAAGTAAAAGCCATTGTTTTGTGGATAGAGAAGAGTGTTAATTGATAGTGAAAAATCATGGGTTTCATCGTAAGGATTGAACCTATAGGATCAAAATATTTAGAAGGTTATCCACAATGCAAGGAGATGCTACAACAAATAGGATGGCTCCAATTCTTGGAAAAGTTTAATGGTTGCCATAAGGAAGTCACCAAGACATTTGCTAGATCATTCCAAGGCACTGAGGTTGAAATAGGAGATGTTAAGTTTACTGTTAATGAAGCTTTTATAGCAGAGGGTACAGGATTATCCAGAGCTGGGGAAAGATGGTTTAAAAATAGGGAATTCCATAATGACTCATGGAAACAAATCTTAAAATCACCAAACATGGATGTTAGTGTGTTCAAGAAGGGAATTCCCAGTACAGCATTAAAGAGCAAATGGAGGAATATACTACTTCTTTTACAAAAATTTGTTACATGTGAGGGTAGATATGGGACATTTTATGTCTACCATATGAGACTAATGTTGCATTTTATAGGAGAAGATTTGAATTTACCATATTTCTTGTATCAAAGTCTGAAGAAAATGGCTTCTTGTGTTCAGAGAAGAGTTCAGTTTTTGGAAACAACCCTGTATCATCATGGGTTAGTAAAAATTTTAGTTGAGCATCATCTATCCAAATCAAATGATACATGGGATAATTTCTTAATAAGAAATCATTTTGAGGAAGCAAAAGAACTATCACCTGAACCACAAGCCACAAAGAGAAGTAGGAGATGGAGAACTCCAACAGGTAAAATTGACAAACCGGTTCAAGAAAGCAGTGAAGAAGTCATTCTGGAGAAGTTGACTAGAATCAAGAGTCAACTCAAGGCAGAGAAAGAAATCAAGGAATCTGTTATGGAAAAAGGGGAGGGTTCCTCTCAACTTAGGAGAAGCCACAGATTAAAAGGAAAACTAAAGAAAACATCAATCAAACAAACAGGGGTAATCAATATTGAAGATGAAGAAACATCTATGGAAGAGTATGATGATGAAGATTTTTATGAAGGCACCCCTGAGATTGATCCTGCTCAACAGGAAATCTATGATTATGTGGAAACTCTAGGGAGAACAGCTTCAGAAAGAGAAGAGAGAACCCCCAGTCCTCCACTAACTGAAATTGATATATTGAGGAGGGATAGGTATGAGTTGGAAGTGTTGAATAGACACATCAAAAATGAGAATGAAATTCTCAAAGATCAAATCAAGCTCAAGACTGACATGAACTCAGCCTTATCCCTGCATATAGACAAAGTGGAGAGAACCAATGAGAAGATGAAGACAAGGAACAGGAAGTTGATCAGAGCACTCACAAACCTCAGGTTCAAACTTGTGATCAGGAAACCCAGAAGGCCTTTAGCATGCAGACAAAGGAAAAAAAGGGGATTAGATGTCCTTGCAGAAGCCTCAGAATTCATAGGATAATTTGCATGAGGACATGCAAAGAGACAGCAGTGGGGGTATGTTGAGCCTCAAATTTGTGCTTTCCTTCACCTCATTTTACCTCATTTTTCCCTTGTCCATTTCCATTTTTAAACCCAATTGATCAATAAAAATAGTTAAAATTACTTCTAGAATGGTTTATATGACTGACTTGTTGAATTTTGTGATTGTTGCCATTGTTAAGCATTTTGACCGGAATTAGCTGCAGAATGCAGGCATTCTGTAGCTAACCGGCGATTCTGTAGCTACCTTTATGTTTGAGCATGTTCCAGGTGGCCTCTTGAGGAAAAACGCATATGGGCATGATCCACGTCATGCCTACATGGTGTGTTGCTCGTCATGGAAGAGGAAATGAAGTCTGTGTACGGTTATGCACGTGGGAACACATTTTGTGAAAGAAGACTCCTACTAGGACTGTTACAGTCCCGGTGTCTTTTCTCTTTTACGCAGCCACCTTAAAGACTCCTAAGATGATTTGGATTAGGAAGACATCATTCCTAAATTATTGTAATTATTGTTACTTGCATTTACTTTAAAAACTCTTGAGTAGGCCGAGAGCTTAGTTAGAAATTTTGTGTAGATTTGATGCTAGATTTTGGTGTAAACTCTGTGTTACGTCTTTTAAGACACAGAGCATTATGTTCAAACTATTGCATCGTTAATGGAGCAGACAAAATTATCTTGAAGGCGTGATTTAATTGTGAAGTCGAATGCCGTCAAGTGGTAGAGGGCCCCTGCCCCTTGAACGGGTTTCCTTCGCGTAAACTAGATAAGTTTTTCCTAGCTGTCTTTACGTTCTGCATATTAAATTAGTAGTTGTTGTGTTTTATATACTGTGGTCGTACTCATTCCAGTTCTTCCATAAGAAGACATTCTTCCAACATACCAAAATGATGAATGATTGATGACTATGGTATTGTAGGATATCAGTTAGATTTGTATTTGTTTTAACTAGCTACTGTAGCCATAATTCGTTCCAGTTCTTCCACAAGAAGACACTTTGCCAATAAATTAAAACAATGAATGTTTAATGACTATAGTACTGTAGGATAGGAGTTGTATTTGTTTTAACTAGCTACTGTAGCCATAATTCGTTCCAGTTCTTCCACAAGAAGACACTTTGCCAATAAATTAAAACGATGAATGTTTAATGACTATGGTACTGTAGGATAGGAGTTGTATTTGTTTTTAACTAGGGACTGTAGTTATATTCATCCTAGTTCTTTCACAAGAAGACATTCTTCCAACAGATCATAACAATGAATGATGAATAGCTATAGTGTCATAGGAATTAGTTGTAGTTTTTAGTCTTCACTATCATAGTTGCACTTGTCCTAACCACTCTTCCACAAGAAGAAATCCTTCCAAGACATCCTTAAGAAGTTCAAGATATAACTGTGATGTGACAACTTAGTTTCATTTGCTTTCAGTTCATTTGCTTTCAATTGCATACAAGTCCACAGTCAAAATTGTTCTACTCTTCCACAAGAAGGAACTCTTCCAAAATATCACTCATGATGAACAAACCGATTGTATAACTTCATAGGATAGTGCATGTTAATTAGAATGCTCCGGAGTTTCATTTTGCATTTAATTCATGTCCAGCTACTTCATTTCAAAGTTTGATGATGGCTTATGGTTTAACATTGTTCTAGTTTAGAAGCATCTTAAGCTCATGTTTAAAATCAATTCATTGCATTCATATCTCATAGTCACACTGTCACCCTTTGCACAATAGATCATTTTAGTTGATAGGATTCCTAAGACAGCCTTCATTATTTACAAATATCTTTTTGTTCTGAAAACTATCAGTGATCCATAACTTTAGGAACAGAAAATAACATCATTACAAGGTCTGAAATATCTCTGCAAATTCCTCACTATAAACAGAGCTTTTCCTCAACAGAACTACCCTGAAAAGAAACCAATAACTCTTGGAGAATAGACTCTGACCTTCAATTGAAATTGCAGAATAGAATTAGAAATTAGTCATGAAATAGATGAATTTAGAATAGAATGTTGCATCATGATTAGTGTCTGATTGTCTAGTTAGAAAACTTGCATATTTAAGTGATCATTGCTCAAAGTCTAGTTTGTGTCATTTGTTTAAAAAGTCATCATCAAGCTCTTGTTTCTATTCAGTCATAGTTTAGATGATGTTTCAGTGTTTTTGATTACATTTGCCATTCCATACATTAGGCTCAACTGTGTTTTTGACTACCACTCATAGCTAGATTTTCTGAGCATTTTTATTGTAAACTTCATTTTAAACCAAAAACATAAAATCAACATAAGACAAAACATCACAAAAACCTACACCACATAGAAACAACACCTAGGTACATACGGTACATTTCACTTGACGAGTTTACAAATCTGAATTTGACCATTAAATGAACTGGTTTAGAGACTAGATTGAGGCTACTCACCGACGTCCATTGTTCAAAATACAAATTAAAGTACCCAAAATCCTTGAACAGAGAAAAACGCTAATCATGTGAGGAGTGTGATATGTCCAAAATATAAAAAGACCATCAGACCATATCAATAAACCAGCAACATAGACCAGCATCGCTAGTTTTGAAGGCAGAATGATAAACATTAATCATTTTTTTTTCGGAAGAGAAAAAATGCTATTTTGAATATATTATATGAAGTAAAACAGTCCATGAAGTCATTACATTTTCACATCTGAAGATTGGAACCCAAATATCCATCAAGAAAAGTGGAAGTACCACCCCAGACAATGATAGAAAAATACCCCATGTCACATACAGCGACTTGATATAAAACCCAGTAACGGTCCACATGGAGATTATCGACAATCTGAGAAAGCATCCAAATATGCCCAGGGCATCTATAAGAAAGTGAAATAGCAGTATGTAGAATAGTAAAGCAACAGATAGAGTACGTACCGACGTCCATTGTTCCAAATACAAATTAAAGTACCCAAAATCCTTGAACAGAGAAAACGCTAATCATGTGAGAATTCAAAGTAAAGACAATCTATGCATTTCTGAATAAAATTACAAGTCAAAAACAATTACACTGGCTGTCTCTGCATAACAATTTATAAAAAATAAAAATTAAGTGCCCTAATAGGAGAAACTGATCTTTGAACGTTTAATTTACAGAATTCAAAAATATTACTTAAAGGTCCAGTACAGTAAAATAAACTAAAAGCAGCCCAATTAACTGGGCCTGCTAAGCAAGAAAAACAAATCAACCAAACTAATCCTCCGCTGGTTCCTCCACGATTCGGCACCATCCTTTGGAAGGTCCAGGATCGCTAGGTGCTACCTCCACATGCATGCCACGGCTCCCCTCCTGAAGGCCCGAATGCTGGCCGGCTTTTTCCGAGCTCAGACCCACCGGACGGGTGCATTCTTCCTTCGTTTGGGCCTCCTCGCGGAAGACCACAGTGACTACAGCTGTGATTCGCGGGCAGTTGAGAGTGCAATCAAAGGAAAATTGTGCAGTGCGCGTCGTGGGAGAAGGTGAACTAGCGGTGGGGAAGCCAGGAGCAGTGGAATCCATTTGGTGGCCAGATGCTACAAGCCGACCCCGCCCACTCCTAGTATTTGGATATCGACCTAAGTAATAATCACTGGACTGGCTGGAAGTCATCTCTGTTGAGGTGCTGGAGGGAGCGCGCCGGGATTGACCTCTAGTGCTCCCCCTGCGACAACGCATCCTATGACGCACGCGAGGCATGGGTGCAATCTCAGGCGCAGTGGGCACAAGAGACGAAGAAGCAGAATTCCAATTAACAGAGGAAGACAGACAGAGACAGAACCGAGAGAAATGGAAATATGCAGCAAAGTCTAGGCAGAAGTTCCTCTGGCCACTTCTCTTTATAGTCACAGTTACCAGACAGTGTAATCCAGCAACCGGCTTGTCTGAAAAACCATGGCTAAACGCCATTTTTTATGTCGACCCGTCTGCAATGCAATCAAAGGCCGGCCGTCATAATGAATCTCTGATCATTAATAATGAGAGCCGAAGGCCGGATCAAATTGGAGCGTGCGGAATCGCTCAGAGGAGTGGAGGTCCGATCTTGAACAGTGTTAAAAATTAATTAATGTAGATTTGATGTGAAAACTTAATTGAACGGCGTTAAATGTTAATGCGAATGATATGAAATCGCCATATCCATGTCCCATCACCTTAAACGCCATCGAATGCACCCGCAGCCGGGAGCAGGGCAAGTTTTTATTGAGGACACGTGGCAAAAATTGATTGGAGCGGATATTTGTTTGGGCCGCTCGTGCAGTGGAAATCCGGACCCGTAAAATATTAGGGCGAATTTGATAAGAAATTCGCGTCACAAAATTGGCCGACGTCAGCAGGCTATTTTGGAACGCGAATTTGGTTTGAATTATGGTTTATCGTCGTTTGAAGTCCAGCGGGCTCGACTTAAGAACAATTTTGTTTGATCCCATCTTATAAAATTTGTGTTGGTTTTCTTTGATAATACACATATTAAAATCCCGCTTAATAAAGAGACAAAATTGTTGTGCTTTCGGAACCTGACCCGAGGATTGGACATGAGTTAACAAACAAAAGGATAACGGAACCAGACATGCACCCGTGGTCAAGCCCTCTACCAAAACCACGAGCGGAATCACAAAAGCGGGTTGCCCATATCGCACCGCTTTTGCGGAGTAGGCGGTATTTCCTATTCGCGAGCGATTCCATAGGGAATGCAACACGTGGCAAAGTGACCCCCGGAAAACCACCGTTTAACCCGCGCCATCGCATGTTAAAGCCCGACGTTGGAAGCCGAGCGAAATTGCCAAGAGTCGTTGATTTGGAGAAGGGCCATTGGACGGTGGTCGCACGTTGAACTTGCCCGGAGGTTAACTAAGGTGTGCAGAGGATAGCCAGGTACGATACGAGTGTTTGATTGGTTATTGATATATATATAGGTGGGGCCGGAGTATAATGAAATTGTTTAATTAAACGATTGGCGGATAATTAGCATAAGTCTGGAGGGTGATTGTTGTAAGGCTGGGTGGTGAAATATAGAGCCAAAAGTTCACTACAAGTTATTTATTTAAAAAGAAACGTGGAGTATAAATACAAAGTGTTGAAAGTTAAACATTGGTTATAAGGATTGGAGATAATATAAAGTCGGAAATATAAATTAAATTCCAACCATTGTGGATAGTATTTATTTATCAAATTCTACGAATTTGATAAATAAACCCGAAGAAAGAAGAAGTCAATTAAGACTCAGGCTGGAGGAAAAGAACGGGGTACACTAAGGGAAAATGCTGACAGAGCGATTGTAGACACACCAGCTCTCCTTGGGGTCCAATTTCAGTTTTGTTGCGTCACACGATGATCTCTCTTCTCTGGCATTTACTTGTATTGAAGATCACTATTCTAGGAATAAGGAGTTATTTTCTCCAAAAATAACCCTAGCCAAACATTGACAATGCATCAAGGATATCTTTCTATGCTTCATAAGTACATATGTTCTACTTCTAAATCATGTATTGGAAGTGGTTGTTTTGCTGGAAATTATTCACCAGTTGGTTTGATACCAAAGTATTTTTCTCATTTTCAGCATCCAATACATGAAAAAGATAATGGTTTAAAACAACATAAATATTTGAAATTTTGCAAGAATTGTCTGGCACACTTTGAATATTAATTTTGAAGTCAAGTGCATGATGTTGTATAGGATCAAGTGTCATTTTGAATACCAAATGTTTCACAAGAAACTTCTCAACATGCTACCTTGCAGTAAGGATTAAATGACAATATTGCATCAACTATTTCCATAATAAAAGTGCACCTCGGCCATAAGACTAAACAACTACAAATGTTGTAGACTAACAAGACCACACAATCAAATGTATTCCACAAAGCCAATATTGTATGAAAAATGAAAAGGAGTTTGCAACCAAAAATACCTTAGGCAACTAATTCAATTAGATACACCAAACCATCAGCAAAAAGGAAAACCAGCCTACTCAAAAGGCAAGCATTTACCTCCTTTGACAAAAATTTTAGTTCTGAAACAAGGGCCTTTATTGTCTTGTCAATGCCCCTAGTAATTTGAACGGGGTTTGCACCTGCTGCAACAACCTAAACAAAAAGGTTTCATTTCAAATTATTTTCCACAAATTTAAGATACAACCATTGTCAGTTTTGTATTTTCTAACAAGCTCATAAATTTTGACAAAAGAACCAAATTTTTTTAATACCTGATAGCAATTTTTTCACTCAAAAACTATCTTAGACTCAATAAGCCCAACCCAAAACTAAAAAACCAAACACCATAAGACCCTACAAAAATGAATAGATGATCTCAATCCAGTACTATCGACAAAAAGTTACCTTTACACCCTCACTTATTAAACCCTGTGTTGTTGAATTTTAACTTCAACTGCTACAGCAGAAGGACGGATGCAGCAGCAACATTTTTTTTTGGAGGTTGCTTGCATACCATCCAGAAATTTAATTTAGCATTTAAAATTCCTGCAAGTTTTTTTTGTAGACGGCCGCAGCCATATTTCTGTACAGGATTGTATTTAAGCTTCATAATGACATGCGCAATTCCACAACATTAATATGAATTGCAAACAGTATGTATTCAAGGAGGACAAGTGGAAAGATATGTGGATCGCATGAAATTGAAGGAATATGAAAACACAGCGGGACCAATTTTTATAGGGCATTAGTTGAGAATTAGGTCAGTCATTGACGATCGGCATCCTTTGGAGCAACGGAATTTGGTTTAATTCAATCTAATTTGGAGCTTTTGATCGAATTGGAAAGGGTTCTTTAATGTTTTGATAGTTTAATATATACATATGTTATATATATATCATATGCGAAATGAAAGGTGGGCCATAGATTGTTTCATTTTATTTTTTTAAAAAGTTTTATTACTTAATACTCTTTATTATATTAAAGTATATGTGGCAGCCCTTAGGCTTGTGCGTTTTTTATAGACAGTACGTAAATTTTTTATTACATAGCAGTGTGTAAAAAGTGAAAAACTGAGTGTAACTTTTAAGTGTGTATGCACAGCAGTGCGAAAGGGAAAAACACAGCAGAGTGTCTTAGAGACAGAGTATGTTTGTTTTGAACAGACAGTGAGTTGGTTTTATGCACTGCGTTTTGTAGCAGTCATAATTTTGTAATCCCTCTCGGTGAGGAAGTAGTGTAATAGTTTTTTTTTGAGTTATTGAAGGGAATAGAAGTTTGTTTTCAAAGTATTGAAACTCTGTCTCCTGTCAAAGAAATTTTTATTTTCTGTGTGTTAGAGGAAAGGAGATTTATGGGTGGTTCTTATGAATCAACCAACCATTCAGAACATGCTCATCAATCCAAACCATAAGTATTATGTGACAATATTCAAGCAGGCACTGAATCGGATTTCTGAAGCTATGTTAGAGAAACCCTAAACTCTCACTGAAAATAGGTGAAATGTGGCACCACTCAGATATTGACATGTGCCAATTGGTACAAGTGGTAGACAATTGGCATGCTCAAACAACGAGGTGATGCAGGAATGACATGAGGGAGAAAATATCAGAAAAGCCCCAAATCTGGAGAACTAAAGCTCATCACCAAGCTGAGATTGACAACTTTACATGATGTAACCTATGAAATCGTAAATGGAGAAATCATAGTAACAATAAAGTAACCTATGTAACAATAAAGTCGGATTCATCCTGGGAGTGGTAATGGGAGAAATCATAGTGAACAACGGGAAACATGCATAGTTGCTTACAATCAAATAGATGAAAAAACACATACAAAAAACCTAGATAATAATCGTGAACAAGCTTAATATTGAATTATGAACTGTAAAAGAACTTACAAAATGTGACATTACGAACTTGGTCAAGCGCACAAGCAAAAATATCCTGGACATGACCCTGGTTGACAAGTTGTATTGCTCATGATGCAAGAGGATTTGTACCTGCACTGCCAAGTCAATCAAAATCCATCATTATCTATACAATAAATACAAGTAATTGATGTAGTATTTTTACTCTAAGATGCATTCTTATGATAATGTTAGAACATATGTTGAAAATGTCAAAACATACCTAAATAAGCTCCTCTTCGTTTCAAGAACAATTTATTGGAGTCGCATGAACTTGGAACAAGCCTCCCACGATCTGAAAGAGTAGCAACTAAGTCAACAGTGACTTTTTGTTGCTACACTGGATCGAGGGAGGTTTGCTCCAAGATTAAATCGCTCCAATAAATTATTCTCTACTAAACAGGGCCAACCACGTGAAGGTGGAAGCTCTTATGGCCCCTCCCCCCCCCTCACATCACCCTCAATTCCCCAATACCCAATCTATATTTCATTTTTTAGTTTCATGAGCATAAAAAAAAATATTCAATAACTAGTAAAAAAACAATTCAACAAAAAGTACGCAAGGAAACATTGCAATTAATGCTTGACATAAAAATAGTATGATAAATGAGTTTTTTATATAACGCAAAAAAATGTTCCAAGTATGGTAACGTTTGTCTTATAATAATACAATATTTTACATTGTCAAATTTTCTTTTTCTTCTTCCTATTTTTAAAGCTCCTAATTACATCATCAATATCATCGTGCTCTACTCCTGTTTCGTGCCTTTCAACCCGCACTGTTGACCTAGTTGCGTATTCACGATGTCTGGGCTCATCCAGTGACGGGGCATCGCCTACAAAAACAGATAATATTAAATTTTAATTGTCAGTTTTTAAATATCATTGAACTAGTTCAGTAATATTAAGAAAAAAAATTGCAATGAGATTATTTACCTGGTGCACCAGTTGTCGCCGCTGACCTAGTTGCATTGTCACGATGTCTGGTCTCATCCAGTGACGGGGCATCGCCTCCAAAAACAGATAATAATTAAATTTTAATTATCGGTTTTTAAATATCATTGAACTAGTTCGGTAATATTAATAAAAAAAATTGCAATGAGATTATTTACCTGGTGCACCAGTTGTCGCCGTTGGGACTGTTGCCCTGTCTTCCTCTCTGGTGGTAAGATCCTCAAGGGAAACATTCTGTCATTTAAACAAAAAACGTTATAAGGACAACCATCAAGGTATAATTATAAAAAATTATAAGTGGAAATTAATTACCGTCACGGCCCTCACTGATAGCAGCATTGTCGGCCTGGTCCCCACTACAATGATCAGGTTGCATGAGAGGATCATCTACATCTGGCTCTAAAACTGGGTTATTTACCTCGTCGGTAGTGTTTCTCCCCTGATTTAAACAAAGTTGTTAGACATTAAATTTATGGACAAAAACAAAAATATTGAAAGGTTAATGTTTTACCTTATCAGGCATTGTAGATCTTGGGACCTGCCCCAAGCTTCTGCGACGTTCAACTACAGCTTGATAGCCAAAACGGAAAGCAATATTTTTGTCTTCCTCTGTAGTTATTGTTCCAAAGTCATCACCCTACATTATATATGATTGTATATTTTTAATCATATCTGATAGGATTACAAAAACGTTGGAAGGCGATACAATTAATTATAAGATGTTTAGCTACTTAATTACAATTCTTGCAGCTAATTTCAAGTAGCCACCCTGGCCGAGCTTGTGATGGCCCTTTTTCTCTATCCTAGCTTTGGTTGCCTTTGAGGTGTCGGGCAACCTAGCATCAAAAGATTGAAGTCAGATATGACGTAGCACACTTTTATTTTAGACATAAAGAAAATTAAAGCTATTGAATTAAAGTTGTAATTTACCTTGCGGGTCCAGTTGGCATTTTTCCTTCTTTCTTTGCCCTTTTCTCTTTTCCGTCATGGATGAGTGCTCTCCACTCACTCTCTGAAACTGCGAGAGGACGCTCATATCTAGAGTTAAATTGCAATTGCGTCCTATAGGTGTCCCTGGTATATTTCAAATATTTGTCGGCTACCTGAGCCACCGCTTTTCTGTCAAATGTGCCGACCCCAAAAAGGGCTTCTAGATAATCTAAAAGTTCTTTTTTCAGGTTGGAATTCTGGGAATTACACCCTGTACGTATGGTTGGGCCAAAAATTACCAACGCATGGCTCTCCAGAATCCTGTAGAACTCATTGTTTCCTACACAGAATAAAACAAAAAAAAAAAGAAGATATTATCATTAATTTAAAAATAAAAATCATGATAAATATGTTTTAAATAAAGTACATGAAATAGTTAAAATATTAAAATTTACCTGGGAGTTGTACATGCTTTATAGGGACACCCTCATCGTTCACCAACAACGTGCCATTAATGGTCCCTGTGGAGCTGACACGTGTAGCTCCAGGAAACGCAATAATGTAGCTGGCCATATCAGCTTCATCATTGCCAACACGTTCAGCAGTTGGCTGGGTGTCAGCTTGGGCAGGGTGTGTTTCTTGGCTAACAAAGGGTAAAAGATGTCCAGGAGAATGGGGTTGTTAGGAAATCTCTTGCATTCTGTCCCTACTGTCTTACGGGTTAATGAAATACCCGAGAAGAGCCTTGCACAAAAGAACTTTTTGTTAGTTTAGTCAATGTAAAAATTAAAAATCAAACTATCACAATTCATCTCATGCAGAACAAAAAAAATATCCTTTTGACTTTTTTATTATTACCTGATATCTATTTAGCTGCCTCATAAGATGTTGTATCCTCTCTTCTGTTTCAGGTGTTTGAGGCGCATCTATCAAAGCATTAAATTCCGACGTTGCATCTCGTGCCTTTTTTTGCAACAACAACACTGGAGATAGGGATGAAAAAAGCTCTGCCTCAAAGAGGGAATCATCAGGCGTACCATGGCTAGGTGTCTGCATATTTGAACAAAATTAATATTATTTCAATTATGTAAATAACTAAAATACCTGAAGATAGAGCAATGCTGGCACTTTACATGTTCTTCCGCTGGCCTCTTTCCGCGATCATCTCGTCTCGGGGTTGTTCCTGCACTGCTCTAATCAGTCTGCCACATTGCAATAAAATTATAAATGTAAAAACTTGAAAACAATATCTAACTTGAAAACACAAAATGAAAACTGAAATAATTTCTAATAAGACACCGGAAGACAAAGTGAGAGTTTCAAATATGCCTTGCATTGAATTCAGTCCTGGAAACATGTCATTGCACATTAAGGCACCCAAACATTCAATCCACGAATGATATATTTAAGTAGGCTTCTCCTATTCTAGGAAAACACCATACCTATAATGCATTCACTTGCATGTATAAAGGGAAAGGAAAACATGTTTTCATACAACGATGACAAAGGCATCTTGGGGAAAGGTATCTTCACTTTTTATTTATGTTGTTCACCCACACCACTCTCGTGTTTTCACTAATCCTGTTTTGTCATTTTTGGATTCAAATTAAGTTAAGGCCTTAAGTATTTTTGACCTTTCGGTGTAGTTTTTATAAGTGGCATGTATGGATTTTCCATTAATTCTGCACTTTTTCTCTTCATGCGCATGTTTCCCTGGAAATCAAATGCATGATTTAGTCCCATACATTTAACCAGTTGTTGGATCAACTCCATAGGAAATATCATGTTTCCTATTCAATCAAAATTTATCTCAGTTAGGGTAGGTAGGAAGGTTTTCCCTTTGTATTAATAGGGCACTTCTGGCTTGCATTTTTATTATATCTTTCAAATTTAGTGTCGTTTCAATTAGGGCATGATTTTTTGCAACTTTCAAGGTGAGAATGAACAAAGACAAATTTTTGTGATGGATGACTGTATATGACTCCATGGCTAGAGGAAAAGGCACTAATCTACTTCTTCAAGTATCTATAGTTCTCATTCACCTCATACGAAGATGGTCCCTGATTTTGAGCCAAATGTTGCAGCAAAAAGTTCCCCCCCTCCATAATTTGATAGTCAATGGAAATTTCTTAAATTGATGATGGGGCAAGATTATGGAACATTGGCACATACATATGTAATGGATTCCAAGATCATGATATATGTTTGCATATTTTTATGGCAATGTTCCACCAAGTCCCCTGGAGGTGGGAGCGAGGGGACGAGGGAGCGCGGGAGCGGCCTATGCAAAAGCTCCCTACCAATTTTCAGGAAACGTGGGGGGACGTCGGGGTCATAAAATTATAAAATTTAATATTTAAAATGTAACTATATTTTTGCAAGGAATGTATATACAGTCATCATACACTTGCATCATGAAAGATAAATCATAAATGATAAAATTACAAATCGATGAATGATGAATCATATAATTGAAACAAATTTAAAAGTTAAAGTTAAAACATACATCATACAATCATGCATGTAAGTTTGTAAGTTTGTAACTATATAATCATTAATGTAACTACTAACAATGTACAATGAAAATAAAGTTTAAGATATCATATGACATATTATATCAAGATTCAAAATAGAGTTTAAACTGAAGTTTACAACTCAAGTATGAAACATAAAACTTAAATGCAAATAAGTTATGTCTGAAACATAAAACATAAAACATAACATATGAATATCAAATGATATCATCATAATGATAAATGAGCATAAATGCTCAAGTTAATGCCACACTAGTCTCTGCATCCAACTTCTGCACGAATATATCAAGATCAACCATGTCACCATCTGAATCAGAATCACTTGGATTCTCAAATATGCTAAGTGGCACATCAACTTTTAACACGAAACCATAAACTAAAAGAGGCGGTGAGGGGACGTGAGGGGGCGTGAGGGAAACATCCCCTAGAAGTCCCCAAGACCCCGGAGCACGAGGGGGCGAGGAATCTAGACCCCTAGGTGGGGGGGCGAGACCCCGTGTAACATTGGTTTATGGAGGTGGTGGAGCAAAAAAGAGCTCAAATAGAGCTGAAATTTTTCACATAAAAAGGACTGTGGGCTTGACTAATGGTTCCATTTAAAAAATGATATCTAGGCAGAGAATAAGTGTAGCATGCAAACATGCATTGAAAATCCATCTGAGTTTGCATTGTATTACTTATGATGGATTCAAATTTGGGTTTCAAAATGCCAGGTTATGGCATGATTTTGTCGAGAAACCCTTAGTTGGATTCTCATGTTGGTTAATTTATATTTTAATTTTGTTTTGCAATCTTTGGGTGATAGTAACTCATGAACTAGGTTACCAATGTGTAACAATCATATTTCAAGAATAAAGTTGTGATTTTTTTATATTATTATTATTATCTGTTAGCTACGAGTATTGACACCTAATGCCTGGAATTTTGACATCTTGATAGCATGGATAATTTCAAAAATGTTTCTAGTAATGTTAACATAATAACTATCATTACATGTCTTCACTTTTTTCACCATAATAGACCTGTGATATGGACTCATCACACAACTTCATATGCTATGTCCCAACAAGTTCAAACTGGTTGAACCTACCTCATAGTGTGGTTATTAAGGACAAGTTACTTGATATATAACTCGATAGCATAGACCACGTTGCAGTTCTAAAAAGAATCCTCAAGTGTCAAAAAAACTTCACAATATGTTCTACTATAAAGCCTTTTGGGATACCTGAAATAATATATGTATCATTGATGACTTTTAAAGTATGACAAGATCCAGAGGGAAAGGAAATCAATGGAAGAGTGATCCACCAATGAGAACATAGAATTTAGCATCAGATGAGTTAGAGTCTAGGAAATTGAAAGCCTATAATTTTAATTAGTGATGAAGGACATCACATAGGTAATTATATTTTCATGTAGAATAATTTGTTAATTCAAATTTACGCGTTTCAGTTCTAAAAAGAATCCTCAAGTGTCAAAAAAAATTCACAATATGTTCTACTATAAAGCCTTTTGGGATACCTGAAATAATATATGTATCATTGATGACTTTTAAAGTATGACAAGATCCAGAGGGAAAGGAAATCAATGGAAGAGTGATCCACCAATGAGAACCTAGAATTTAGCATCGGATGAGTTAGAGTCTAGGAAATTGAAACCCTATAATTTTAATTAGTGATGAAGGACATCACATAGGTAATTATATTTTCATGTAGAATAATTTGTTAATTCAAATTTAAACTACATAATATGAAAGGCATACCATAAATTTTTCCATGTAAGTCCAAACAACCTATAAAAATGGAAAACCTTCTTTTTCCATGGGAAATAATTTACCTTTCCTTTTTCAAGGCAATCTAAATCACAAAAAATATGAACTATATTGCACACATTCTTGGATAATGTGAAAGTGGAAAAGGAATACCCTACACAAGTGATGCACACATGTACATTTGAACACTAATATATTTTTGTAGTTGAAATGCAATGCTTGTTTTCATTTAAATGTAGGGTTTTTAAAGCGGGGAGAAATAATGGCTGCCAAATTAATAAGCGTTTCTTTGGGAAAAATTTAAATCTTGTATTGGGTGATGAAGATAATAGAGGGTATTGAATCTTGATTCTTGACATCTAGAGAGAACCCTACGGCCTAACACAATCCAATGGAATTGACCAAAAAAACCCAAATAGAGTCAACCCTACTATAGGAGGAAGGGCCTGCAGTAAGAACTTACCATTTTGCAAGAGCTGAGGGCGAATGTTGTTCTGCAAGAGCTGAGGGCGAACGCTGAGGGCGAATGTTGTTCTGCAAGAGCGGAGGGAGAATGCGCGCATGATATCAGACAGTAATGTAGCTATTGCGACGAATACGAAACAATAAAATCATTTTTATGTAGCGCGCATATAAGTTTCGAATTTTTATGTAGCGCGCATATAAGTTTCATATTTTTATGTAGCGCGCATATAAGTGTCGTTATACCGACGGCGGAAAAGGCGTCGCTATTACGACGGGTGCCTCCAAACGTCGCAATGGTGACACCTAGACATTGTGTCACAGTTGCGACGTTTGGAGTCGTCTCAATAGCGACGCTTTGGGCCATGGTGTCGCAATTGCGACGTCTTCCTCCAAACATCACAATTGCGACACATTTTTAAGTGTCGGTATTGCGACACTTTTCTATAGACGTCGGTATAGCGACGATTTCGAGCGGGATGGAAAAAATTTGGGAAAATTTCTGACATTTGGTCAAAAGCGTTGGAACCAAGTGTCGGAATTTCTGCCAAATGTAGTAGTGTTCTTTTGATGCGCGAGAATCTATCATTTCCTGAAGTCCTTATACAATTGTTTGATCTCTTAACAACTTCATCCAAGTCTACAGAAAATATCTCAACACATCTACTTGATCTGTTGAACTCTGTGTCAAAGTTCGATCCTATGTCGCATCTTGGTTCTCTACCAAAACTATTGTCATGTCATTGTCACTAGGCCCTGGATATGAAGTGGTGATAAGAGGCTCAATATTTTAGCTCAAAATTTAAAGTTCTCATAATTGAATGAAACTATAACTAAAGCGAGCGGTCCATCGCAAGGAATCCAATGCAACTCATTTCATTTAAAACCGAGTTCGGATGAGGAATTTATGGTCTGTTGATCGTCGCTCAGAACAAGCAAATTTTTATTAAAAAATTGCAAAACAGGTACAAGCTGGTGACATGGCAGCCCACTCAGCATTCAGGGAATATTCTTTAGTTTTTTTCCAATGGGACTGTGACAAGTGTCACTGTGGGATTCGTCAATTTGTTTTGTGAAGGTAAAATTTGTCCAATAACCTCCTAAGGTTGAATTTGGGTTTATGGATTTATGTGTTGGAAATCATTTTTTTGTTATTTTTAAGATTTTCTTGATATATATATTATATATATATTTATAATATATTGTATGGTTTTATATCATATGTTATATTATATTAATATTTAATATCAACTTTAAATCTTAATTAACAATTATTAATTCTGCATTTTTATATATATTTAAACCCAAATCAAACTTTTCAATTCACATTTAAATCAAACTTTGTAATTTGTTGGCATAACTATATACACAGTGGAATTTCTAATGTTATATCCAAAGTCCAAATGTTATTACAATTTCAAAACTTCGCATGGATTAATTTCGAACCTTATTAAACATTATGTGGCAATGTATATTAAACTATATAAAGTTTCGAAGGTTGTTACGTTGGCAATGTTACAGCTTGAGTGGGCCTAATGGTTAGGAACATGTGTTTCCTCCTAAGAGGTCACAGGTTCAAAACCACAGGGGGGTAGATTATGTATGCTTTCGTAGACTTAGTAGTCAAATCACTACACGAAGGTGGGTCCCTTGTCCCACAAACAAGGGGGTCTCATACACCAATTTGGTGTTTGGCTTGGCCGTGACCTTAAAATTGGATTATTATTATTATATTATGGTGGCAGCGCAATATTACAAAGGTTTTAAAGTTTTGTTTCCAAAAACATTATAGGGGTCAAGGTCGTCGTTCAACCCTGGGACCTCCCCCCAACCAACTCCACACATTACCATTGAGCTACGCTCTGGTTTGTTGTAAATCAATGCGCCCAGAAAATATTTTAATGCAGTTTCAAGTTCCGACGGCAGAAGGAGGGGGCCAACCCTCCTCCACGTGACCACACGTTGTGACCACACTCCATCACCTTCCACTAAGAGGATTTTAAGCGCACTTATCCACCTAACTGCAGGTTAAAACTAATTAATCATCCTCCTAACTAGTGGCAGATTTAGCAGGTGCCACCATTTTCGGCGAGAATTTCCAATTTGTCAGAGTTAGTTGGAGTCCTTCCAGATTTGGAGGAGAAATTGGGGGAAAGTTTTTTTTTTCCATGACTGAGTCAATTTTCGACCAAATTGAGCACAGAAAGAGTCATTCTTCGCTAATTGGCATGGTATGAACACATTGAAATAGGTTTCAGAGGCAGAGGTGCTCATCTACAGAGGTTTTTGTTTCCTTGAAGACATTTGAAACCGAGAGCCACTAGGAGGGAAGGCCATGCCTAGAGCATCTGGTAACCAAATTGAGTAAATAAATAGTCATTTCCAATATATTTTGACATTTTAACTCATTGGAATAAGTTCCAAGAGCATTTTATGCATGTAAACATCAATTTGATCATCATTAAGCTAATACAAAGGCCCAAGCTATGAAGCTAGACCAAGGAGATGTAGCCCAGGAGGGATGAACTCCTTCACCAAAACTTTGTTTTAATGTATCATTTGTTATGGTTTGTTATTATTTAGGTTACTGTTGTTCATCCTTTTAAATTCATGCTTTATGCTTACAAATTCACTCATAAGATTCAGTTTTAATTACATCTTTGAGACATATAAGAAACAAGGGAACATGTACATCAAGAATAAGATCAGAAAATAAGTTTTATATCTGAAAATGAAATTAGCACAACAAAAATAACATTAAAATTAAGATCAAGTTGGTATCAGAGCTTGGTTGAAAGACAAGGTTATTTTCTTGATATTTCCTTGAATATTTCTGCAAGTGTAATGGTTGCAAATTTGTGATGCTGACAAGGTTAAAGCTGCAGAAAGGTGAAGGGAATTTGCTGGTTGCAAGTCTTGAGATTAGGACTAGAATAAGGACAGCTGAAAGAGAATCATCTTCACCCAAAATTCCACTCATAGCTACACTTGAAGAACCTCAAGTTTTTTCTCAAGAAGTTGAGTTAATTGAATAGGTACAAGCATCAGAATTTGAGCTTGAATCCATAGCTACCATGTTAGGTGTTGGAGAGGCTTAAGGACATTCAGAAGAGGAAAATTTCAAGAGGGACTTCAAAGACATAAAGAGGATGGTTAGAGTTATGCTTGATGTATTTACTGTTGGGATGCCAGGAGAAGGTTCTAAGCTTCCATATGGAGAAGGATCTTTAGATGGTAAGAAGGATGAAGAGGGGAGTTTAAAGGGAAGTGGAGGAAAACCACATCCATCTCCACCATATTCATCATCCTCATCATCACCATCTGCATCATCTTCCACTTCCACCACAATTACCACTCACACTCAAAAGCCACAAAAGGAAAAACTACATTACTCAAATTGGACACTAAGTTTGAACTTCCTATGTACAATGAAGAGGTAAATGCAGAGAGGCTTGACAATTGGATACGTCAATTGGAGGTGTATTTCAGAGTTCAGAACCTTCATGAAGACAACATAAAGATCCAATTAGCTTCATTAAGGTTAGAAGGAGCAGCACTAGTTTGGTGGGAAGCAAAGACTTAAGAGGAAATGTGAATCCATGGTAAGATATCCATTTCTTGGGTTGAGTTTATTTCTTCCATTAAAATTTATTTTTATCCATTATCCTATATTAAAAAATATATTATGAGCTGGCAAAATTTTAAGAAACCCAGGGGTCAAATAGTTCAAGAATATACCTAGGAGTTTAGGAAAAGAGCTTTGTTGTTAGGAATAAATTTGAATTCCCAATATAAACTCTTGAAATACATTGGGGGTTTACATTCCTATTTGAAGCATATTATTCTTATGTTTAACCGAAGCAATTTAGATGAAGTGTGTGTACAAGCCACACACTTAGAGGCAAGGGGAAAACAAAGCATAGAGGAGAAAAGTGAAAGTGAGGGTAAAGAAGAAGGAAAATGTTTTGGAAGAGAAAAAAGAAATAGCTCTGTAAAAAGAGTGAAGGAAAAACTAACATGCAAAAATTGTTCAAAGATTGGCCATGATGAATACCATTGTTGGCAACTTCATCTAGAATTGAAACCAAATAGACTGAAAGCCAAAGAGAAGGGAAAAATTATTGATATAGTTGAACATGGCTTAGGGTCAGATTCGAGAGATGAGACAAATATTACAGCCATGAGTTTGAAAGTTAAACATATTGCAAGCACTAGTTCTTCAAATTCTCCAAATGATACTCATGATGAAGATACGAGAATAGAACTTTTCCATACTAGAGTTGTCTCTAAACATACCAAGATTGATACACTTTTTGATAGTGGGTTTCAAGCTTAATTGATTTCCGAAGATTTGGTTAAGCAAATAGGCCTTGAAACTATTATACATCCAATACATATCCTTTGGGTTGGATATGCAAGAATGCAAAATTGCAGGTTACAAGGAAGTGCTTACTAAGATTCGCCATCAACTCAAACTTTCTTGATGAAGTTGAGCTTGAGGTGGTGCCGCTTGAGATATTAGGTATTGTATTGGGAATTCCTTATCTGTATGATAGGAAATCTGTATTTCATTTCCATGAGAACAAGTATCATTTTTTTAAGGATGGTATTGAGTACATAATCAGAGTGCATAAGAAGAAGACAAGTTTGTCTCTATTACATGCAATTGAAATGAAGAGGATAGTGAATGCAAGTCAGAACTTGACATTGTTGATGATCAAACAAAGAGATTTATTGAATCAAACTTTTCAAAAAGATGCTTATACTTGTAATGAGTTGTTTCAGGATGTTAACAGGTTGCCTTTGAAAGAAGGTGAACAGGATGGAAAACATTTGCAGCAGTCAACAGTAGTGTTAAGTAGTGTTGGAAACAAGATGCGAGTGAAAGAGGGTGAAAATATCAAAGAGAAAGTGACAAAGCAGCTTGGAAAATAAGGCATGGACTCCTCAAATGCTTATTGTTGGTTTCCAAAAGGTACATGGAAATGGTGAAGATACTTGGTCAAGAGTCGACGCAAGTACAAAGTGAGATCAACTAAAATTCACCATGGTGACAGCGTGTAAGGTGAGAAATTTTTTAAGTTTTCTTTGATTGTTGACCAAGGTAGGAACAAGATGGTTTCTACAAAAATAAATTGTTGTTCTATAAATTTAGAAATATTGCAGCATGACGGTGCCAATGACAACAAGAGAAGGTCGCAAGAATCAAGGAAAAATTTGACTTTTGTGGAAAGCTCCAAATGATGAAATTGGGAAACTTTCAGTAGATAGACACTGGAAGGGTGAGGGAACAGTACCCTCATCCACATGGTCAGTAATCAGAGAGATTGTAGGGTCTAAAAGGCTTCCAGTGGGGAGGAACAATCAGAGGCTCAATATTTTAGCTCAAAAATGAAAGTGCTCAAAATTGAATGAAACTAGAATGACACCAACCAGCTTGTCGCAAGGAATCCAACGCAACTCGTTTCGTTGAAAACTGAGTTTGGATGAGGAAATTATGGTTTGTTGATCGTCATTCAGAACAAGAAAATTTTTACTAAAAAAATTGCAGAACAAGTACAGGCTAATGACATGGCATCCCAGTCAACATTCAGGGAATATTCTTCAGTTTTTTTCCAATGGGACTATGACAAGTGTCATTGCGGGATTCACCAATTTGGTTTGTGAAGGTAAAATTTGTCTAATAACTTCCGAAGGTTGAATTTGGGTTTATGGATTTATGTGCTGGAAATCATTTTTTTGTTATTTTTAAGATTTTATATATATATATATATATATATATATATATATATATATATATATATATATATATATATATATATTATGGTGGCAGCGCAATATTACAAAGGTTTTAAATTTTTGTTGCCAAAAACATTACGAGGGTTCGACCCTGTGACCTTCCCCCAACCAATTCCACGCCTTAACGTTGAGCTGCGCTCTATTTTATTGTAAACCAATGTGCCCAAAAAATATTTTAATGCAGTTGTAGGTTTTGACGGTGGGAGGGGGCCAACCCTCCTCCACGTGACCACACCTTGTGACCACGTTCCAGCACCTTCCACTAAGCGGATTTTAAGCGCGCTTATTCACCTAAATACATATTAACACTAATTAATCATCCTCCTAACTAGCGGCTGATTTAGTGGATGCCACCATTTTCGACGGGAATTGCCACTTTGCCGGAGTTAGCTCGAGTCCTTCTAGATTTGGAGGAGAAATTGGGGGAAAGTTTGTTTTTTCCATATAAGAGTCAATTTTCGACCAAATTGAGCTCAAAAAGAGTCATTCTTGGCTAACTAGCATGCTATGAACACATTGGAATTGGTTTCAGAGGTACAAGAGCTCATCTACAGAGTTTTTTGTTGCCTTGAAGAAATTTGAAGCCGAGGGCCACTACGAGGAAAGGCCATGCCTAGAGCATTTGGTAACCAAATTGAGTAAATAAATAGTCGTTTCTGATATATTTCAACATTTTGAACTCATTGGAATAGGTTCCAAGAGCATTTGATTCATGTAAACATAAATTTGAGCACAATTTAGCTAATACAAAGGCCCACGATATGAAGCTGGACTAAGGAGATGTAGCCCAAGAGGGGTGAACTCCTTCATCAAAACTCGGTTTTAATGGATCCATTTTTATGGCTTTTATTATTTATGTTGCTTCTATTCAGCCTTTTAAATTAATGTTTTATGCTTACAAATTCACTCATAAAATTTAGTTTTAATTACCTCTTTGACACACATAAGAAACAAGGGAACCTGTAGATAAAGCATAAGATCAGTAAATAAGTTTTATATCTGAAAATGAAATTAGCACGGAAAAAATAACATTCAAGTTCATATCAAGTAAAATTCGAAGCACCTGCATCCATGAAACTTCGCTTCGCCTCCATAAATACTTTTTTTTTGTCTCTGAACATAAAAAACAAGAGCTTTTTCCAGATTCTTTCTAACCCATGCACCTAGATTTTCAAATTCCTTCATTATATCATCTTTATCACATCTGAATCCATGCAGTAAAAGTAGCTAAACAGTAAAAATAAATAGTAACTAATGCAAAGTTAACTCCAAGTAGCCAATAGACAAAACAATATTAAAGAATAATTTTTGTATTATGTAACACTGGTGAAGGAAACAAGCAAACGTTACTAATCCCCCTCAATGGGATGGGTTCTTGGTTGTCCTCAATTTTTCAATTTAGCGATTTTCTCTCTCTCAATTTTTTAGAAAACCCAAAGTACGTGTTGAACTCAAGTGGGAACTCAAATGGAAAAAGGAAATAATAGCAACAATGAGAATGATAAAAGTGAAGAATGAATGGAACAACCCTCATATTTATAACAAAATATTGAGTTATCCTCGATAATGGAGAATAATTTAAAATATTATTAACCAAAATCTAGATCTCACCGCTTGGAATATTTTATTATATTTTGTCAGATGGAAAAGGTAAGTTAAATTGGTTAAATATATTTATTTAGAAATAATAAATAAATAAATGATTTATTTATCATTTCAAGAATGTGGTTAAATAATAATAAACAAATAATTATTTGTTTAATTATTCCTAGGTGATTTAGTCAAATTTAACAATGAATAATAACTAAATAATGATTTAATTAATTATTCCTAGAGAAAAATAATATAAATAATGATTTGTCTAATTATTCTCATAATTGGGTTAAATATGACTAGGAATGTTAGCTAAAAAATGGTTTAATTAACTATTCCTAGAGGAAAATCAAATAAATAATAATTTATTTAATTATTCCTCATGGGGTTTCTTCTTTTAACCATAAATGACTTAATAAAATATGGTTTCTTAAATTATTTCTTATAGTGAAAGAAATTTTACTATGGTCAAATTGGTCTTACATGGTGTATTACGATGTATCTAATTAGACATGGTTAGATGACCAATTTTTGGTGATAAAAGATTGCCCCCCAACATACGAGTGTTAGGAGAAAATTGTATGACCGAAGTAGGTTGTAAGAACACAATCACTAGACATCAAAGGGGAGTCAAAGAGAGAGACATAGATGAATCACAACATGACAGGGCAGTAACTGAGGGGATGATACCTACACAGTGATAGAAGTATCCTTTTATGTTGGAGTAACTGCTCTCAATAAGGCGGGGGAGGCATACCTATGCTCGCTGAGATGACAAAGTAAAAAGAATAATAATGGGCTCAGATATATGAAACTGAGCAATAAAGTACATGATAAATGGTGCATGACATACTAGCATCAATGGACCAAACAATAATAAAATGAATCCCACATACATAATGTGCCTAGAAAAAAAAACATTGGCCAGGACTGAATAGAATACTATCTGAGTACATGAGACATAATTCCCCTCCATATTATGTGGGAGGGGGGTGGGTATAAAAAAAAATAAGCCCTGTCGAACAGGAAAGGGCTCTTAAAATCTGAATGGATCATCTGAATGCGACATGCATGCTATGGGCATTGCAAGTGGATAAAACCAAACCCATCAAATCTGCAAAGCTGCATCTGAGGTTGTAGCATAATTTGTGGTCATCCGGGCATGTGGGGGGCTACCTAAAGGGCCACCACTCATGAGGTATGAAACATATCACACACACCCAGGAATCACTCGTATAATCTGCTGGATCACCATACCATAAAGTATATGAATCTCAACATACGATAATGAGCTGAGGTCGAGCACATGAGAAACAACTAAGTCAAAAGGCAATGATGATTCCCTTTTATTGATATGAGGCATCAAACAATAATGTAGGCTGGAACCAAGGTACACTGCCCTATAAACCTTTCTTCTAGAATGAATGTGTTGGCGACGGCAGAAGAAGGCCTGTCATAGGTGAGGCAACGATGAATCCTCAACTAAGGCATGAGGGATCATAGTAAAGTGATGGATGGACTGACATTGAGGATGATGATGGAAGAAGGGTATATTGAGTAGCAGACGAATGATTTCCCTTGTCAAAGCATAAAAAGCATGGTTGACCTGGCAGCGACCGACTCGACTCCAAAGGGGATGAGGGGCAGTATGACTGGAGGCCAATATGGGAAACACGAGCTGAATTGATGCAAATATGGATGGAATGTTGTAACAAGACAAAATGGGACGTGAAACAGACTCCATGGATGCAAAACTCACTCAACTTGGATGTTTTGAACAAGGGTGACTCGATGATGCTTCCACACGGGAGAGGCCCAGGGAGACCATAAAAACATGATAAAAAGATGGTTTCTCATGATGGAAATCGACACATGAGGTGACAAGTGTGAAGGCAAAGTGGTGCCCCAAGTACAGGTAACTCATATGAAGAAATTCGATTTTAAGAAGTGGTAAAGTGACCCTTCTTGGAAAAATGGCTTTCGGGTGAAGTGTCAAATTTCCAAAAAAAAAAAAAAAAACCATTATAGTGCTCAGCAGGAGCTTTCCAACGGTGCTGATTGTTCGTCAAACCAAGCTATGGTTTGGTCACAATTGGAGACGGAAAATTTGGGGGTTTTCCTATAAAATGGTGTTTTCCCTCCAATTTAATTCATTTTCTAAGTGAAATGTAGTGAATTTGGAGAGGAGGAGAAGGCCCTAAATCTTATGGAGATCATATCGGACAAACTAACCATCGGAATTATGATTTGTGACTTTCAGGTAGGTGGCCTTACTTGTCTAAAGGTGGCCTTAATGCTTCTTGGAAGGATTGTTCCTGGTGAAGAATCAAGGTAAGAAAAGAATTATAGAATCAACTACTAGAGAAGGTCTTGAATCATCCCCACCCACCAAGTCAAACATGGGGACCAAGTGGTAGGTGCGATATCACATAGAGTAGAATGTTTGAAAATATGGTATAAAGTATCTACAATATCTGATGTATGTATATGGCTCATCGGGGAGGCCAGTAGGAAAAATTATCCAACGGATGGAAGGATAATCGACCATACCTAGATCTGTGATGTCTAGGCCGAGACTTATGTTAATCGTGTGAGAAGGTAGTCAGGGGTGTTATCATGCCCCCAAGCATGGGATACTTCCCCCAAGCATATGTGATGGAGGGGATTGATCTGGTATGCAAATGTGGGAATGATGCCCCTAGCCAGAGTATTTTTTGGAGCGCCATAGTGCTTCAAGTGTTCAAATAATGGATTGAATCATTCGGTCTCACAAACACTAAATCCTCAAGAGAATGGTGAGTGTATATAGGGGAATAGGTGCCCCCAATTATGTGATGGACATGCCAAATTTATTTATAATAGTGGACTCTAAAGACATTTTGATAATGTGGTTCACCATTTGTTTCTGTTATGGTTATCAACCTGTGGGAAGAATGGATAGATACAATTAGAGAATGGAAATAGTGGATTATCAATATCATTTGGCACTGCATATATGAATCAAATGGACTAAATTTATTGGTTCACATATATGGTGTCACTATACCAAAGAGTAGCTTCGGATATAATGAACTTGTGCTCACTTAGAAGACATTGTGGCTGGTCAACAACAATATCTAGGGGACTGGGTTGTTAATGTAAGATGAAGGAATGATTAAGTGGATCATCCCTAGAGTGATTTGAAGTGATATGAGACTCTAGAAGCTCTTATAAATGGGGAAGAATAATGGTACTAGAGTCGACACTATCAGATGCACTAGGAAGGTTGGGGAGAATTCCTTCTCCTGGACTCTCAAAAGTGGATGTTGCCTTACCCAAACATTGGGTGGAAATATAATGACCACAAGGTGGACGTAAATTTAATTCATGGGTTCGATGTAAGAGGTAATAGAACCAATCGACCTCAATATGGATGAAGTATTTTAACTCCACAGCATATTGGTCATGGGTTTGTTGTGGAAGGAAGTACACACAATGGCACATATTTTCCCAAGGATAATGAGGCGTGTTCATGGCTTCCATGATGTCATCACCTGAACGGAAGATTGGAGAACTAGAGGAAGGGAGACCACTTGATGCGATGGAGCTACCTAGCGCATCATTATGAGAAACATGGTTCACATACGCATCACTATTATGGATAGCCGAGCAGCTAGCAGATGAAACATTTACCGATGTTGAGACCAGGGTGTTCAATGAGGAAGGTTCGATAGAAACATAACAGGAAGCCCCAAAGGGGTATTCCTCCATGGATCTCATGGATGACGATAGATAGAGAATAATGACTGAAGAGTCTGTCATCTTGACATCGGGGGGAGGTATTACAAAGGGTGCATAACAGTCCTCCAGTTCTGATGAAGTAGTGGGACTAGAACTCATAAGTAGAGGAGTAAATGATCCACTGAGAGTGTCCTCAATTTCATGAACCACATCAAGGGTATCGCGAAATTCATCGAGACAGGGACAATGATGGGAATAGTGGCCATAATGATTGCACAAGCATAAGGGTGATTCGCATTAGAGAATTTTTGAAGTTTAAAATGGGCCTCCGAAGAAAATTTTACAACCAAAATAAGCTTTATAAGAACCAATAGGATTCCAGATGATGATGTCAAGCATGGGGGATGATTCACCATTTTTGGGGTAAAAAGTAAAAAGTAAAAAGATTAAAAAATAATAAAATAATAAAACTACTTTTTCAACTTATATCTCTAAGGTTTTACTCAAATTTTGAGCGGGAGTACTCATTGGATGAAAAATTTAATTCCTCATCCAAGGAGTACCCATGTTGCGTACTTTTGATGGACCTTGCTACACAAAAAATGAGAAATACACGAAAAAAAGTGATCGCAATCACGTTTTTTCATGTATTTCTCATTTTTTGTGTAGTAGAGTCCATCGAAAATATGCAACATGGATACTCCTTGGATGAGGAATGACATTCTACATCGAATGAGTGTTCCCACTCAAAATTTGAGTAAACCCATAGGGAGATAAGTTGAAAATACAAATTGAAATTTTTTCTTTTTCTTTTTTCCCTCTAAAATTTATGATGTAATCTAATCTTATTTTATTATTTCCACTAGTATTTTATAATTTCCTTAGTAGGCCCATTTTAGACCTAAAAATTCCCCTAATGTATGCAACTATTTGAGTTTCTTGGTTGAATCAGGTAAGATTACATGGACCTCTGGGATGTCACATTTAGGAAATGTTTAGTTGACCAAAATTTTGAGACAAGGGAGCTCAGGACAGTTATTGGTGGCATGCCCAATAACATCACACAAAGCACACAGAGTGTCAGCTTTGGAGTCTTAGGTAGAGCTGGATTTTTTTGGGGAGCTTCCTCCTTAGGTTCCTTCTTTCTGGATTTTCGCCCCTCACCTGAAGCTTTTGCAGCAGGAGTTGGTTCCTGTTGAGGTTGTTGTGAAAGTGAAGCAAAGGCAGGGGTCATGGCGATCAATTGAACCAAGGTCAAAGTGGTATAATGTTTGAGTTGACCAGGTGGAGTGCTTTTTGGGGGATTAATGTACTAGACTAGTATCCTCGGGGTCAAATTAGGTAAACTCAACGTAGCCATGATAGGCACAGAAAATACTCCATATGGGGGAGCTAAAAAGGTATTTGACCTTAATGATAATGACCTCATAGAACAACTCCCAGATAGTTAAGACTTGGAGGAACTATTCCTGGTGGAAAAAGAGGAGGAGAGACGCGAGTAGAAGGAGAAGGTTGTGTAGGCACAATTTTCTGACTGGGTGTACCAGGACGTTTTTGGTTAGCCCATGATGCTTGCAACATGTAAACACTCGATGTGATAGGCTTAGTAATAAGAGGGGGGGACCAGGGAAAGCACCAAGTAAGGTGGAATATTTATAGTCATGGTGATAAACTGTTGAGAGGTGTGACTGTTATTTTATCGACCACCGAAGAGATGATGGACTAAGGGGAGGTTTGAGACTTTGGCTCGTAATATGTCAATTGATCGATGGTGACGATATTTCCATTTTGGGGGAAGCACAACTTACAATGAACCGCAGATGCAACAGCTGACATCGCATATGTTTAGCTATGACCCAAGAGGATATTATAATTCAAGGGGGCATCAATGACTTCTATGTCAATGCAAACAGTCTTTCCCACAAGTGTTACAGGAAAATTGCAGAACATACCAAGGGGCTGAGAAGGGTAATTGTCCCATGCATGCAAGGTGATGGTGGATGGGGATAGATCAGGGGACCCAATTTTCTTCCAAACAGAGGCATACATCACATAGGTGGATGTGCCCTCATCAATGATACATCGTTGGACATGGGCATTATAAATCTTGACTGGTATTTGCAAGGAAACGGATGAGGGTAAAGGGGGATGTTCTGAATTTTCAACATCAAAGATGATTAAATGATCATCTGAAGGATCCAAAATGCCCAAAGCATATAGTAGAGTTTTTGGTTTTTATGGGCACATCTAGAGGACTTCTAGCATTGACATGGCAACAGGGGACTGCGCCAAGTCATCTACTATTCTGTAGGTGTGGGCGGCTTTGGAAGAAGCAGCATTTTGGCGTAATGTCCCTTTAGGGATCTTGGGAATGACCTCTGCTTTGGGCTGAGGGATCTCTAAGGGAAAATTCAATGTCAAAATGGACTCTATGGGTACTTTGGTTTGGGACTCGGTTTCACACGTAGAAAGTTGCTTGTCATACTCCCACGATCGGGTCTGAAGGTTGACATCGGCGGTATTGACCTCGTCATAATTCATCATGAGAATCTGGTAATCAGGGGTACCATACTATTGAGGATGAGGAGCATCCTGACCTTGAGGTGATTATGAAGAAACATATCCTTGTTGTGGGAAAGGATTAGTGAACACATCTGGTTTAGATGACACAGTGTTTTGAGGAAGCGAGGTGGTGGTTTGATGTACTATGGACACTGCTTGGGCTTCCCACACTTGTAACATTTGGGATAAAAGTGGGCCATCATGAATATAATGGCCATGTACACCACAACATGAATAATGTTTGTTCGTATGAAGGTCCTTGTTCTACTTGGGTTGATCTCCCTATTGTTGGCTTGTGATGTTAGGTTGGTTCCCTTAGGGTGCGTTCAGTTGAATACCTTGGTGAACCTCGTTACCCTTCACTTATTGGTTTTGGTTGCCTTACCCTTTATTCTTTTTCTCGCAATTGGGGAGATTAGTCACGCTCTTCTGAGCATACACTTGACCTTGAGGAGGCGGTGGCTGCTGTAGCATAGGTTGAGAAGACGCAGAAGGCAAGGGCACTGATGTCGGAGGAGCTAGAGAGTTGGTTTGTGCATAAGGATAATAAGGAGATGGGGCAACATTCTGGTAAACAGGTTGAGCAACAGTTGGTCCTGGCATTGGTTGATGCGGTTAAGTAAATGCATAAGACATGCTTTGATCGGGATACAAGTTGCCTGGAGGGGGATAGGTGTTGGAGGAACTAGTCCCCCACTAGGGATAACCATAACTCATGTGAAGAGGATCATATGGATGTGAAAGAGATCAAATGATAGTGTCAGCAGCATGATATGCCTCCAATTCATTGGCACCACCAAGTTTAGGAACATCTTGTAAAATGCTATAAACATAACCAGACTAGGTATACATCAAGTCATATTTTAATGCGACCTATAGAGCTTCTTCCTCGGACAGACGAAAATGGGATGCGACATCTTTACCTATGGGGGATAAGAGCGTTATAAGAAACCAATCGATATAGACATGGTCGACGAATGTAGGAGCTCTACACAAGCTCCTTCTTCTACGTTGTTATTGTACATAGTCAGAAAGGCAAGTGGCATAAGATTGACAAAATGCAGTCAAAAACTCGGTACCATTATCATAACGAAGGGGTAGCTATAAATATGATAGAAATGCTTTAGCAAGAGTTGCAAAAGTAGTATGAGATGATGTGGGCTAGTCAATGTACCACTTTGAAGCTTCTCCAGTGAGTGTATGATGGAATAACCGAAGATGGATGGAATCATCATTGATGGAATTAGACGAATGCCACATATGAAAGGAGCAGACATGATTAGTGGGGTCCTCTCCAGTGTTTCCTTAAAACTTAGGAATTTTCGAAGGAAGCTTAGTTGGCATAGCTGGCCAATCTGCATTATGGAGTATGGGGTCATTGATTAACTGGCTAAAATCAGGAAGGCTTAAACCCACTATAAAAGGTAGAAAAGGAGTAGTCGAGACGGTTCCACTAGTGGTTCCACTAGTAGTGAATCCAACATTACATCCAGAGCCACCACCTGCTTGGTTTCCTACACCTGCATTGGTGCCTGACATGGAGATGGTGTGAGGGTGAGAAGAAGAACCGGAGTTGTAATTAGAGGGAGAACCCAATGAACCAGAATAACCAGAGTCGATATGGGGACTCGGGGGAGGACAAAATCATACCCTACAAGGTGGTGTAAGATGCCCAAGCGTAAACTAAGGTTGAAGAACCTGGAGTCTCTATGATAAACGTCTTCGAGGCGCAAAGATGGCAAGTCTTAGATGACACAAAAAGGTTGAAGAGTTATCAACAAAGGATCTATATGCCATATGGAAAATAAATTAATTATGATGTTTATGTCCTAGCTTCACGGTGTAAACTAAGCGCTCTCTGCTTTAGGTGTGATTGTGTGTAAGTCATGTGTTTATTTTAATTAATCTTAGATGGTTATTTAAAGAAAAATAAAAAATGTTGAAAATTTGTAAATTAAACCGAAATGACTGTAAAATAAACAACTAATCATGCATAAATTCCAACCTAAACAAGGCTCTCAAAAAAATAGATGGAAAAGGGATGAAATTGACTCAAAACACACTAAAATGGTCAAGAGATATAATGTCGTTGAGACTGCCATCTAATGACTTGATACTGCTGAAAATGACGTAGAAAAACAATAAGGAAATAGAGGGAAAATTGTTGCAAAAGATAGGGCAAGAGGTAAAAAAATCTAGGGAAAAAAATGGGACCCTAAGGGAGGAGGCCAAAAAAATCTCAAGAGGGACTTTTGGATGTAACAATAACCTATCTTAAGGATCTGTAAAAATGATAGATCATACTCGAAAACAATGGTTGAAATCACTGCAAATCTCAGACTACCTACTTAGCTCAACCCCTCTTAAAAACGTGGAAGTGTACCGAAACCCTAAGGGGCTTGGTTCTACTTCAAGGATACAAACCAAGCATATCTAGGCCTAAGACGAGCTAAAACAGAGGTCAGACAACCCAAAATAGTGCTCTCAGCAAACCTTGATAGTTACACAAAAAACTCAGAAAAAGATTCCATATCGCAATTACTAACCTGTAAACAGGTGAGCTCACACTTTTTTAGTAGATAAGTGGGATTTTAGGGGGAAATCGCACTATTTGGGCTAAAAACTATGATTTTCTACTCCTTATTTATTGGTTGGTAGGTTGCGGAAAAATTGTCGTCTCTGGCGTAGCTAGTACCTGTTACCTGCGGAAAACACCAGAAAACATCCGGAATTTAGAATTTTGACTAAATTAGGAAAAAAACGTTTAAAAAACAACATCAAGAGACTGAAAAAGCTGAAGAAAAACCCTTGTTACTGAAGATTTTGGTCATATAGGAATATGAATCACAACGATGGAGTCGCCATCTGTTGACGACAATGTGTAATTAAAAACTGAGTGGAGTCGTCATTTGTTAGTGTAAAATATTACCACATGTGTACGAAAAGACCCTAATTTAGCTATGTGTGATGAATAATCCTAACAACAGAAATGGATGCTTAACCCTTTAGATCTACAATAGACAATTAGAACAAATCTTGCAAAAACCCAGATCTATGTAGTAAAAGTAGCTAAACAGTAAAAAGAAATAGTAACTAATGCAAACTTAACTCCAAGTAGCCAATATAGAAGACAAGATTAAAGAATTATTTTTGTAATATGTAACACCTAGTGAAGGAAAAAAGTAAATTTTACGAGTCCCCCTCAAAGGGATGGGTTCTTAGTTGTCCTCAATGCTTCAGCTTCGCGATTTTCTGTCTCTCAATGGTGTGGAAAACCCAAAGTATGTGTTGAACTCAAGTGGGAGCTCAAATGGAAAAAGGAAATAATAGCAACAATGAGAATGATCAAAGTGAAGAATGAATGGAAAAACCCTCCTATTTATAACAAAATATTGAGTTATCCTCGATAATGGAGAATAATAAAATATTATTAGCCAAAATCGAGATCTAACTGCTTGGAATATTTTAGTATATTTTATTGGAGAGAAAAGGTATTTAAATTGGTTAAATACCTTTGTTTATAAATAATAAATAAATAAATGGTTTATTTATCATTTCAAGAATGTGGTTAAAGAATAATAAACAAGTAATGATTTGTTTAATTATTCCTAGGTGATTTAGTCAAATTTAACAAGGAATAACAACTAAATAATTATTTAATTAACTATTCCTAGAGAAAAATAAGATAAATAATGATTTATCTAATTATTTCTCATAATTGGGTTAAATATCACCAGGAATATTAGTTAAGCAATGGTTTAATTAATTATTCCCAGAGGAAAATCAAATAAATAATAATTTATTTAATTATTCCTCGTGGGGTTTCTTGTTTTAACCAGAAATAACTTAATAAAATATGGTTTATTAAATTATTTCTCATAGTGAAAGAAATTTTACTATGGTAAAATTGGTCTTACATGGTGTACTTTGATCCATCTAATTAGAAATGGTTAGATGACCAGTTTTTGGTGATAACAAATTCCTTGGGCTCTACACATATTTCTACAATAAGTAATGCTCTTCTTACTAGATTTTTGGCTTCTGTGATCCATCAATGAATTAGGAAGAAATCTTTCGGTAAAAATCACATTATCATGAACAAAGTCGACGCGTTTCGAACCAACCAGTGTGGTTCATGTCCTGATGATGAACCACACTGGTTGGTTCGAAACACGTCGACTTTGTTCATGATAATGTGATTTTTACCGAAAGATTTCTTCCTAATTTAATGCTCTTCTTGGCGATGTTGGCCTATAGTTTTGCATATCTCACACCACTGACTGGATCCTGCACTTAAGGCATTAGGTGCTCCACTAGCCAAATAATCTCTGAAAACATGGTACTGTTCCTTAGAATTGACCTCTGATTTTCACTTTGTACACCACACTTATTCTCTAACTTCTTTTCCCTTCTTTATATCTTGTAATTGCAAGGTCGAGTTTTCCAGTTAACTCTGAATCTATTGCATACATGCATTAGTGTCTCCTATTGGCGAAGCTTCCAACTTCATGGAAATTTGCAAAGCTTCGGCTTGAGTTTCTATCTTCTTTTGCGTTAGTGGAAACCTGATATGTAGCAACAATGTAGCTATAAACCATTCCTTAAGTTGCTCCGGGGTGTATGTCCACACTTACTTGATCCAATAACACCTTAAACCTTTGATCAAGCTCCCAAAAAGACTCATTGGCTTTCTACTTGATCTCCTTTAGATCAGTAATGCACTATGATTGAGACTTCGACTTCTTGAACTCCTGTATCAGTGCTTGCTTAATATTTGCAAATGTACCATTGTGAGTGGTTGAATACTTTATGTACCATTTCAGCACTCTATCTCGCAGCATCATAATGAGTTGCACCTTTTTTATATTTTCATCAATGATCTGCTTTGCTTTCCATACAGCTTCGGCTAAAAACCAAAACTGTCGTTGGATCTTCATAACCAATTCCTCTAAAACCAGGTAGCTTAATATCATTAGCCATACCTCTTTTGGGGGTGTAAGGAGGAGGGTTAGGGGAGGGGGAGGGGGATGGGGAGTAGTAGGGGTAGAGGGAGCAGGGATACCTCCAGCACCCTGACTACTTTTGTATTCTGGCTTTAATGAGCTGTCAGGTTGGTAAGGGGTATACTGCGGAGTTTCTTGGGAGTTTGCTGGGTTTTTTTCTTCTTTTTCACCTTCAGATTCACTCAACATAGGGCTATAATCAGTCTCTCTGAAGGTCTTCAGATCTTCTTCATGATATCTCTTTTTGGTATCTACACTATACCTTTTTCCACTTTTTGTTGTACTGACTTCTTGCTCAAATTTACTTCTTTCTCAAAACATAAGCAAACTAACAGTATTATTGCATCCACAAAACTCTTTTTTCACACAAAAGCATCACTATTCACAATTTCAAAGAATTCAGATACTTACCTCGTGGTCCTTTGAAGAATATTCACTTTGCTTCACTGTAGGACACAATCGAATCTATAGATAACTTAGTAATGAATAAATCCAAGATCTTATCAATCCAGAAATCAACAGTGTTGTTAGTACTCTTGAGTCATTGTATCAGCTCAGGAGTCCACGTTGTAGGTTTTTCATTCTTAAATAAATCCTTCCTTTCAGTCAACCTCGACACCCACTCACGGAATGATCTGAAGAAAATTTTGTATTTTTTTCTGTAAAAATATACCTTTGCAACCAAGATTCAGATGTAATCGTGCATTTCTATCCTCTTTATCTGCAAATTCTCACTCCTTCTAGAAATCTTGAATTTCCTTATTCGTTGGGTGCCATGTTCACATATCCCTCAAACATATATTGGTCCCGGCAATGGAGAATTTTTTTTGGCTCATTTGGCTTGGCCCAAGTTCTATCTATGCTTCGCACCCACAAAAACCTTAATCATCGACCCTTTCGGCAACGACCTGCAAGCATATCCAGTCTCACGCGAGGTGACTTATGGGTGGTTGCAGAATTAGGTTTCTGTAACCTTGAGGGATTGCGCGAGGTGGATATTCCACTATGCTACTATTATCCATTAACATACATACACTTATTTTGTTGTATTAAACTCTTCACTTAATTCGCCACATTCAACAGAACATATAAACAATATCATAAAATGTACTATTATAATTCACAACTAGAATAATAACTTCGCAACAACTGATATTAAGAAAGTAGACAAGAACACTAAAAATCCTCACAAAACTTTTTATTTTCTTATTATGATGGATCCTTATGTACATTCATCTTCTCCGACCTGCGCGCATAGCTGCAGGTGGTGCATGCACTAAACTGCAGACTCTTCCAAGATATCTATGCACTTAGTTGTATATCATTTCCTTCGCTACAAAAAAACATATACAACTAGCCCGTTACCAAAGACCTAAAATGATTCATCCATGATTATTACTGTCACTTAGCATTATAACACTTTATATAGCATTACATCTTTACAAACCATGGTCCAAATACCATGGGATAAGAAAATATAAACCAAGCCTATTACAAAATGAGCAGCTTCACGAAACCCCTAGGATACTGCGCAATATCTCAAAAATGTTGTGTTGCACGGTATACTTCACTCTCTCCTCCTAAAAATGTGGAGACTTAGCCAAAATCAAGGCCAAGTTGGGTTGTTCCCAATAGGCCCCCAACATTCACATGTGACTCGTCCTAAGTCACTTAGTTGTGTTGCCCTTGATCTTTGTTTCTATGTTGTTGTAGGTGGTGCTAAACTTCTGCAAAACCTTTGCAACCTACTTCTCCTGACTGCGTACTTCTTCCAAAACTGCCTTCGTGATTGGTCTTGCAATCTTCTCGAGTGCTACTTCTTCCTATTGGCTAATCTCAGGAAGCTTCCGATCCACTTTCTATGAGAGCTGGAAAGCCTCATCCTGCCATGGTTGAGTTATTTCCATCAATTTTTTCTCTTCCAATCTGAGTTCTTCAATCTGCTTATGAAGACCATTTCCTTCATTGATATTTGCGAGATTTTATGAAACTGGAAAGTTCTTCGATGTTGTTTTGATTTCCTCCAACTAATTCTGCTTCTATTGGATATCCTCCTCTATCTTATGTACATTTGGATCTTCCTACAGCGAAGTTAAAATTAGCAAGGTATCTTCCAATAATTTTCATCACTCCACCACTGTCCCTGAGATACCTTCCATTTCTTTCTTCGGGTTTTTATGCCTATGTTCTCATACTTCTGGTGGCTTGGTTGGTCGTAGCTTCATTTGCATCTCACTGATATTGAGCTCATACTCAAAATGGACTTCTACATCCTTCTTCTTGGTTTCTTTGACAACAAGGTTGATCTTCGCAACCTTGTCTTCGACATGCTCCTCCTCGCAAATATCCATTTCTGGAACTTCTCTGAAATTGGCTTCAACCACTTCTTTCAACCTTTTTGTTGTTGTTCTGCTTAGTCCTTATCTTTTGTTTCTTGGTCAAATTGTTTCTTCAATGCAGCTCACTCTTAGTCTATGTGAATGTTTAATTTTGTTGTGCGTTGCTCCCACTCCTTTAACTCATGTACAAAACCTTGGTGCAATTCATGTAAGATAAGAATGGGCAACGCTACAAGGTTCATATTGACCCTGTCCCAGGTCCTCACTTGCTATTGTGCTTCTGTTGCATTGAACTTTAGGGCTCTGGCAGGGATCTGCATGACCCTCATCCCGACTTTTGTTTCTATCAGTCTCTCTAGCTGGAGGGTGTTTTCCTTTGAGATAACTGCGGTCAATAATTATGCCAAAGAATCTAAATGTTTTGTTGTGTTTTTAAATTTTGGAGGACCAAGGTATCAAATAACATTTAGCAAACAGTTATTGATTAAATCTTTCAGATAATATTAGTAAATATAAGGGATTCTTGTTTATCTCACACAGTGATTAAGATTTTGTAAATGGTTAAGTATATTTAGGTAAGAATATATGATTATGAAATATTCATATTGAATTATTTAATTAATCATAAGCTTGAAAACCTTTAAACAATGTCTAAAATTTCAACAAAATACATTTAACATTATCAATATGCTGACAATTTATAAATGAAAGGGACTTACATCAACAAACTGTTTAGTAAATCATCCTTTATATTGATAATAACTTCAAGAGGAATTATAAGATAACTGAAACACAGTTAATCTCACCTAGTTATCTTGATAACAATTAAACATATAAAGAGACAAAATGTATTGAAAACTAGAAAAACTCACAGAGGGAACAAAGCTGTATGAGACAAATTCAGAATCAATCTTCTATTATTGATGATCAAGAAACTTGCACAGTTATGGTTACAAAAATTCACTTATCTAAGGGTGCAACCCTTAATAACTTGAAATGAGAGTTATTTTTACTAATTTATAAAACTAAGAAATATCTTAACTTATTGTGAACATTGGAAAGTCGTATAGCAGAAGATGACATTAATTAATGTCAAGCCAAAGGATTTACAGGGCAGGAAGACATTATAGAATCAAGAAAGTATTTAAAATCTCTAAGGTTTTGAGAAAATCAAATTTGAACTAGTCTTAAATGTTGATTGCATGCATTATCCTTCGAGAAGAGTGCCTTTTGTGCGCCTTTTTTCCCAATAAGCATGCATTTCTGAAAGTGGAAAAATTCGCTTTTTGGGACCACACAAAGCAAAGGACAAGTTTCTCCTTACATGAAGCCACCTAAGGACAGCCATCAGCGCCTCCTTAGACACTATGTGAGCACACAAAGGAATATTTGGAGCACACAATGGAATCATACCTCCCCCTTGGGTCACCATCCCCCATGTACCAAGGGAGGGAAGGAGGATTTGAAATCCCCTATATAAAGCCACCATGAGATGAAGAATGGGTGATCACATTGTTATGTTGGCCAGAATTTCCCAAGCAATACCAGTAGTGTGTGACCTGGAGCTGGAGATATAGGGGACTTGATTGTTGGCCATCCAACAATCTTAGTCCATCACAGCAGAGAGAGAGGGAGATTTCAGCAAGGCGAGCTTGGAAAACAACATCCTTGCATCGAGACCTAGAACCATTGTCTAGGGGCCCTTTTTCAAGTGAGTTAAATTTCTTCTTCCTATAAAACGTTTAATAAGAAGGAGCCTAGAGCCACTATTTTCACTATTATCATTTGACTCTCTTCAATAGCTTCTGTATATTTGTGTTTTAGTATTAGTTTGATTTGAGTATACATTTTCATGATTTTCCTCTAGATTGTATGCTTTTGAACTCCACCACTTTCTACCTGTTACCTAGAGTTTAAATGGTCGAACCACACCCTTTAAACTGGTGCGATTTCGTATATTCATGCACCAAATACACCACAACAGGATTGGCAACTCCACTAATATTTTACCAAGTTTATGTGGTTGTGCCTTCTTTTGCAGGAGACATTTGTCTATGCTGGAGAGTGGAGCTAATAGTCCTTTGATCTATCTTGCAGCCCCTAGATTCACTTTGAGTGACAGACTGAAGAAGATCAGCTCCTAATCTTTTTTAATTGCAAGAATTTGCGCGCGTTTTTTCCTCGCAGATGCACAAGGCGCGTGTTCGGTGCTGACCCAGGCGCAGGAAAGCGCACATGTCACGGTCTTATGCGCGCAATTCACAAAATGAGAAATTTCTCCAAATATTCTACATTTTACTACTTGTAAGGTGTTTAGCAGCCCCTAATGTATCTTCCAGCACTTGTTTTGATACCCCATAGCTTGTTAGAACTCACTTTTAGCTGCTTTCTATAGGCTTAGAGTTATTTTTTTATTCAAGTTGATTTTTGCAAAATTTTCACATAGTTTAAGTAGGGGGGAAATGAACTTGCGTTCCGACCAATTTATGTTTTGCAAATTTTTTGTATTCACACCTTGATAAATAGTCCAAGTAAGTGGCCCAAGACCACGCATGCATAGCTAGTTTTCTTTCCTTTAGTGTAGAAATTATTTAGTTTAGTTCAATTTTTGCATTAGGAATTGCGGGACTAGGATCGAATTGTTTATAGAAGAGAAAATAATCTCTGCTACCTTTTCACCCTCCAGTGATCCTAGCTAAGCATATGAATGCTCCATATTCACAATTAACCATCTCCCTATAGTTAGTCACATAGGTTAACTAGGAAAAATTGAAAGCGGCCCATTATCCGCACATGTTTTCTATTTGAGCCAGGAACAATATAACATAGTTTAAATAGGGGTTTTTTGTAAAGGATCGCCAATATCCACACGTTCAAACTATGTGCTTGTTCACCCTATGCTCACACACACTCACCCACTAAGCAAAGAAAGACACCTAAAACTAACTTAACCAAACTCACTAAATTCTCCCCACAGGGGCCACAAAAGAATTTATAGTTTAAGTTAGGATCAAGGGGGTAGGCATCCAATAAGCCACCTTGATCATAATTCATATTGAAACATAGAATTTTTGTATTTAGGGAGCCTCAAATCGACCTATCAGCCCACGGAAAATAAAACCCGAGCGTAGCAGAGACCCAATTCAGAGGAGGTTAGGCTTAGGCGCAGTGCATGCGGTATCAGTTGGGGCTACTGACCCGACTGATACTCAATACTGTTATCTGAATACCAAGAAGCCCAAGACTCGAACGCTCAAGTGGGACGGTGGTTCTTAGTGGCCAAAAACTAGGGCATCCTTACCCTATAGGTGATGATGTAGGAAAGCACTAGCCCCTCTACCCTTACCTTGGTGGATTCTCTTCGACTGACTAGGGGCGTCGCCAACTCTTATGGGACGTTGTGCCAACACTCGCAATAAAACTTCTCAAGGCCCAGTTACTTTTGAGTGTGTGAGGATGCAATAGGTCTTCTAGGGAGTATCATACTCAAACAAAAAAAACCACTTTTTTGCTTGATTGATCACATAAATTAATTTAAAGAGAAAGTTTGTTTTATTTTCACTTTGTTTTATGTATGTGGCCATAATTTTTCCTTGATCATAGACTCTATCCTCTCATATTTTTCCAAAACCTAACCTGGTCGACACCCGAACGGTCCCAAAGAACCTCGTCCATCCAGATGTCTTTTGGACCTCCCCCCATTACCGGGAGGGGTTCCAGGTCTTTCGCCATTTAGGCGTCAAAGACAAAACACTGCCACCATAATTGGCTCATCCTTCATTGGAGCAACCATAGTTGGGAACCCTAGTTGGTCTCCTAATACCACTCCACACACCACTCCCCCCTCCACTCCTAGGGGACAAAGGAGTGTGTCCCATACAGGAAGCCAGTTGAATACGCAAGAGGGTACGTTGTAGACTAACCCTCGTTCTAACTAGAACTTTATGTCTTCACACATTTCAATGGCGTCAACCTCCCAGTCACCTTTATTAGCTTCATTGAATCTACCTGATTTAACCAAGCTAACAAATGACCGCATCGCACACGATCCTTCATGGCCTCCCATTCCCATGAAGCTCCCTTCGGATATACAAAAATTTGAAGGCAAGCAATTGGAAGACCCGGGTAATCATGTAATGACCTGTCATCTATGGTGCTCATCGAAAACACTATTTTATTGAGGCTATTTCAACACACTCTTACAGGAGTTGCCGCGAAGTGGTACGTGGAGAAACCTCCTACTTCACATGGAACCTTTAGCGCCCTTGATACTGCGTTCCTCACATATTTTCAGTTACCCATTCACCACGATTCGGGAATGGAGTTACTGACTAAATTTAGACAAACCCCCGCCATCCATATCTCATACCATCTTCATGAATGGAGGCAGTGTCACAGTTTATGTAATTCTAAACTCAACGATCGGGTTCTCTTAGATTTATTCTTGAAAAATCTAACGATAGAGATTTCAAAGGATGTGGCACATCAAAACCCCACATCCAAAGAGGATGCAATCAGTAAAGCCCAGAATCTTGAACTGATTTATACGTAGTCAAGATACATTTACAACATCCTGCCTAACACCCCGTGCCTGCAAACTTATGAATAATTTCCATGCACGTCAAACTCTGCAAACGGGCTAATTGGGTTGATGACCCAAGGTTACCTAGGAAGCAACAGTCAAAACCCCAGTTATACATATAATTCTACCAAAAAATTCTCAACCCAAATTTCAAAGTCATCATATGCCTCAGCGAAATTTGACTAATAGGGCGCAAGCGTATCACCAGGGAGGACCCTATCCTCCGGCTGAGGGGACCCAGTACGCAGAAAGAAACACTGATGGAAGAGCTCCCCTCCAATAGCCAGGTGCAAACCCAAGATATCATTATGCTCAATCCCCAACACATGACCCACTACGCAAACCAATGCGCAGGTGGACTTTGTGTAGTCGTTCCAAAACCAACCACACCAAGATAACCAGGAGAAATATCCTCCTAATGGTAAAGAAAAAATCCAAAAACAAGCCAAAAGGGAACCCTAGACAGGGGGCAGCAACTAGTAGCACCCACCACGATCCCAGGCTAGAGGTAACTCCAACCAGAATCAGAACCAGGAGCCTGGCAATGCCCAGAGGCAAGGAAAAAGGCCACCTCTTCGAACAAACCATTCCTGTTCGATATGTGGAGAGTACGGGCACTATACTCACCACTGTCCCGATCTCCCTGAGATAAAAAATCTACATAGTAACCGAGGACAAGGAGAATCCTCCCAACAACCCGTTGTGATGCAAGAGCCTTTCCCCCACCAAGGGACAGTCAGCACTTAGCAACAAAACCTAGATGATTCCTGGAAAAGAAGCCATGAGATCTACATGACTGGGGAAAAGATGTTTTTCCAAACATGGAATCACAATTACGACACCCCACCAGACACCACTACGTCAGGGGCTAGTACTAGTGCGTCGACTACACCTTTGACCATTTCAAATATGCCTATAGAACCATTGCCAAAGATGGAAAAGGGACCCAATAGGCAAGCAAGAAACTACTCCAAAGTGGCCCATAATTATAGCATCGTGGACGATTTAGCTCAATCTCCCGCTGCTATGTCAAGCTCTAGAAGTACTGCAGTCATGCCTAAAACAACAGAAAGCCCTACTTTCCGTGTCAGGTGCTATCGACCTAGCTGATACACACCTGATGGCTTTTGACTTAGACAAAGCCACCCTCGGGCTTCCTTCCATGGTCGCCTTCCATATACCAGTATCAGTACAGAATATCACTATTCACCTGTGTGTCATAGACGAGGGTGCATCGACATGCATCATGTCAAAAAAAATTTGGCAAAAGTTGGGTTCTCCTGAACTAAAACCCTCGGTCATAATGCTTCAAGTGTACGATGGTCGTCCCTCGACCCCCATCGGCCTCTACCAAAATGTCTCAGTCTGCTTAGCTGGAAAGATGGTCCACATAGACATTGAAGTCTTGGATGCTCACTTGTATTACAGTATACTCATCGGGCGGAGTTATATGTACGCCATGTCCGCCATAGCCTCCTCCATCTTCCGCATTATGATTTTCCCCCACGAGGACCGCATCATTACTGTAAAACAACTGACACACAACGAGAAGCATCCCCTAACCAACACGGTTGTAATTCTACCCTATGTAGATACAGCCTCGAATGGTCTTTCATGGTACCAAGAATATGGCCCTGGCCAATTCAAACCGTTGTTTTTTATAAGGTCATTCCTAGGAGATCCACCCATTATCCTTGAAGCATCACCCGATGTCACAGGGGCCCCGGTATGCATGATGTCGACATCAAGCGTTGAGGCTATTCATGACATGGACTCAAGCAGTAAAGACACTGAGGAATCAGCCACGGCAACCTCTCTAGCCTACGCCACCTCCCAAACCCCTTTCCTCTACCCCCCAGTCGGCTTCGTCTCCCAGCAGGTTTTGGCAACACTGGTATTACCTAACATATCATTGGCATTCGCAGTTTGGTACCTCATTCCTCCTTCCGGAATAGGAGCCACCCACATTACTGCCACAGGGTTGAAGACCCTAAGTCCCAAGGAGCTCCCACCCATCCAAGAAATGGTCGAGACCACCCCCGCAAAGGAATTTCCCATTGCGAAACCAGAAATCACGGCCAAGAAAACCAAAAAAAGAGGGAAGAAGATGGTGACCCCTGCCACTCCACGGGAATCACCAGTTTGCGCCATATGTGACATAATACACCATCCTACCCATATGTCCAGAGCTGGATGAATTAAAACCACTTCTTGGCTCCGAAATAGACATCTCGACGCCACGTTCCTGGAAAAAGAAACCTACCACCAAAGGTAAAGGCAAAGTGTTGTGTACCAATCACACATGCACTCTTTGTAGCAACTATGGGAACTATAACCGCCATTGTCTAGAGATACAACGATATATAGACGCCTTACATGCGATCGAGCGATCCTATCAAGAGGATCCCTCCATCCAATATGTCGGTGATGAGCCTCGCACCATCCTATATTTACAAGAGGAACGTAGGGTCGTAGAAAGACCCCCAGTTATGCCCATTATACGTTGTATGCTATGCGATGAATGTGGCCACTTCCTTGAAGAGTGCGTAGCCCTAGAGCTCATCCAAAAATGGTATCCAATTGAAAGGGTTTACTACGTGGGACTACGAGCAACACAATTCACATGCCCGTTATGTGCCGGCAATCACCTTTTGGAGAATTGTCACTACATACCTCGCTTCCAGCTAGCCCTTGCTAGCCTCCGCTCAACCATAGTCCGCCTTTCCTAAGAAGACGACATGGATACCAGGTCCACAGGGAGTTCCATGACCCAAGCGGATGAGATGACCACATCCATCATGTTCTTGGCAGCCGAAAAACGGCCCACCAGGGAACCCCTAGTTACCCCTAACCACTCTTTTCAGGGACGACCAGCATGTACGTTATGCAAAAAGACAGACCATGCAATCGTCCATTGCCCTGATTTAGCAGCCTCCTGGTGTTGGTTCCCCATCAGACCTCAAACTGAACTCGACAGAACCTTCATATCAAGGATATTTTGCCTAGTATGTCAGGGCAATCATTATGAGCGACATTGTACTTATGCCTCTAAAATTCGTCCCACCATCGACATGATTAATGTCATAGAGAAGAGACAAGATGAACTCCGGGAATGGCATAAAAAGTACATCGCCGAGTCAGTGTTCCCGCCGCTGCAATGGTGTATCAAGCAAGATAATACAACACACCAACAAAGTGTAACCTCGGCCAAGCCTAGGATAACATGTTGCCTATGTGATCTGAACGATCATCGATTCAACCAATGCAGAGAACTGAAACCCCTTGCAAACAGTCTCTACATAGTCTCTTCTCTCCCTCAAAAACTTCTCTCCAACCAAGAGAAGATCACGCGCACTTATAGTCGGATTTGTTCACACTTTCACCATAGGTTTAAGTGTGTACATCTCCCCAAGCTGAGAGCGACACGAGCTGTGTTGAGTCTACACTCCACCAAATAGGTAGACGCACCTAAGCCAACAATACAGAAATGGAAGAAGAATACAACCTCTTCTACGACCAACCCTTTCCAAGCATCCACATTAGGAACAACGAGTAGCATATAATCCCACACTATCTACTCCGTTGGCTCAGTGATACCGTGCACCATCTACACCGGCCAAAATCACACACCAGAGTCATGCCCGCTAATGGAAACATTCAGACACCTCTGTGGCAGGCACAATTTCCTTTTTAAAGCTCATGCCTTTCAATAATATTTTATGAAAAGAAGATTCTTTCACTTGAGGTAGTTTCTTTTGCAGAAAAAAACCCGCAAGCCATTCACAACACCATCTACTAAAAAGTTCTAGAGAAGGTATCATTCTACCCCCAGCATGATAGAGTCCCAGAAAACTTTGCATATCCTGACATCATTTCTCCATCAGAAATAAACCATAGGGTCCTCATATCCAACCATGTTTATCATCACCACACCCTGCACATGATAAACATCCACGTTGGTAGATAGAGCCTCCCCTCCATGGCACTTGACACCTAAAGTAGAACATATATCACAACAACAATGACGCCATGTTCATACCATTCTAGTCCGGGAAGCACCTCATGCCCATCCATTCATCATGCATAAGGTCAATTTTACCATGCTAATTGAAACCCCCTTCCCGGACGACTAGGTTGTACAAGAAGATAAAACGCGCACCATCACACATCGCATTTGGCGCACCATACCTCCACCAGCATGATCCCATTTGTGATATTTTTCATCAGCTTCATCAACCCCGCACATGAGACCAACCAATGGGACCCCCACCCTCAGAAAAACACCTTCCTCATGCCATCAGTGAGTGAACACTTTCATGTTTTGGGGTACCTGTCTCTTTGTTTTGTACAAACCAAACCCCATTATTTTATTCTGTTGGTAAGTGTACAAAGACCGCAAATGGTGCACTTCGCCCCTTCACCCTCATATTTCATCTTTTCCCCCATGGTAGTAGTCCTTGACCTCCCTTGATCAGAGTATTTCACCCCCATGCACGCACATCTTGAAATTCATATTCAATTACACCCGCCCTGGAAGTCCTACCGACTCTAGGGATTTTCCCTTCAGAAATAACTATGTATGTCGCCAAGCTGCTTAAGTATACTCTGACCTCAGGCCTCTGAATCCCCATCATCACTTTTCAGTCACCTCTCACCAACATGCCTATGTTAAGCCCATCACATCCAAGTCCCCGAACCCTCAATTTGGCGACCCATGGTTCAGTTAAGGCTTCCTTTTTGTCGACCTCAACACCTCTTTTCTAAAAAGGAAGCGGTACCTTGGATCACCCCTCCCCATGCAAAGGGGTATCCTCGGGTGGCACTGTGGGAGACATCATTGTCCACAAATGTCATTGATCCTCCTTACATTCGACTATGACAAAAGCTTCATGTCAAGTTGATATCGTACCTTATCATCATTTCACTTTGATCAGATCCGTCGAAGACCCATGACTCCACAAGCGTCTCTGTCAAACAATGCTTACACAGGAAGGTCCCAGCCAGTACATATGCGTACATTGTGCAACTACATGTCATACCAAGTTTACGCATATGGGTACCACATTCCACCTATTATCAAAGAAAAAACGCCCTTGAGGGCATCAACAGTCATCATCAACAACCGCCAGCATCACTACCATAGTAGTGACACAGACAACACATGTATCTGTCAATTATGTTTAACTATCCATAGCATCACGAGCATGGGACATGCCCGCCTCGTTGAAATTTTGTATATATGTTGTAAATTGTATTTTCTTGCAGGGATCCCTTAGACATGGCCATTCTTGGAACTGGTGCAGGGCATTGTCAACTCCAAAGCTTCACGTATGTCTCCCTCTCTCTCTACGCATGATACAGAAAAGAAACTATAATGCATTTCAGCTATACAGTCCTTCCTATACCTCACACATTAGGGGGCAATTGTTAACACTATAAAATCGTATAGCAGAAGATGACATTAATTAATGTCAAGCCAAAGGATTTACAGGGCAGGAATACATTATGGAATCAAGAAAGTATTTAAAATCTCTAAGGTTTTGAGAAAATCAAATTTGAACTAGTCTTAAATGTTGATTGCACGCATTATCCTTCGAGAAGAGAGCCTTCTGTGCGCCTTTTTTCCCAATAAGTGTGCATTCCTGAAAGTGGAAAAATGTCACTTTCTGGGACCACACAAAGTAAAGGACAAGTTTCTCCTTACATGAAGCCGCGTAAGGACAGCCACCAGCACCTCCTTAGACACTATGTGAACACACAAAGGAATATTTGGAGCACACAATGGAATCATACCTCTCCCTTGGGTCACCATCCACCATGTACCAAGGGAGGGAAGGAGGATTTGAAATCCCTTATATAAAGCCACCATGAGATGAAGAATGGGTGATCACATTGTTATGCTGGCCAGAATTGCCCAAGCAATACCAATAGTGTGTGACCCGAAGCTGGAGATAGAGGGGACTCGATTTTTGGCCATCCAATAATCTTAGTCCATCACAGCAGAGAGAGAGGGAGCTTGCACTAAGGCGAGCATGCAAAACAAAATCCTTTCATTGGGACCTAGAACCATTGTTCTTCTTCATATCAAATGTTTAATAAGAAGGAGCCTAGAGCCACTGTTTGCACTATTATCGTTTGACTCTCTTCAACAGCTTCTGTATATTTGTGTTTTAGTATTAGTTTTATTTGATTATACATTTGCATGCTTTTTCTTCTAGATTGTATGCTTTTGAACTCCACCACTTTCTACCTGTTACCTAGAGTTTAAAGGGCCGAACCACACCCTTTAAACTAGTGCGATTTCGTACATTCGTGCACCAAATCCACCACAACACTTATTACAGTAATAGAATAGAGAAGAATAGAAGAAGGAAACAGATAGATGAAGTGTCTCTTTTTTGATGGAAGTTATTGATGACTTGTCCCCTTTTGATGGAAGTTGTTGATGACTAGACCCTTGAAAATCTGTTGTGCTGGCATGTTATAAAAATCACACTTTTACTCGATGGTATCACAAAATTTATCCCATTGGTCTTGACTTGGGATTTCTACATTCATCATCTTTCTGAATATTTCATCTACCTCTTTATATTTGTCAAAATTAGGCCGTTGAATGAATAAATGTTTGATTTGATGTTGAATGATCAAATCAAACTGCAGAGCTTCTAAGAATGCTTTCCCTATAACCTGCCCTTTAATACATACAAATTTTGACTTATCTTTTACAATAGTATATAAATTTTTACTGTAATATTCTAATTTAATCAACTTATCATCTAATCCTACCAATCCTGGCATTCATTTATGATTCAAGACATTAAAATTTGTATGAAACCTTTGAAAAACAATATTCAAAGATTCACATTTTGTCTGCAGTTGGTTGATTAAATTTTTCTTTTGTAAAAATTTCTTGATCTCCAAAATTGTTGCAGTTATGTCCAGTATGTTTATTTCTTCCAACTCTTCTATGTTCTTTGAGTTTAAAACTTTGATCATGTTAGTGGATTCACTTGGATTTTTATTGAGATGTTGTTTCTGTTCTTCTATGGTTGCTTTGCACCTGGTGATGAGCTCTTGTTGTTCGAAAATAATCTGTATGGATGGCCATACCTCTGTCATAGACTTTTTGATGTCTTCCCAAATTTTCTGCTTGGTTTCAGCCAATGTTCTTGCTATTAAAGATTCACTCTCTAATTATTTCACCTTAAGTTCCAACTTGTGAGACTTTTGCATTTCCTCTCTGTAAAAAGTATTATTTTTAATCTTTTTTTATTCTAGAATTTGAAACTTTTGTTGTAACTTCTCATGTGCCTGCTTCTGAATGGCTAAATCCTGCACCAATCTTGTTGCATCAGTTGTTTTCATATATGTTGAAAGCTCTATACTTGCAAAATATGTTTTAGTTGTTGTTTTAGGATCACTATCCACCTGAGTTGCTGATTTCTCTTTCAGTAATTCTTCAATCTGTTCTTCCATCTTTATGATTTGAATATTTTTATCAATGATCAATTTCAGCATCTCTTCTTTGTTGTATTCATTCTCTGCAATCTCCTATGCCTTTGGATTTTCCGTTGAGGGTAATTTGAGTTGTTTGCGTAGAGCAGAGATGTTTTCATTCTTCTTTTTGATGATTTCCTCAACTTTATTGCAGTCTTTTGGATCATACCCAACTTTCACTACAAGGTCCTCCAAGACTTCAATCTTTTGTCTTTAGCCAATGAAGGCAGTTTTTCAATATTCAGCTGAGATTGAAAATTTGATAATGCAGCCTTCAGTTTGGAGAGTGACATGGTTGTTGTTGTCATTTTTGAAAATAACATCTCCCAAGACTATTTGTGCATGTCCATCTGATCAATTGGATGGATATGATTTGCATCAAAAGAGAACACGGTCTTTTTGTACTCAGAATGAGTCTTTGGAAAAGAAATTGTTGCCTACAGAAAGGCAATTTTGATTCTTCTTTTCTCACTATCAAAGGCAGTGAGAATCCTATGCTGGGAATTTTATGTTTGCTTCCAGAACTGAGTATAGAAATCATATTTTAATGCCTCATTCTTATGCTTGATGTCTAAGAATCTGGAGAAAATATTTAGTTCTTCAGAAGAACTAGCATCTAAATGTTAGATAATCTCCATAGGTTCTCTAGTAGGTGATGATGATGGAGGAGTCTTAGGAACACTTGTCGATGTAGAAACTTCAATGTCTCCCAAATATATAATTTCTGGTTGTTCTCCCTCTGAAAGTAAGGTGGAAGCAAGCTTTGGCTTGTTGTGCTGCAAGATCAATTCCTTCATAATTTCTTTGGCATGTGGAGGCTCTTCTCTGACTCTTTTCTACTACTTACTGTCAGGCATAGAGGTCTGCACATTAGAGGTTGAAATAACTTGTTCATCTGCCTCCTGGAGAGTGCCTTCAATCCATTCATCTTGATTCATATGTTTATCTATTTCTGCTTGGAGGTATGAGTCTAGGAAGTTTTCTTGAGTTCAACTCTCAGAGTAGAAATAATGCCATGGGGGTCATAAGACCAAGTGAAACTTGGTTGGAAACCTATTATCTTTAACATTTCATCTACTTCAGCACTAGTTGCTTTGGTATTGTAGATGAAGGATCCAATGCTTGCTTTGAGTTTAAAGTGAGCTTTCCTCTTTCCTGAGACAAAATGTAGATCATCCATGTTTATCATTTGTCTAATATACTCTAAGAAGAATAATCTCATAGGGACATATCATGGAAGCTTATATGGTGGGAGTTCACAGCCATATACCCTGATTTCTGTGTAGTTTTGGTATAGGTACCAATCACAATTTTTAGCTTGCTCACTGAGGTGCAAGATCCTTTTGATTTCTTCCCCAATTATGGGTTTTGATTGACTTGTAAGAAGTTGCCTCACTAGGTGTATGAAGGAGTCTATGAAATCTGCAAAAGAAGTTATTGTTGATGTAGCCCTGACTAACTATGTCTAGTGAATTACTAATTGATTCAATCCTTTTGAATCTTGTTTACTGAAGTGGATAGGAAGCATCTCAGCCTGCTGAAAAAGGAACATGTGAATAATTACAGAAGTGTAATTAAACACACCCTGTGTTGTAAAATTCATGAATTGCTCATGTATATTTTCAGCCAAGAATTGGTTGTAATTATACATGAACAATGGTGATTTGTCGTTACTGAAGACGAATAACAACCCCATGATGGGTTCATCAAAATTTTGGTCATTTGGGTATCCTAACAGGTATGAAATAAGTGAGATGCAATGCCTAGAAGCTTCGGGAAAGATTTAGGATGAGTATGGTGGATTTTTCTTGGGAAACTTTGCATCCTTAGGTAGGAATATCTCAAATATCTAGGCTCTCTGAGGGAAGGTTAGCTTGTGGTAAAGGTCCATGAGAGCAGCGGATGAAAAATGGAATAGGGAATCAGATGAAGGAATGAGGAGCATTTGGTTTATGGTTTATAGGGATATGGTGATCAAAATGTTTCCATTCTGAGCACCACTGATCTTGTTATGGGATCATATTGTTTTTTGGCACTAGGAAATTAGATCAGGAAAAGAGTGGGTCTGTGGAAAGGAAAATAGAGGTAGCATAGATTTCCAGAGCCTGATAGGGTCCTAGTTATCTATGTGTTTTTGTTTTAACCACAGATATAGCTCATGGAAGTAGAATTTGTAGTGAGCATCTGTGACTTTGAAGAAAGCATCTGTGAGGGGTATGAGATCGAGGTTGAGCTGTGGTGTTGCAACAGGAGTTTCTTCTGCAACTGGTTCAATGACCTGCACTTCTTCTGTCACCTGTTTCTTCACTTCGCCTTTAGGGGTTAACTTCTTTTTAGTCTTGGATTTTGGGGCCATGTTAATAGGGATATTGATTGAGAGAAGAAATCGGGTGGTTGTAGGAAGGGTGACAGTGATAACAGAAGTGGGGACAGTGGTCACAGAGTGTAGAGATGGAAAGTTTGTGATGAAAAAATGAGAAATTAAAGTAACATTAGGCCCTCTGAAGATTATTTTATAGGTTGCGATATGGGTTTAATGGTATGGAATGTGACTGTAGGTGTTTAACGTCTCAGGTGGCGAATTAATGACTAATGGTGCAATCAAACAGCTCAGGGGTGGGTTTAATGGTCAACAATGCATCAAATGGCTATGGGTTGATCATGTGAATAGAGTACAACAATTAGGAAGTGGAGTGTTTGAGGATAATGATTAGGTGATGTGGAGGGATAAGATTGGATGGTTAGCCAATGGATATGGCATGGGGGGGAATTTCCGTTGGCTTGAGGTGCGGGAGGAAATGGTTATGGGACACCAAAAACCGTCGGTGGATTTTGCGGGAGGGTATCTCCTGGTTTGTGGTTTTGGGCGGAGGGGGTTCAAAATGTTGTGGTGATGCCATGTTTCAAAATGTGGCGGCCATTAAAACCGCACTTTAGACCCCCCCCCCCCCTCATGTTAACGAGAAACGGTCCCGGGGGGGGGGGGGGTCGCGAAGTAACCCTCTGCCGTAGATCTAGAGCGGGTATGAGACCCACCATTAAAACTTGATGGCGCGTTATTCCTTATGATTTGACCATTTTTTTCGTTAGTTACTTTAGGATAAAATCATATGAGTGCTAATTTATCAAATTTAAGTAAATGAAAATTAAATCCCTTTTAAAGAATTTAACAATCATAAATAAATTTTTAATCCTTTTGGAAATCGGCGCATTGAAACAGGCAGCCATGATTTTATTTTTTAAACTCTAAAGCATTTACATTTTATTTTTTTGCTACCCTAACATTTTTCCTTTTTTCCTTCTTTCTTTAGGGCAATATTTTCTAACATGGATGCATAAAAACATAATTTTTCCTAGCTTTTTTTATTTTTTCTTTTTCATCCATATCATAACTTAGCATTTTATTTTTCATTTTTTCAACTACCATGCTAACTTATCAAAACCAGATAATGTTACAATAGAGGGGTTGGCTTATCGACGTTGGTTGTCTAGCTGTCTATGATAACAGCTTTAGCTCTTTAAAGCTCTGCTCAACTCCTATGAGGAGTGTTCCATAGTGATCCTCGATTTTTCCCCATGATTCCTCCACCACTTCATAAAATTCATTCCTGATCTCATCGATATCCCCTTTAGTAAGGATCAAGGGCATTGCACCCTTCGACTTATCAGCCTTTTGCTTCTTCCTACTGTTTGGGGAGACTTCGATGTGCATCTTCCTTTTTCCTTTATCTATCATCATCTTTTCCTTATCCTGTGCATTTCCTCCAAGAGGATTTGTGCCTCCAAGAGGCTCTGGTTGACCCTCATCATGCTCTGGCTCCTTATATTTCTCTTATTCCTCCTTGTTCTTGTCTTTTCCGCTCTATTCTCCATGCTCCAATGTTTCTTCATATGTCTGACTGTCCTCTGCTCCTTTCTTTGTGGCAATCATCTATTATGTGGGACACTATTGTATTAATGCAGCTAGGTCATCTTTGATAACCAAGTATGGCAGAGGATACCGTGTCTTCATTGTATCCTTTCTAACCTGCATATATATTCTATGGAATTCCGCTTTGAACTTCGAAACTCCTTTATATTGTTGCTACAAGCTTGGTGACAACTATGAATGTTATTTCACCACCATATGTAGGTCTATCTAGTATAATATGAAGAAGACTTGATTCTCTTATACTCTCATCAAGTCAGTAGAATTCCACAGCAATTCATACCGTGTTGCTTCACACACATCTTCTTCTACCGTAGGAAACTATGCTTCTACTGGTTCTTTCCATGCCATTTTTGTGATGATCAAAATCAACCATGCATAGTGAAAGGATGAACCTTTCTCTTGTGCTTCATGGAAATGCTCCAGAAATTCTCTGCACAAATACCCATCCTAGTTATACTGGACCCCTTTGTTTCACTGCAGCTAGTGAAAACACTACTGTGGGGACTTCATTAGCTCGACATGTTCACATAATATTTCTAGCCAAGATATGAAAGAAAGAGTGTACTCCTTGGTCCTCGATTAAATTAATATAGTAGCCTCGCTTTCCCTTGACCAATTAAAACTTTTCCTTCATAGTTTGCAGTACTGCTTTGTCTTGGTCCTTACCCACAAACTCTTTGGAGGGGTCCCTTACTTTGTATGGTAATTTGGTAATACTTGCTATCAGAATGTCACCAATGGGGATCCTCTGCCCCAGCTAGAGGTATCCATCGTGTAGCGGCATGATAAAATGTCTCACACAGGTAGTGTTGATGACACTCCTGCCGAAGTGCAACACATATAGAATGTTCAGTAGGCCAGATCATTCCAACCCTCTTTCCCACTTAAGTGGCTCCAATTTTGTTACTCCACTCTCTGTATAGTGGACCAGATTTAATTATTTACTTGGAGTGAACTGCGGATACTTGGTACAGTCATTGAAGTCATAATCCGAAAACTTTATTTGTGGTATTCTTCCTAGAATATCTCCCTCAAATGGTACTTTCTCCAACAAAAATGGTGTGAATGTTCCATACTTCACATCTTTGGAGTCTTTCATGGGTTTAGCATCAGGTTTCCAAGGCAGAAAAGTATGGTGGTAATCGCGATGGAACTGTTGTGCCCTCTGTCTCCATCGGTTGTTCTTCCTCGTCGCTATATTAGACAGGTTGTGGTTTTGGTTATGGTTTGACAAGCTTCTTATCTTGCTTCTTCTTTGTTATTTCTTTCTTCGTCTACTTGTTTCTTGGTGATTTTCGGTGCGAGAAGGATGATGTTACAGTTGATGGTGATGTTATGTGTGCAGTAGATGGTGTTGCGACATCCATGAGTCCTGCTAGACCTTTCTTTTGAAAATATGGAGTATTTCATCGGTTTTCATGCGCAACTTCTACAACTTCTCAATACTTAGCGGTTTTGCAGCTCTCAGACAAAAATGTGCCAAACTCTAGGCAGGATACGTATTTTTATAGACTCCCTCTTAAAATTAAATGCACCGATATCGATCGCGATACACCTCCCATCATCTCCAAACTCAATGTTATGCTTTAGGTCTTTCTCCTCAAATCCACTAAAGAGATTTCTATTCCCCGTCATAAGGAATGAGGAACCACTATCCATATACCACATGAACCTCATCATGTTGCTTACCATGCATGTAATGAGAGTGTAATAAATCTCGAATTGTGAAGCTAGAGCTTCACCTGTTGCTGCTACTGCAGGCTCCTTCTTGCTTCCCTTCTTATGTGGACATTTCATGAAATAGTGCTTGAATTCATGACAGTGAAAGAAATTTATGTTGGACAAGTATTTCTTATTTCCCTCCTCGCCTTAGGACTTCTTTCCCTTGGATCTCTTTACTTTGATGGCTAATTCAAGGCCATATTGATTTCTTTGGATGAGGTCCCATTTCAGTTGTTGTGTCTTATTTCTTCCTGTACTAGATCAGACCATAAACATTCTCAACTTGGTAGTTTATCTCTACCATTTATGGAATGTTGATAATTGTGCCAACTCTTTGGATGAAACAACATAGCTAGAGCTACAAAATATTATTTTGGAATAATAATACCGACCCCACCAAGTTCATCATGGCAATGTATAAAATTGCTTAGGTATTGAGGAATTGTGTCATTATTCTACATTTTGATGTTATGAAGCTTGTCCTTCAGTGCCAGCTTCCTATGGTCACTATTGTTCTCAAACAAGTCAGCTAGTGTTTTCCACATCACGAATGGAGTTTCTTTCTAGTGGATATTTGAGGCAATATGATCTTGAACTCCCTCCAGTATGATCCTCCTTGCTTCAGATACATCTTTCTTCCACTGAGAAAGATCTTGGGCATCAGTTTTTGGGAGTTTAACTACATCTGTCTCGATGTAATATAGTAGCCCATTATCATATAATACCACCTCCATACGGATCTTCCATGCCACAAAATGTGTGGTTCCTTTCAAAGGATACTCTAGCCTGAGTCTGGTGGAATTCATATTCTTAGTCTTGGAGAAAGCCTGCAAAATTGATCTCAAAATTCGAACCTTATGCACAAACTTTGAATTATCTTCTCTATTTTGATTCTAGCTCGGATACCATGTAGAATTCCCTGTAGATTAAAACTGCTAAAGTAATTTACTAAAACAATAGACTTGAATCTACTCTACTCATCTACGGAAATAAATTCACGATTGAGAGAATACATCAAAAAAACATGTGGCATGAAACAATTAACACACATAACACAAGGATATATCTATGGGAAAGCCACTGCTCAAAACCCATTCCTGTCTGTATTGGATTAATCATAAAATAGAGGAGAAATATAATGCTTTTTCAAGTCTAAACAATCTCTACACTAGTACAATTTATCTCACTGCTTCAAAAGTTGTCTCTGGTCAACTATACTTAACTAATTTCCTGCATTCCCAAACCCGTATTTCCTTGCATTATTTCCTTGGGAATTAGGCTCTATTAATTAGGGAAATTCCTCATCCATAACTGCGCAATCGCTATAGGTCCTTCTCTAACTGCACGCACCACATGTACAACTCGGATAATTATACAACTAATAGAACAAAGCCTTTGAAATCCAATCTCAACTGGGTAAATCGTATTTCATGCATGTGTGAGTTAATTATGGTTTATTTATCAGTTAACTGGTTTATCATTGAGTACACACCCCACTATTAGACCTCCCACTAGTTCCTCCAATAGTTGGAACTACTTTAAATGACTTACTCAATTTGATTGAACTAAGTTGTTACAACTAAAATTAAACTCAACCTAGGCTCCTAAAAAGTAGGAACAAATCTACATGAATAAATTTAGGCCCTCAACTCGAATTAACAGATCCAAATAAGTCTTTATAACTTAGTTAACACATTATTGTTGTCTTGTGATGTGGAATTACAATTTTATCCTAATTTAATTCAACGGAAAATTAAATCAGGATTTTTCTTGTTTCGATTTTCAACACTTGAAGGTTATATAAATCAATCTAAATGGGCGGAGCCATCATCGAACACTAGATTATGAGTAGATTGCATTCAATGGAAATGCATGTCATGTTCATAAACGTTTTGTCAAAATTTGTCCAAAAACTCGAGGGGAGAAAGTTCCTTGAAAACAATAATCAAGAAAATAACATGAGTTTAACAAGTTTCCAAGCAAGAGTATAAATTTCTAGCATATAGGACCACCTTTGTTAGTATGAATCTTTTGTCGAAGTGTACGAAAAAATACCACTTTAGCTACGCATAACTTATAGCCCTAACATCAAATATGGCTGCCAATATCTTCAGAGCTGCAGTTAGTTGATCAAGACAAATGCTGCAAAAATCCAGATCTATGCATAAAGAGACATTAAGCAGTAAAAATAAGGTTTTGCTCCATACATCCAATAGACAAGACAAGAACAATATTTTTGAAAGAATTTTTGTATTAAGGGAACCTGGGAGGAAAACAAGAAGGTGTTTCCAATTCTCCTCAATGGGATGGGTTCTTGGAAGTCCTCAGCACTTCAGATCTAGTATTTCTCTCTCTTGTTGGTGTAGAAAACCCAGACAAAGATAGAACTCAAAGGGAGCTCACACAACAAATAATGGAAAATATGACGATGATAATGGCTCAAAGTCAGACCAAGAGTTTAGATCCAGAGTGATCTAATAGGCAACAAAAGGTGAAGAATGGTAGGAAAAACCCTCCTATTTATAACAAAATATTGGGTCATTCTAGATCTTGGTGCATGATTAAAATAGCATTAACCAAATCTAGATCCACCTTTTATGGAATATTTTATTATATTTGTTAGAGGGAAAAAGTATTTGACTTGGGTCAAATCCCTTTATTTGTGAATAATAAATAAATAAATGATTTATTTATCATTTTAAGGAAGTGGTTGAAAGATAATAAAATAAATAATGATTTATTTAACTATTTATGGGTGATTTAGTCATATTTAACAAGGAATATTATTTAAATAAGATTTAAATAATTATTCCTAGAAAATAATAAGATAAATAAAGATTTATCTAAAGATTTATCTAATTACTTTCTTTGTTTTGGGTTAAACATGACCAGGAATAATAATTAAATTATTGTTTAATTAATTATTCCTTGAGGAAAATCAAACAAATATAGGTTTGCTTAATATTTCCTTTTGGGGTTTCCTGTTTAGACCATAAACAACCTAATAAATGTGTTTTATTAAGTTATTTTACATAGTGAAAGAAATTTTACTTAGGGTAAAATTGGTCTTACATGGTGTACTTGGGTCCATCTAATGATAGTAGGTTAGATGACCAAAAAATGGTGTAACAACCTCAATTAAAGCCACCCCAGGAGGGTCCACAAACTTTAATAATCAATTCAATTTTTTTTGGGAATCGAGATAGTTGAGTAAATCCAAAATAAGTGAAGAAGGAAGATGAAAAGAAAGAGAACCAATAAAATACCCAAACATTAGATCAACTCATCCTAATAATGGCACAAATCCATCCCTCAAGGATCTAGAGACTGATGCTTTAATAGAAGAGAAGGAAGAAAATGAGGGAGAGGAGGGTAAAGAGAATGGATAAGAGTCAAAGGAGGAAGCAGAAGAAATAGAGTAAGAAGGGAATTCTAATAAAGAAGTGGAAAAAGAAGTGAAGCTAGAAATAAAAGTCCATTATGAGTTTGCTAAATTGTTTTATTTTTCTAGAATCCCAAATAATGTTCCTATTCCCTCCCCTCCTATCATAATGGGAAGGAAATATAATCAAGACCAAATATATTATGAGGCATAAATGAATTTCCTCTTGAGACATCAGACAACTATAAAATACTATAACTCGCAATTAAGAACTATGCTTTGTCTCTATGTTTCAATTTGTAATCAATTTGTTAGAATCTATCCTTGTTATTAGGAATTTCTCATAAAAATCCCCTATAGGAAAGCTTGTTTTTTCTTCCTTAGTTTTTTAAAGGGAGGAAATAATTACAAGGCATTCAATCATTATTATTTTTAGTATAATATTTCATATTTTTGGTTTGAAAAAAGAAAATTTGGAATAATATGTTTTATTGTTATGACATTTTTTATGATACACAAAGTTTATAAGACTATTTGCATGAATTTTAAATGTTTGTTAAGGTGAGAAAATCTATCATAACTCATTTATCAATTATTAATGAGGACAACTATTATTGGTTGTTATCCATGAATTTTGGTTGATTCATAATTGTTATTCAACGAAAACCACATCACTTAAAATGGCCTACTCACAGTTTGTAAGAGGGGGGACTTTTATTCTTTCAAGATGTCTTTGAGTCTTAGGTTGTTAAATTGTTTCCTTGTGTGTTAGGTCCCTATAATACTAACGTAACCCCTTATTGTTATTGTTAGGGTAGCCCCTATATTGTTATTTTTTGCCCATGTAGTCTCCATATTGTTATTATAGTGCCCCGTTGAAGCCCACTATTATTATTGTTGTGCCCTTACATTATTATTGTTATGTAGGCTCTGATTATATTGGGATGCCTTAGACTCCTATATATAGAAAGTAGGTTTTTTCATTTGTATCATCCAAGAATTGTTCATTTATGTAATGTAAAAGAGGTTTCCCCCTCAAAGAGGTTGATTTCTAAGTCATTGATCTATCTTTTCTTCAATTTTTTCAGTTGGTTGCATAACATTTGGTATCAAAGCTTTGGATTCTAGGGTTTCACTTCTTCAAATAGGACATCTTATAATTTTTTCTATAACTTATTTTCTACGGAGCTTAAAAAGCTTAAATTGAAACCACATGGAATCGAAATACTATTGAACCTCATGTACAAATTTAAGATCTCGATTCACTGCATTTTTGAAGATATGGTCTGAGGAATTTAGGGTTTTTCCAGGCTCCATAATTTCATCTCAAATAGGTGACTGAGGGAAAATCGTCATAACTTTCGTTTCAAACATCAAATTTGAATTCTGTAAAAAGTGGTTGAAAGTGCACAGACTATAGTTTTTTTATATTAATTTTAGGGTTGAAGGTCGAAAACATGATACGTTGGTACATTGTACAATTTCTCTCTACTGATCTCATTCATAATTAGGTCATTGTGGGAGATCTGGCATAGCTTTATCTTGAAGAATACAAATTAGGTATAACATGTGGCTTTGGAAATAAGACTCAGTGGGATAATACAAGATTGAATTTAAAATATTGGGGATCCAAAATCACAGAGATACATCAGGTTCAATATCTAGCTCCTCAAAAACAAGAAAAAGGTGTGTACATTTTTTAAAAATTGCATAAATTTTGTTTGAAAAATCAGTTTGAAGTGATTCCAAGGTAATATTGAATCATTTATTTCAGTATTGGATTCTAAAATTCCTCCCAAAAATAATTCCATGCCCATTAAGCCCTCAAAAATCTCTACAATGACACATGAAGAGGAAGAAGTGCATCATGATGTATCAAAATTATGAGACCAAGTGCAACAAATTTTGCTCTCCCAAAGAGTAACCAAAAATGAAATGGAAGGTAAGATCGATGGTATATTAGAAAAATTGAAAGGCAACATGGTGGACATGAAGAATGATCTAATAGCAGACATGGAAGGTTTGAAGGAAGGTTTGACAAAGTTGCTATGATAAATTATTCCTAATGGCGAAAAGGTAATAGATGAAACTCATGATGAGAAGAAAAGAAACGTTAACCATGATTTCATAGAACATAATTTTTTATTTAAGACCCACCATATTCCAAAGATTGATATGAGGAACTTTGATGGCAAGGATCCGATAACATGGATACTACAAATGGAGCAATATTTTGATCTCCATCATGTGCAAAACACACAAAAGTTATGTATTGCAAATTTATATTTAGAAACCAATCAGTTTGTATAGTATCAATGGATTTTTCTCGTAAACCACTTGTCACTTGGTCAGTTTTTATGGAGGAAATGACAGCACATTATGAGGATACAAAAATCAACAGCTTCTTTAGCCAAATGATAAATCTCAAACAAAAGGGTTCAATGGTGGAACACATTGAGGACTTTGAAAATTGAATATAAGGGTAAATGATATTCGAGAGGAGCATAGGATTGATGTCTTCATAGGGACTTTAAAGAAAAACATCCAACATGAGGTTCACCTTTGGGAATCTGATTCATTAGAGAATGCATTCAGGTTGGCAAGAAAAATTATGGCAACAAGGAAGCCTACCACTCACAAATATAAATATGGAAGTGTTGTTACCCCTAGCCTTCCACAACCTACAAGGTTGACACCATAAAAATTAGAAGAAAAAGGAGAAAAAGAGATTTGGTAAAGTTGTGATAGAAAATACACTAAATGTCACAGGTGTGCTGCAAAGAAATTATTTTACATATATTTTGAAGAGGAGGAAGAAAAGGAACAAGAAACTTCAAAATAATAGGATATACACCAAGAATCGACCTTAGAGAAAGAAGAAATGAATCCGACCATATCTTGTAATGCATTAGCAGGAATTACCACTCCTCAAACTCTCAAGATAGAAGGACATATCAAGAAGAAAAAGGTAATAGTGTTGATTGATTCAAGTAGTACCCATAGTTTTATTCAATGTAAGATAGACAAGGAATTGAATTACTTCCTATATCCAACACCAGAGTGTCAAATGATGGTTTCAAATGGAGGAACTATAAATTTCTATGGAAATTGCCATAATATCAAGCTAACCATGGGGGAATATGTATTGAATAGCCCATTTCTTTCCTTCCTAATTGGTGTTGTTGATGTTGTACTAGGATTTTAATGGTTACAATATTTGGGGTACAATAACTTTTAATTTTCAATAAAATTCCTTGAAATTGTTTTGGGAAGGAAAAGAAGTTGAATTATGGGGTATCGCGGGGAAACGAGGAAAGATAATCAACTCTAATGGAACAAAAAATCTTCTAAATAAAGAAAAACAAGGCGTAATTGCACAAGTATGCTCACTAGAGTTTCAAACATTGAAATGATCTATTTATCCATATCTCCAAAAATTATTGGATAATCATTCCAAGGTATTTGAGACTCCTAAAGGCCTCCCACCAATTCATGATCATGATCATGCTATTCATTTGATTCAAGTGTTCCTCCAAACATCGGGACTTAAAGATATCCCTATGCCAAAAAGAGAAAAATTGAATGTATGATTGCAGAAATGCTAGAGGTTGGTATAATTCAACCTAGTCAAAGTTCTTTCTCTGCTCCAGTAGAATTGGTGCACAAGAAGGATGGATCACATGTTTCTGGATTATAGGGAGTTCAATAAGCTCACTATTAAATATAAATTTCCCATTCATGTCATTGATGAATTATTGGATGAATTACATGGAGAAATTTACTTCACCAAGTTAGATCATCGTTCAAGATATCATCAAATTAAAATGAAGACTTAAGACATTCTGAAAACAACATTTAGAACTCATGAGGGTCATTATGAATTTTTGGTCATGCCTTTTGGCCTTCCCAATGCACCTTCTACATTTGAAGGGTTGATGAATTCCATTTTCAAATCATTCCTTATAAAATTTGTGTTAGTATTTTTTGATGATATACTAATCTACAACAAGTCTTGGAAGGATCATCTTCAATGTGTTGACAAGGTGCTCAAACTATTGGAGGAGAAACAATTATATGAAAAAACCTCCAAATTTTCAATGGAGTACAGGAGGTCGAATATTTGGTTCATATTGTATCTCATGAGGGTGTTAAGGTATACCCTAACAAAATTAAATCCATTAAGGAATGGAAAATCCCCACAACCATAAAGCATCTACGAGGATTTCTCAGGTTAATAAGGTATTATCGCAAGTTTGTTAAGAATTATGGGAGAATAGCAACACCTCTAACAACATTGCTAAATAAAGATGTGTTGTCTTGGACTCCAAAAGCAACTAAGGCCTTTGAACATATTAAAGAGTTAATGTGCCAAGCACCGGTATTAGCTACACCAGACTTCACAAAAACCTTTATTGTGGAATGTTATGAAACCAGCTCCAAAAATAGAAAAAAAGAGATATCAACACCTTATAAAGTAGCCACTTCGAGGGGGAAACCTCATTTACATTACATAAATGAAAAATTCTTGGATGATACAAAAAGCAAAACCTCCTTTCTATATATAGGAGTCCAATGGGTCACAATATAATCCAGGCGACATAACAATAACAATGTAAGGGCACACCAATAACAATAGTGGGCTTCTATGGGGCACAATAATAACAATATGGGGACTACACGGGCACAACAATAACAATAAGGGGGCTATACTAACAATAAAAATAAGGGGATACACTAGTATTATAGTTACCTAACATGCCCCTCTCCTTCAAACAAGTGTTTTCCTCAACACTTCATTATTTCTATATGCTTCTGTATAAAATTCCCATCCTCCCATGTGGAATCTTCAGCGGGTAAGTTCTTTCACTTAATGAGATACTCTGAAATTGATCGGTTTCATAATTGTCGAGTTCTTGTTTTTGTGATTGCTTCAGGTTCCAATATTATTTTTCCTTCCTCCTCAAGTTCTCGCAATATTGTTTGAACTAGGACTTACTCCATATTTTCGCCATTAGGAATCATTTCTTGTAGCAACTTTCTCAAACCTTCCATGTATGCTTTTGAATCATTCTTCAATAATTTTGTTAGAGGTATTTCTATTCTCCCATAATTCTTAACAAACTTGCGATAATACACTGTTAACCCGAGAAATCCTCGCAAGAGGGTATTATAGGGACCTAACATGGAATGTGATGCCTCAGGAAATAGAATTGGTGATGTTTTAATGCTAGAAGGAAGACTCGTTGCTTTTGAAATCCGTCCAATCAAAGGAAATTATTTACAAAGACCTATTTATGAGAAGGAAATGTTGGAAATACTACATGCACTAAAGAAATGATGACCTTACCTAATGTGAAGACACTTCAAGGTAAAAACAGATCGTGATAGTCTTAAATACTTTTTGGAACAAAGACTATCTTCAGAAGAGCAGCGAAAATGGGTCACTAAGATGTTGGGTTATAACATTGAAATCATCTACAAAAAAGGGAAGCTAAATGTTGTTGCAGATGCACTCTCAAGAAAGGATGAGGATGTGGAAGCAATTCTTTGTGCCATTTTTATTATCCAACCAGATTGGATAACTGAAACAAGGGGGAATGGAAGAATGATGAAGAAGTGTGGAAACTCATTGAAAAGTTGCAGCAAGATCCCATTACATCTGATACATTTAGTTGGAAAAATAATTCATTATGGTACAAATATTGCTTATATATTTGTAAGAAATCCCACTAAAACAAAATATTCTTTTGGAATTACAAACCTCTCCCTTAGGTTGACACTCAGGATTTTTAAAAACTTACCACAAGATCAAGAAATAATTTTTTGGGACTACCTTAAATTTGATATTCAAAAGTTTGTGGTGGAATGTTTGGTCTGCCAACAAAATAAATTTGAGACAATTAAGACCCCGGGTATGCTACAACCTTTATCCAATCCAAGTCAACGTTGGGAGGAAGTTTCAAAGGATTTTATCACAGGTTTACCCAAGTCTGAAGGAAAGAGTGTCATCATGGTGGTAGTTCATAGACTTACCAAGTATTCACAATTTTGTGCATTGTCTCTATAGAAATTATATGCACTAAGCATGCATATGTCCTAGATCCACCTGATCTCACACTATTTAACTTTATGCAAGATACTGAATCATTCCACTTGTTAATATTTTGCAGAAAATTAATTGCACACACATGTAAAGCATAAATAAAAATAATCGCACATAACACAGTTGTTTTTAACCGAGAGGACCTGAAGCTGAAAACCCCAACTATATATTATGTATCATGGAATCATATGACAATCCTCATACAAAGCTTATCAATCTCTCAGTATAGTACATCGTCGTACACTAATCAGGAACAATCTTTCAAATCCATGCACCGATCTTTGCCTCCTGCTAGCCTGCCTCCACTGCGCAATCCCTGCTGAAGAATATCTTTGAATGAATTCGAATTACAGTTCCCTTGACTGCATAATCCTCATTGGAAACTCCAATGTGTGTGTGATGCAATCAATGCATCACTATAGTCACAATAGATAGTCTATCTTGCCCTTTCACCTATCTCTCCACTAGGTCTCCACTGAAACTTCCATGCACTGTAGTTAACTGATGTATTGTTCATTTGATTAATGAGTTATTATTTGTGAATTAATTAACTAATTAATTCACTCCACTCTCACTAGTGTATCAATCAGTTAGACTAGATGCAACTAGCTCAACTGAGTCTAACTGAGTTAAACTAAATACAACTCCATAACTACTTCTTCCAAGCTTGTATCATAACTTTCTGCCACTTGAGTTCTAGCGGAGTCCTCTGCATTAGCTCCGGTAAACCCTTAGAATTGCGTAATTCCTGGTCAACGATATGCCACATCATGCCTTTGAAAAGAAATTGCTCAAGAGAATAAGTTGTTTTTTAATGTACGATTATTATTAAGAGCTAATAATAATCGACATGCATCTATTTTTAGATCGACGATCTATAAATAGACTTCGCCCAATATTCTAAAAATAGAATTTCATCTATTTTTCCAACTTGATCAACCATCCATAAATAGCATCCTGCAACTTCTGAAATATGATCACCATGTCTAAAAATAGACTTGCGCCAAAAATAGCTTGTGGGCCCACTTAGTGAAGGCGACTCTTTTCACTAAGCTTAGCATCTTGTTGAATCTCAACACTCCCTCTCAACAAGATAGGGATTATCCTTCACCCCGTTCCTGCCTCTATGGTATTCGAATTTTCTCCTGGTGAGCACCTTCGCCAGAATATTTGCATCCTGATCCTCCGTAGGAATGTACTGAAGCAACATGATCTTCCGCTGCACACAATCTCTGATATGATGATACTGGATATTAATATGTTTAGATCTAACATGAAACACAGGATTAACCGAGAGTTTAACGAAACTCTGATTATCACAATGTATCACCGTGGGATCTAAATGTGAACTGAACAAACCAACCAGGATCTTCCTCATCCAGATAGCCTCACATGCAGCTTGACTTGCTACCATGTATTCTTCTTCCGCTGAACTAAGTGCCACGGATCTTTGTTTCCTACTGTACCAAGAAACTGTCGCAGATCCGATACTGAAAATCCCCCCTGATGTGCTCTTTCTGTCTGTTGGGCTTCCTGCCCAATCTGCATCCGTGAAGCCATGCAACTTCACCTCGTCCGTCTGTCTGTACCATAAACCATACTCAGATGTGCCCCTGAGATATCTCAGGACATGCTTGTCTGCCTTCCAAAAGAGCTTGGTAGGCTTAACCATCGCTTGTGAAAGCTAGTTCACTGCATAGCATATGTCTGGTCTTTTATTAACTAAATACATGAGCGAACCCACCAACTATCGATAAACAATGGCATCCACTACCTCTGCCGATGTAGCATCCTCTTTCTTCCAATTTCCTGGAAGAGGAGTGTCAATAGGCTTGCAACCTTTCATGTGAAACTTCTCTAGTATCTCCCGAGCATACTTGCCTTGAGACACAAATAGTTCACCTTCCTGCTGCCATATTTCCAATCCAAGGAAATAATGAAGGAGGCCCAAATCCTTCATCTCAAACTCCTTTACAAGATTTTCATTGCATGAGTGTATCAACTGCTCATCACCTATTAGTATTAAATCATCAAAATAAAGTACAATGATTAAAAGCTTACCCTCCACCACAATCTGGTACAGGTTTTCATCCGCCTCACTCTTGGTGAAGCCAAGTCTAATGAAATAGCTATCGATCTGAGTGTACCAAGCACGAGGTGCTTGTTTCAACCCATACAACGCTCTTTTGAGCCTGCACACATGCAACTCGCTGCTGAAGATCTAAAATCCTTCAGGCTGCTCAATGTACACTTCTTCGTCAATGATCCCATTAAGGAACGCAGTCTTCACATCCATCTGATGAATGTGCCAACCCATCTGTGCTAAGAGAGCAAGGATGGTCCGTATGGAAGAATACCGAGCGACAAGTGAAAAGGTTTCTTCATAGTCAATCCCCTCAATCTGTGAGAAGCCCTGGGCAACAAATCTTTCCTTATACTTCTTAACACTCCCATCAGCAGCTTGTTTTACCTTGTAGATCCATCTTGATCCTACAACTAATTTTCCCACCGGCCTTGGAACAATCTCCCAAGCACTGTTTCTGACAATGGAGTCATACTCCTCCACCATGGCATCTACCCATGTGGGCTTCTGCACTACTACTTCGTGGCTCTGTCACAATACACTTGCTCATAAGAGCCATGTATCCAGTGAATCGGTCAGGTGACTGTCTCTATCTACGCTGTGATATAGGGACTCCTACATTATGTGCCACATCAAGCTTCAGTCTCTCAGCTTCTATGGTACGCTTTCTGCCTTGTTTGATGTTTGGTTATACATGAGTGGACTCCTCCACTCCATGAATCTCCTCCTATGGTTGATTCACATCCAAAGGCTCATCTTTGGGAACAAGAAGTTCCTCTTCTGCATGCAAGTGTAGCTCCCTCTCAAGCGACAACTTCATGGCTTTCACCTCATTTAATTTTATATCCCGTCACACAACAGTCATCCAACTATCTGGAAAATACACACGATAATTATGGGGTGTTTCTGTGTACCCCACAAATATCCCAACTTTTGCAGTCGGCTCCAGCGTCTTCCTGGCATCCTTTGTCACATGAATGTAAATAGGTGAGCCAAAAATCTTCAAATGAGAAATATCAGGCTTCTTACCAGTAAAAGCTTGTTCGAGTGTACTCATTCTGAGTGCTCTATGAGGACAACAGTTTTGCACATAAACCACAGTGTTGCATGCTTTCACCCACAAGTGCATCGGTAGGCCCTAGTCATTCAGCATCACTCATGCAACACCCACGATCGTTCTGATATTTCTCTCCGTGACCCCATTCTGCTGTGGGTTATGAGGTGTTATGAGTTCTCTTCGAATTCCTTCTTTTCTATGGAAGTCTTTGAATTCGCCCGAGATGTATTCACCACCATTATCACTCCGTAGAGCTTTCACTTACTTCCCCGACTCCTTCTCCACCAATTCCTTGAACTCACAAAACTTTGAGAACGTTTCACTCTTCTTTTGCATGAAGAAGATCTAGCATCTACTATAATAGTCATCAACAAATATAACATAATACCTGTGTTTTTTTGTTGAAGCAACCGAGAAAGGTCCACACACGTCTGTGTGAATTCTCTCCAGGATCACCAAAGCACGGTTCTCCTTCTCATGAAAGGTGGTCTTCACAAACTTACCCATAGTACATCCCTTGCACTGATCTGACTACGCAAGAGTACCCTTGGGAAGTCCAGTAGAAATTTGCTGCAAAATCTTCAAAGCGCCATGGTGAAGATGGCCCAATCTCCTGTGCCATAATTCGCCCTCATCTCGGCTCACCACTTCTTTTGCTTTGCCCACCATTGCAACACAACCATCTACCTCCAGCTTGTAGAGATTCTTAATTTGAACCCCTATCTTCTTGGTTTGACCCATTGTTTTATGTCAAAGGAAAGATTTTCCCTCACTAAAAACAACATCATAACCCTTGTCTTCCAGCATTGCGACTGAGACCATGTTCTTCTTCAGACCTAGAACGTGCATAACATTCTTCAACAAGAATGGATTACCAAACTCCCTCTCAAAGGTAATGGTCCCAATGCCAGTCGCACTATACCGACCATCATCGCCCATCTCTATAGGCATCTGGAGGTCCTTCTCCTCCAAGTCACTAAACAACTCCTTGTCTCCCATCATATGGAAAGACGCACCACTATCAAGATGCCACACCAATCCCATACTACTTGAAACCAAGCATGCGATAAAAGAGAAATAAAGTTCAAATTGTGAGGCTAAGGCCTCTCCAGCTAGAGATCCAGCAGCCTTCTTGTTCGTCTTCTTTTGTGGACAGTTAGTGGCGAAATGTCCATGTTCATGACAGTGAAAACACTTCACTTTGGACAAATCCTGCTTCTTGCCTTTAGCATCAGATTTTGAAGGATGTTTATTCCCTTTCCATTTCCTTGCTTTGGCAGCCAAAGCGCAATTCTCTTCATCTTCATTCTTCGATGAAGATCCATCCCTAGTACCCCGCCTTATCTCCTCCTGCACAAGATCCGACCAAAGTCGCTCCCATCCTGGCAGTTTCTCCCCTCTATTGGCTATGCCAACTCTTCGGAAGCCCAAGGAGATCCAATCTCACCAAGTCTTCATCATCAACAATAACCCCCCACACTTCTCAGTTCATCCTTGCAGTGGACAAACTTGGTGAGGTATTTTGGAATATTGTCGCCTTTCTCCATTTTTATTTTTCTGAGCTTGTCTTTAAGTGCCAACTTCCTATGGTCACTTCTGATTTGGAACAAGTTTGTCAGGGCCTTCCACATCAAGAATGGAGTGGCTTTCCCGTGAAGGCTGGACACAATATGGTCCTTCACACCTTCCAACAGAATTCACCTCGTCTTTGTTGTCTTCTTTTGCCATGCGTCAAGTAATGCAGCATTTCTAGATCCCGGCTTAGGAACATCGCTATCAATAAACTCCTTCAATCCATTATCCTCCAACACTGCCTCCATTCTATCCTTCCAGGCTATGTAATTCAAGCTCCCATTAAAGGCATACTCCAATCACAACCCATTGAAAGCCATTTCAATGTATACTTGTTTACTAAAATCTTACGCCAGCAAAATTAGGTGTCCACCAGCACAAACTCACTTTACAATTGCAATCTTCAATCATCAATGCTCCGATACCATGTAGAAATTATATGCACTAAGCATGCATATGTCCTAGATTCACTTGATCTCACACTATTTAACTTTATGCAAAATACTGAATCATTCCACTTGTTAATCTTTTGTGAAAAATTGATTGCACACACATGTAAAGCATAAATAAAAATAATCGCACATAACACAATTGTTTTTAACCAGGAAAGCCTGAAGTTGAAAACCCCAACTATATATTATGTATCATGGAATCATATGAAAATCCTCATACAAAGCTTATCAATCTCTTAGTACAATACAATCATCATACACTAATCAGGAACAATCTTGCAAATCCATGCACCGATCTTTGCCTCCTGCTAGCCTGCCTCCACTGCGCAATCCCTGCTAAAGAATAGCTCTGAATGAATTCGAATTACTCTAGCCTTGACTGAAAATTCCTCATTGGCAACTCCAATGTGTGTGTGATGCAATCAATGCATTACTATAGTCACAACAGATAGTCCATCTTGCCCTTTCACCTATCTCTCCACTTGGTCTCCATTGACACTGCCATGCACTGTAGTTAACTGCTGTATTGTTCAGTTGATTAATGAGTTATTATTTGTGAATTAATTAACTAATTAATTCACTTCACTCTCACTAGTGTATCATTCAGTTAGACTAGATAAAACTAGCTCAGCTGAGTCTAACTGAGTTAAACTGAATACAACTCCATGAACTACTCTTCCAACTCTGTCATAACTCTGCCACTTGAGTTCTAACTGAATCCTCCATGCATGAACTCCAGTAAACCATTTGGAATTGTGTAATTCCCTCATTCCAGCGATATTACCACATCTGTGCCTTTGACAAAGTGCTCAAGAGAATAAGTTGTTGTTAAGTGTCTCATTATTATTAAGAGCTAACAATAATCGACATGCATCATTACAGATCGGCTGTGTCTATAAATAGACTTCACCCAATATTCTAAAAATAGAATTTCATCTATTTTTCCAACTTGATCAACCATCCACAAATAGCATCCTGCAACTTCTGAAATATGATCACCATGTCTAAAAATAGACATAGTCTAAAAATAGACTTGCTCCAAAAATAGCCTGCAGGCCCACTTAGTGAAGGTGACTCTTTTCACTAAGCTCATCATCTTGTTGAATCTCAACAATCTCATCCATTTAAATCTTGTACAATTGCTACTACATTTATGGAAACAATTCAAAAGCTACATGGAAGCCCAATGGTTATTGTGAGCGACAAAGATCCCATTTTTACGAGAAATTTTTGGACGGAGTTATTTTCTTGTTTGAGTACTAAATTAGCTCATAGCTCATCTTATCATCCTCAATCTGATGGTCAAACTGAGATAGTAAATAAATGTTTGGAAGGATATCTTCGTTGTTTTGTATCTTATAAACAAACACAATGGGTCAAGTGGTTACCTCTTGCTGAATGGTGGTATAACACTTCCTTCCATACTGCAGCAAAAATGACCCCATTTATGGCACTTTATGGATATCATCCACCATCCATCACATCATCTTTAAGGGAAAATTCGAAGGTTCAAGTAGTAGAAGATCACACCAAGCATCAACAACAAGTTCTCCAACTCTTAAGGGATAACCTAACTTTGGTACATTATCAAATGAAACAACAGCGAGATCAACATGATCGCAGCAAAAGATGTTTTGATGTTGGTGACTGGGTATTTTTACGACTACAACCATACAAACAAATGTCCCTCAAGAAAGCTTGGAAGGATAATAAATTATCGCCAAAGCACTACGATTCTTACAAGGTGTTGCAAAATATTGGTACTATGGCATACAAATTGGAGCTTCCTGCATGTTCCTGAGTGCACCGAGTTTTTCATGTTTCATGCTTAAAGAAGGTTATAGGTGACAAACTCCCAGTTCAAAAAATATTTCCAGAACTTGACGAGGAAGGAAAAATCATATTGGAACCTAAAGCAGTCACAGAAATAAAAACTCGAAAGCTACGAAATCGATCAATTTCAGAGTATCTCATCAAGTGAAATAACTTACCCGTTGAAGATTCCACATGGGAGGATGAGAATTTTATACAGAAAAATCCAGAACTACTCAAGCATAGAAGAAAACACTTTTTTGAAGGAAAGGGGCATGTTATGTCCCTATAATACTAGTGTAGCCCCTTATTATTATTGTTAGTGTAGCCCCCTTCTTGTTATTTTTGTGCCCATGTAGTCCCCGTATTGTTATCATTGTGCCCCATAGAAGCCCACTATTGTTATTGTTGTGCCCTTACATTATTATTGTTACGTAGGCTCTAATTATATTGTGACCTCTTAGACTCCTATATATAGAAAATAGTTGTTTTCATGTGTATCATCCAAGAATTGTTCACCAAGGAAGTTTCCCCCTCGATGAAGTTGATTTCAAAGTCATTGATCTATCTTTTCTTCTATTTTGTGAGTTAGTTGCATAGCATTATGTCCAATGAAAACGAGCTATTAGCCAATCAAAAGCAATATTAAGTCGTACTCTAAGACCAAAAAGTTTTAGTCCAATATAGCATCCCCAAGATACCTATTATCCCCTATGTTTCATCATCATTAAAGCTATATAAAGTTCATGTGATATCAATTATCCACTAGAACAAAATTCATATATGCAAATAAGATATATATATGAAGATAAGTTGCTATACTTGGTTGCAAGTTTACTTTATGCCAATTAAGTAAAATAAATTTTAAATATTGAAATGGTTGAAGAATTTTGGTAATCAAAATAAATTTATATTATTAATATTGATAATTTGAATTAATGTATAGATATTTCTTATTAAAAAATAATTACATTTTAATTTAAAAACAAATTAAATTATATATAATTTGAAAAATATAATTTTAAATAATAATAATAAAATATATAAATAAAATAAAATTTTCATTATTAATTATTTTTAACTTTACTTACGGGTATCGAGTTTTAATTTGAATGGTACAAGGTCTGAATTATTAAAAAATATAGGGAATACTACTTAGCTGCTAACGACTTTATTCTTAAACATTATTTGATACCATTTTCACCCTTTCAACCCTCACGACATTCTTCGTCCGGTCACGAAGCTTCTTCAACTGAAAAGTAAACGTTTTACAAATTAATTTCATGCATGATTTGTGTTATAAAAAATTAATAGTTCATAAAAGATTAAAATTTCTACGGTGTACATATCTCAATTTTTAGATTTTAAAAATGTTAATATAATATGATTTAATTGTTTATATTGTTTTGATGATGAATTATATTCAATGGTTTGAAGAAAGTTGAAAAATTTTAAATGATATAATTTTTATTGAAAATTTTCTTTTATTGAATCAATTTAGCTTTCATATAATTTCATTGTATCATATTAATTTTAAAACTATCTTGTGTATATATATTTTTATGTGGCTCATGGTGACCGCTATATTTACTGAATATTTGTATAAGGCAAATGTGTCGAAAATATCATTTTATGCCAACTCAATCACTGATTCTGACTCCTAAAATGTCTAGAAAATTGAACATGTGACTTCTCTTAATAACAAAAGTGCTTAACCAACTCAAGTAACCCTAAGAGCTAAAAATTATATATATATATATATATATCCCCATAATATTTCATAATAATGATATATTATTAATTAACAATTTAATTATTTTGTATATTTTTGTTTGATTTTTATCATAATTATACATTTTTTATTAATAATTTAATTAACTCATGTATATATAAATAAATCAGATTTATTTTGATGTGTTTTAAATTTAAATGTAAAAAAAGATTGTATTTAATGGCAAAAAGTAGTTTTTCATCATTAAATAAGATTCAATTCTTATGAAAAAATTTCTTAGAGTTTTAACATTACTTTGAAATAATAATTAAAAATGTAATTGCACTCAAAAATATATATATATATATATTTAATTGTTGGCTTGACTCACTCAATTTGAATCTTGAATTTCATGATTTACTTAATACTTCCTACCTCTTCGAACCTCTTCGAGAGCGAGCTTCTAATGTTGCATCTACTTCTTCGTTCTTCCACCCCTCTCGATTATTTGGGAACACCCAGCATTATGCACCCCTCTCCCCCATTCTATAAAAAGGATAGATAGGTGCTCTTCTCAGCCCCACCTTTACCTCAGTTAGGGGTAGGCAGGGTCTAGTTAGGCCTCCCCCCGACCCTTTGAAAGTGATTACTGGGGCGCCATGGGCACACCTTCAGGAATGGATTTCTTAACAACAAATGCTATGGGAAAGTAAGGTTTTCTCCATAGCCCTGGCACTTTCACTTTACCAATAATAAGACCATTTTCAATTGAATTTCCCCATCACTAAACTATTATCATTAAAACAAACTTTAAAAATATAATTAAAAATATAATTTCTTAAATGCAAGTAAAGATTGTGAATCTTATTTAATGATCATTTTGCTCTCGAGTCTCTTCGATCTATGTAATGTAGCTCTTAGGAGAGTTCTCTGGCACTTATGGTGTTGGGGAGTGGGTAAGAGTATGTAACAGGTTTGTGTTAATTCTAAAAGAATATGCCAGTTTTGTCAAGTCACCATTGTAAAATTTTAACTTCGCAATGAAATAAGGTATAAAAAAAAGAGTGTTAATCTTATTATTGTATTATAAAACAACGAATAATTATTTTTAATGATATAATTAATATTTATTTCTATTTTAAATTATATTATTAATATTTTATTTATTTTTTAATAAGATGTTTGGAACGAAAAAAAAAGTATATGTTAACTATCAAAAATTATGTTTATATTTTTTATAAGTAAAAAAAATGTTGCAGGATTGTTATTTATTCTCTATCTATATATATTGTAAGCAAATTTTATTTTTTAAACAGGTATCAATGCAAATTATTTTTAGTCTCGACCATAAAGCAAGAGAGACTATAGTAATCGATCTTTCTCTGAATATGAGCTCGTGTACAAAAATCAGATGATTAAACCTAAATTTTTACTCTGCATGTTTTAGTCCACCTTTTTCTCATCCTATTAACCATTGAAAGGTTTTTTTGTTAGCAAACGAAAATTTTGAAGTCTTATTTAGCCTCTTCCCGAGGCGGAGAGCAACAAAACTTAGTGTTAAGATCTATATTGTTAATATTTTTTTGCATAATGAAGTAATTCTAGATGCTACTATACCATTACTTAGTTGATATTAAATGTGTGTTGTGTATAATGTGGCTAGATTGTGCATGTGGCTCATCGCTTTGCCATGCAATTGTGTCACTACCATATTGTCACCTCTCGACAACTAGCTGCGACCATGTCTCGGATTCTAGCTACGTGTCACCAAATATAACTAAATTTTTTTGTCCCAACCATTGTGTATGTTCTGCTGCTTTACCAATTCGCCAAGGTTAATGTGTGGAGGTTGATATTTGGGTGGGTCATCCACTAACAGAGAGTAGGTGGAAACAACAACACTTGATTGTTTGAGGCTCAAAAACTAAACTTTGAATTTGTAAGTGTTGCAAGATAGAAATATATAAGTCTACAATATTACCTTGGGACCTAATTACAAATCTCCCGCTGACTTTGAAAAGAAACAAAGACCTTCGATAATCCTTTCTCGAACTGACTGCATCACAGCATGACGATGATGGGGATCCAACCAAAAACGTTTTGGAAGCTACATTTGCTAACAATGACATTTCAGGTATAAAATGGGCCTCCTAAGGAATATTATATAATAGTGGAAATAATAAAATAATATTAGATTACATCATCAAATTTTAGAGGGAAAAAATAAAAAACTACTTTTCAACTCGTATTTTCCACTTATCTCCCTTCATATTTACTCAAATTTCAAGTGGGAGCACTCGTTGGATGCATAATTTAATTCTTCATCCAAGGAGTACCTATGTTTCATAATTTTTATGGACCCTCCTAGATGAAAAAGGTGAAGTATATGAAAAAATGTGATTTCTACATGAAGATGAGAAATACATGAAAATAATTATTGCAATCATATTTTTTCATGTATTTCACATTTTTCATGTAGTAGGGCCCATCGAAAGTATGCAACATGGGTACTCCTTGGATGAGAAATTAAATTCTACATTCAATGAGTGCTCCTGCTTGAAATTTTAGTAAAACAGTAGGGAGATAAGTTGAAAATACGAGTTAAAAAGGTAGTTTATTTATTTATTTATTTTTATCTTTTTAATTTTTTACTTCAAAAATGATGAATCATCCCTCATGGTTGACATCATCATCCTAAATCATATTGGTTCTTATAAAGTTGATTTTAGATGTACATTTTTGTTTTAAGGCCCATTTTAGACCTCAAAATTTTTCTAATGGAACCGAAAACTTTTTGGCATCTACGTTAAATTCCAATAGGTCATGCATCTACAAACCTATTAGACTGGAGGAAAGAGACTGCAATAACCACTCTAATTAAAATACTCAGTGTAATGATATTTTAAAGCATGTGCATTTATGAAGCAAGGAGAATGAAGTACAAACTATAAGATCTATGGAAAAGTGATTAGGGGAAGCTACTTATAGCTCTCTAACCAGAAGGTATGCTACTAGCTTTACAACTAGAGAATTGACCTTTGTCTTTGATGGTGAAATATTGCCTCTCCTTCCTCTGATTCCCTTTAATCTTTATTCCTTTTTTTTTGTTTTAAATAGAGTGGCTCTACGACTTCCATTTTAACTTAAACGAGCTCACCAACTACTTTTGGCGATGAATTAACGAGTTAATAAATATAATAAATTTATTCTTAAAGGAGGGTCATCAACTACCTTAGATGAAGGATGTTTAGGCAAGGCCGGTACGCAAGACCTGGGTTTGATTTTTTTTCATACACAATAGATTGCAACTTTCCTTCTTTCTTGTGGACTACTATTAAAGCCTTGGGAAGAGTCACATTTGGAAAGTAACTCGGAGTTTTACTCTGAATGAGTACGAAAGTGTTGCATGTGTTTCCTTCCCTTCATCTCATAATAGCATAATATTCCTTCCTATCATCACATAATAGTGAATCCTTCATTATCAAAGATAGAAAATATGGAGAGGTAAATCTAAAAATTAACCATGAGGTCCTCTCTGCTTTCCTCAAAGGTAATAAAGATCAACCAACCCTTTTAACAGTACTCTTACGATACATACAAGCGCAATGGTAAAAAAAAATTCAAAACTTGATTATGTAAAATCCAATAATATATTTCAATGGGAATTTATTCATCTGGAAGCTCCCCAATTGACAATGAGATATCCCATAACTTGGAACAACAACGCATGAAATCTACACTTATCACATACAGAAGAGATTGTAGCCTATTGAAGAAAAATTGTTGGCTTTTCCTCATGACAATGAATGAAGTATTCAACAAGAAACTTTCCATTTCTCCATGGACACAACTCCCTAACAAAATTGGTGATTATAATCACCTTAGAAGGCGTGGCCTTCTAAAACAAGTTTGGGATGAAATTAAATGCTTGTAGAATATGGGTTGCAAGGAAATTTGTGATCCTTTGCTTAATGTTTTGCAGAAGGATTTGGAACTTTCATACGATTTACCTACATTCAAGTAATTTGGACCTTTACTCAGTGGTGGGGGGTGCTACCTAGGTGTTGGACGTCTTATCGGTGGTGATGGGTGCGCAGGTGTTGGCTAAAATGTTAGTAGTGGAGAAACAAGTAAGTTTTAATGGCATTGATTAACATGTGATTATAGAACCATCTTCCTGATATTTAGAGACACTTGTAATAGATGCATATTATATCACACAATTGGATTGATGCATGGTGAGTTTTAGTCATAACTAAAAAACAATTAATCAAAGGTTTTATATGATTTAATTTATTGATTAATGGTTTTATATTATTTAATTCATTTTGTATTAGAGTTTAAAAGACAACCTAATATGTAGGCCCATTTATTTTCCAAGTGCCCATCATGCTATAAGACCCCACATTTGTCAATATTTTTTCTAGGTTTTAGGTTAGGAGTCATAAGTGAAGGATTCATGATCAATCATTCACCATATCAACATATATTCTTTCCATGTTGGTAATGACTTTTTGCAGCACCTGGAGGTATTTGGCCCCTCCCATT
>CM076574.1:1104342266-1104640128 GCA_034641835.2 Pinus albicaulis
GCGGGAGCATTCGTCGACCCGAAAGGCATGACCAGCCATTCGAAAAGGCCTTCCTTGGCTTTGAAGGCAGTCTTCCACACATCGGAGGGTTCAATTGGTACCTGGTGATACCCAGACTTCAGGTCGATCTTGCTGAAATATTTTGCACCTTTGAGTTGGTCCAGAAGGTCATCAATGCGTGGGATTGGGTACCTATTCCGGACAGTGATCTTGTTCAGCGCCCGATAGTCAATACAGAGTCTCCACGTCCCATCCTTCTTCTGTACCAACACGATCGGGCTCCCACAGGGCGATGAAATTGGTCTGATGTGACCTTTCTGCAACAGCTCCTGAATCTGCCTCTTGATTTCATCATTTTCCAGAACAGAGCGTCGATAGATCGGTCCGTTGGGTAGCGGCGCACCTGGGGTCAGATCAATCGGGTGCTTGACCTGGCAGTGCAGAGGAACCCCTGTGGGTGAGGTGAAGATGTCCCCGTACTCCTCCACGACCTTATCCATTTGTTGTCGTCGTGCAGAGGGGCCCTGTCTGGAGGTCGTGGCCACAGTCTTCTTCTTGCCCTGGGGGCGGATCATCAGGAAAACGAATTTCCTGGTTTGGGAAATGAGCTTACTACATTGTTTTGCAGTAATAAAAGAGATAGTCGTAGGAGGTGGTACCTCTGGTATCCTGTACAACTTATTTCCCAAAGTAATAATAACAACACGAGGTCGAGACTCATACACAGCATGACGCTTCCACAAGTATGGTTGTCCTAATAATACATCAGAAACATCAATAGGAGCAACGTCACATAATACCTCATCAGTGAAGGGCTTGATGCTATAGGGAAGGCGACACTGCCGGCTGACGCAGAGATCTCGTCCTTGGTGAAGCCACCCGATGGTGTATGGATGTGGGTGAGCTGTGGTTGGCAAGCCCAACCGCTTCACGGCGTCTGCTGAAATGAGGTTCTTTTGGCTCCCATTGTCGACGATGAACTGTACAGGGGAGCCCTTTACCCACATCTGGGAGTGGAAGAGACGTTCCTCCTCCTCTGGATCTTCCGGTTCCTCCTTCTGGACCTTTGTAGTGGCAACAGTGGCGTTGGGCTCCGCATCAATAATCTGTTTCCCTTTTTCATTCCCCTTTTCGGGTTCTGATTCGGAGTCAGAGCATGCATCTGACTCAGAAGCCCTCATCTCGGCCACTAGCGACTGCTTGGCCCGACACTCACTTGTGTTGTGAGTGGAGCTCTTATGGAACTCACACCACTTTCCCGTGTCCTTTTTTGGCTTTACGGTGTTGTTCTTGTCTTGTGGCTTTGATGGGTTGTCTTTAGCCGCCATGCTCTGTCCTTTGTTTTGCGGTTTGGAAGCACCTTTTCCTTGCTTTTGATTCGCGGATCCAAAGTCTCGCTTCTTCTGTTTGAATTTCTGCTCAATCTTGGCAGCATACCGGTATGCCGTACCAAGCGAGGAGATGTCGAGGAACTCCATTTCCTCCTGAATGTATCTGTGCAGACAACTGCGATACTTTAGCACCAAATGTTTCTCTGAATCTTTGATACCCAACTTTGTGCGCGGGGTATGGAACAGATTCGTCAGCTCGTGCACATCTTGATCCCTTTGTTGTCGCAGCGTGGTCCATTGTATGTACTTGTCCTCATAGCTCCCCACGGGATAGTACTGTTCCTTGACGGCGTCTCGGAAAGAATTCCAAGTTGGTACGGCTGAGAACAGAGAGGGTTCTATCTGGTCCTTGTTCTCACAGTAGGTTTCCCACCAGTCCTTAACATGCGGGGTAGCTTTGAGGAGTGCAAAAATAATCTTCTCCCGGTCTGAAAAGTCATGAACCGAGAAATATCCTTCTAACAGATTCAACCATTTATCTACAGCATCTGCGTCTATTTGACCCTCAAATATGGGAATGTCAAAATTTACTTGTACCTTAAAAGTAGTCGCGCCTCCAGAGTGGCTGCTGGATGCAGATGCGCCGCCGGTGGGTAGCCGTTGAAGGATCTGAGCAAAGTTATCCATCATCACGTTCCTTTGTCTTTCGAAGGCCTCCTCGAGCAATATTTTGATAGGATCTCCTGCTCCCTCATCTTTCTTTTCGTCCCCCATGGGCGTCCGTCGAGGTTTGCGAGGCTGATCTTGCAAAGGTTCCACCAGATCGAGCCCTAGCTCCTTATACACCGACCTCGTTGGGGACATGCAAAGAAGGATCGAGAAAAAGCAGACCGCTCTGATACCACTGATCCGGATTTATGCAGGAACGCAACAGAATAAACACATAACCATAAATACAGAGATGCAGCGGAAATAACACTTCATTTCATTAATATCAGATAACAGAAAGATGCTTACGGACATAATGGAAATAAAATAGCTAGGGTGCTCGTAGCGAATCTCTGAGAAGAGATGTGGTGGCTACAGACCTCTGAACTGCTTTACAATGAGGCGCGAGGGCCTATTTATTATTGAGAAACAATGGAGAACCCTAAACATCCCAAAAACCTAACCCTGGGAGATGAAGCGCCAAAACTATGGGCCCCGTTTGGGTAAATTGGTGTTTCAACTTCCCAGGGACGTAACTTTGGCATACTATCTCCGTTTGACGCACATGATACATCATTAGAAAGCTCTATCCGAGGACTACAACTTTTGTGACGATTTTGATGATCAAAATCGCAACAAATCTTCATACCAAAAAACGTCGTTTAGGGCCTCAAAACGGCTCCGGAAGTTCAGGACCCGAAAAACTGCTAAAAATAGTAAGTTATGCCAAAACTGAAAAACTGAAAGAGACAATGGTGGGGGCCCAAGTGGAATAGGTGGGTGGCCACCAATATCCACCTGGATCATTCCTCCCCCTTTAGGAAGCAATGGTCCCCATTGCGTTAAGTTCCTCCATGAGATGAGGAAATTTCTGCTGAACTTGGTCCCTGGTGAACCACTTTCCTTGGTGCAGGAGTTGGCCAGCTTTGACAACCCGATACAATTGGATCTGTTGTTGACGAGTGTTCTTGATTTGCATGTCCATGATACAATCTGTGGTGGCCTGTTCCATGCAGTCTGGGTTTAACTCTGTTGGTGTGAGTTGTTCTGCAATGTCCGAGGTGTCCAATAGAGGTGGAAAGTAAGGACGAAGGCGATCCACATTGAAGACTGGGTGCAGACCAAGGAATGGTGGAATACTAAGCTCGAAGGCATTGTTACCTACAGCCTTGGTGATGGTGTACGGCCCGTATCGGAGCGGGCGAAGCTTGCGGTGAGGTCCAGTGAGGCGCTCCTTCTGCAAATGTAGCCATACTTTGTCGCCCACATGGAAGTGGTGTGGCACCCGGTGTTGATCATGGCGCTGCTTGTACTTCGCATTGGCTCTGTCCAATATATCATGAACCTGTTGGCGGATGTGTTGAATGCGCTCGATGAAGCTACTTGCTTTGTCCACTTCAGACTGGACATGAGCTGAATCGGCCTGAGCAGCTGCAAACGGCATGGCTATGTCAATGGGACATAGTGGCTGGAATCCCAAGCCCACCTGAAAGGGGCTATGGCCAATTGAACTGTGGAGAGCCCGGTTATAACTGTGTTGTACATAGGGGGGGCTCTCGTCCCATGTGCGTGGATGCTTTGAGTTGTACATGCGCAGAATGTGTACAATCATTCTGTTGACGACCTCTGTCTGGCCATCTGTTTGGGGATGGAAAGCTGTGGACTTGGTGAGCCTTGTGTCCAACATTGACCAGAGGCTGGACCAAAATGTGTTGAGGAACCTGCTATCTCGATCTGATATGATAGACTGTGGGATCCCAAAGTGCACCCACACTCGTTCAAAGAAGAGTTTAGCAGTGGCTTCTGCTGTGATATTCTTCTTACAGGCCGCCATGATGGCCATCTTCGAGAATCTGTCAACGACCACGAAAACACAGTCATTTCCATTCTTCGTAGAAGGCAGGCCCGACATGTAATCCATGGAGATGGATTCCCACGGTCGACTAGGGGTAGGTAGTGGAGTATATAGGCCTTGCTTCTTGATGGTCGGTTTGGCAATGGCACAAGCAGTGCAGGATCTGATGTGCTTCTCGACATCCTTTCGAAGGTTCGACCAATAGAAATACTTCTGAAGTATTGCTACTGTTTTCTCGACCCCGAAATGCCCAGCGACTCGACTGTAGTGTGCTTCCCATATCATCTTGGCACGCTCGCTTGAAGGAACACAAAGGTGTCCCAGGTGACATAAAAGTGCATCTTGGAGGTGAAAAATTGGAACTTGCGTGCCCCCCAAGAGTGCCTTGTAAGTGTGGCCGAATTCTGGGTCACTCTCATAGAGAAGCGGCCAATCAGAAGTCTCGTGCCCACAAGAGTTGAGCGCGGTGGTGAGCGCCACGATCGGTGGTCGGCTGAGGCAGTCTGCAACATTATTGGTGCTGCCCTTCTTGTACTTGATGTTCAAATGAAACTGTTGCAGATATGTGGACCACTTCTGATGGCGATCATTCTGCAACTTCCCTTGTGTCTGTATGAACTGCAGGGGCCGGTGGTCTGTGTGGATGATTGTTTCCTTCCCCAAAATGTAATGCTTCCATTGTCGACAGACTTGCACAATGGAATACATTTCTTTGTCATAGGTGGGATACTTGCGAACTGTCTCAGACAATGTCTCACTGTGATATGCCACTGGATGTCCCTGTTGAGTAAGAACTGCCCCAATAGCATAGTCGGAGGCATCTGTCTCGATCTCAAATGGCTGCTGCAAGTCTGGTAAGGTGAGCACTGGGGCAGAACAGAGGCGATTTTTCAATTCTTTGAACGCCTTCTGTTGAGGTTCCGACCAAAAGAATTTTTCTCTCGCTCCTCCTTTGGTGACTTGACTCGAGGGCCAAGTGATATGAGAGAATCCCAACACGAATCTACGGTAGAAATTAGCAAGACCCAGAAAGCTGCGAAGCTCTGTTATAGTAGTCGGGGCTGGCCAATCCCGAATGACTTGGATCTTGGCTGGATCCACATGCACCCCCTTCTCATCAATAATGTATCCCAGATATTGAACCTGGGTCATGCCAAACGTGCACTTCTCCAAATTGGCACACAACTTGTGTTGCCGCAGTGTTTGGAGGACTTGTCGGATGTGATGAAGGTGCTCTTCCCAAGTCTTGCTGAAGATCAAAATGTCATCCAAGTACACCACTACGAATGAGTTGGTGAATGGTCGCAAGATGTCGTCCATCATCCTCATGAAGGTTGCGGGAGCATTCGTCAACCCGAAAGGCATGACCAACCATTCAAAAAGGCCTTCCTTAGCTTTGAAGGCGGTCTTCCACACATCAGAGGGTTCAATTGGTACCTGGTGATACCCAGACTTCAGGTCGATCTTACTGAAATATTTTGCACCTTGGAGTTGGTCCAGAAGGTCATCGATCCGTGGGATTGGGTACCTATTCCGGACAGTGATCTTGTTCAGCGCCCGATAGTCAATACAGAGTCTCCACGTCCCATCCTTCTTCTGTACCAACACGATCGGGCTCCCACAGGGCGATGAACTTGGTCTGATGTGACCTTTCTGCAACAGCTCCTGAATCTGCCTCTTGATTTCATCATTTTCCAGAACCGAGCGTCGATAGATCGGTCCATTGGGTAGTGGCGCACCTGGGGTCAGATCAATCGGGTGCTTGACCTGGCAGTGCAGAGGAACCCCTGTGGGTGAGGTGAAGATGTCCCCGTACTCCTCCACGACCTTATCCATTTGTTGTTGTCGTGCGGAGGGGCCCTGTCTGGAGGTCGTGGCCACAGTCTTCTTCTTGCCCTGGGGGCGGATCATCAGGAAAACGAATTTCCTGGTTTGGGAAATGAGCTTACTGCATTGTTTTGCAGTAACCAAAGAGATAGCAGCAGGAGGTGGTACCTCTGGTATCCTTTACAACTTATTTCCCAAAGTAACAATAACAGCACGAGGCCGAGACTCATACACAGCATGACGCTTCCACAAGTATGGTTGTCCTAATAATACATCAGAAACATCAATAGGAGCAACATCACATAATACCTCATCCGTGAAGGGCTTGATGCTATAGGGGAGGCGGCACTGCTGGCTGACGCGGAGATCTCGTCCTTGGTGAAGCCACCCGATGGTGTATGGATGTGGGTGAGCTGTGGTCGGCAAGCCCAACCGCTTCACGGCGTCTGCTGAAATGAGGTTCTTTTGGCTCCCATTTTCGACAATGAGCTGTACAGGGGAGCCCTTTACCCACATCTGGGAGTGGAAGAGACGTTCCTCCTCCTCTGGATCTTCCGGTTCCTCCTTCTGGACCTTTGTAGTGGCAACAGTGGCGTTGGGCTCCACATCAATAATCTGTTTCCATTTTTCATTCCCCTTTTGAGGTTCTGATTCGGAGTCGGAACATGCATCTGACTCAGAAGCCCTCATCTCGGCCACTAGCGACTGCTTGGCCCGACACTCACTTGTGTTGTGAGTGGAGCTCTTATGGAACTCACACCACTTTCCCGTGTCCTTCTTTGGCTTTACGGTGGTGTTCTTGTCTTGTGGCTTTGACGGGTTGTCCTTAGCCGCCATGCTCTGTCCTTTGTTCTGCGGTTTGGAAGCACCTTTTCCTTGCTTTTGATTCGCAGATCCAAAGTCTCGCTTCTTCTGTTTGAATTTCTGCTCAATCTTGGCAGCATACGGGTATGCCGTACCAAGCGAGGAGATGTCGAGGAACTCCATTTCCTCCTGAATGTATCTGTGCAGACAGCTGCGATACTTTAGCACCAAATGTTTCTCTGAATCTTTGATACCCAACTTTGTGCGCAGGGTATGGAACAGATTCGTCAGCTCATGCACATCTTGATCCCTTTGTTGTCGCAACGTGGTCCATTGTATGTACTTGTCCTCATAGCTCCCCACGGGATAGTATTGTTCCTTGACGGTGTCTCGGAAAGAATTCCAAGTTGGTACGGCCGAGAACAGAGAGGGTTCTGTCTGGTCCTTGTTCTCACAGTAGGTTTCCCACCAGTCCTTAACATGGGGGGTAGCTTTGAGGAGTGCAAAAATAATCTTCTCCGGGTCTGAAAAGTCATGAACAGAGAAATATCCTTCTAATAGATTCAACCATCTATCTACGGCATATGCGTCTATTTGACCCTCAAATATGGGAATGTCAAAATTTACTTGTACCTTAAAGGGAGTCGCAACTCCAGAGTGGCTACTGGATGCAGATGCGCCGCCGGTGGGCAGCCGTTGAAGGATCCGAGCAAAGCTATCCATCATCGCGTTCCTTTGTTTTTCGAGGGCCTCCTCGAGCAATATTTTGATAGGATCTCCTGCTCCCTCATCTTTCTTTTCGTCCCCCATGGGCGTCCGTCGAGGTTTACGAGGCTGATCTTGCAAAGGTTCCACCAGATCAAGCCCTAGCTCCTTATACCTCGACCTCGTTGGGGACATGCAAAGAAGGATCGAGAAAAAGCAGACCGCTCTGATACCACTGATCCGGATTTATGCAGGAACGCAACAGAATAAACATATAACCATAAATACAGAGATGCGGCGGAAATAACACTTCATTTCATTAATATCAAAGAACTGAAATTTGCTTACAGACAGAATGGAAATAAAACTAGCTAGGGCGCTGGTAGCTATCTCTCAGAAGAGATGTGGCGGCTACAGGCCTCTGAACTGAGTTACAATGAGGCTCGAGGGCCTATTTATTATTTAGAAACAATGGGAAATCCTAAACAGCCAAAACCCTAACCCTAGGAGATGAAGCGCCAAAACTATGGGCCCCGTTTGAGTAAATTGGTGTTTCAACTTCCCAGGGACGTAACTTTGGCATACTATCTCCGTTTGACGCACATGATACATCATTAGAAAGCTCTATCCGAGGACTACAACTTTTGTGACGATTTTGATGATCAAAATCGCAGCAAATTTTCATACCAAAAAACGTCGTTTAGGGCCTCAAAACGGCTCTGAAAGTTCAGGACCCGAAAAACTGCTAAAAATAGTAAGTTATGCCAAAACTGAAAAACTGAAAGAGACAATGGTGGGGGCCCAAGTGGAATAGGCGGGTGGCCACCAATATCCACCTGGACCATTCCTCCCCCCTTAGGAAGCAATGGTCCCCATTGCGTTAAGTTCCTCCATGAGATGAGGAAATTTCTGCTGAACTTGGTCCCTGGTGAACCACTTTCCTTGGTGCAGGAGTTGGCCAGCTTTGACAACCCGATACAGTTGGATCTGTTGTTGTCGAGTGTTCTTGATTTGCATGTCCATGATACAATCTGTGGTGGCCTGTTCCATGCAGTCTGGGTTTAACTCTGTTGGTGTGAGTTGTTCTGCAATGTCCGAGGTGTCCAGTAGAGGTGGAAAGTAAGGACGAAGGCGATCCACATTGAAGACTGGGTGCAGACCAAGGAATGGTGGAATACTAAGCTCGAACGCATTGTTACCTACAGCCTTGGTGATGGTGTACGGCCCGTATCGGAGCGGGCGAAGCTTGCGGTGAGGTCCAGTGAGGCGCTCCTTCTGCAAATGTAGCCATACTTTGTCGCCCACCTGGAAGTGGTGTGGCACCCGGTGTTGATCATGGCGTTGTTTGTACTTCGCATTGGCTATGACCAATATCTCATGAACTTGTTGGCGGATGTGTTGAATGCGCTCGATGAAGCTACTTGCTTTGTCAACTTCAGACTGGACATGAGCTGAATCGGCCTGAGCAGCTGCAAACGGCATGGCTATGTCAATGGGACATAGTGGTTGGAATCCCAAGCCCACCTGAAAGGGGCTATGGCCAATTGAGCTGTGGAGAGCCCGGTTATAACTGTGTTGTACATAGGGGAGGCTCTCGTCCCATGTGCGTGGATGCTTTGAGTTGTACATGCGCAGAATGTGTACAATCATTATGTTGACGACCTCTGTCTGGCCATCTGTCTGGGGATGGAAAGCTGTGGACTTGGTGAGCTTTGTGTCCAACATTGACCAGAGGCTGGACCAAAATGTGCTGAGGAACCTGCTATCTCGATCTGATATGATAGACTCTGGGATCCCAAAGTGCACCCACACTCGTTCAAAGAAGAGTTTAGCAGTGGCTTCTGCTGTGATATTCTTCTTACAGGCCGCCATGATGGCCATCTTCGAGAATATGTCAACGACCACGAAAAAACAGTCATTTCCATTCTTAGGACAGAGCTTTCTAATGATGTATCATATGCGTCAAACGGAGATAGTATGCCAAAGTTACGTCCCTGGGAAGTTGAAACACCAATTTACCCAAACGGGGCCCATAGTTTTGGCGCTTCATCTCCTAGGGTTAGGTTTTTGGGATGTTTAGGGTTCTCCATTGTTTCTCAATAATAAACAGGCCCTCGCGCCTCATTGTAAAGCAGTTCAGAGGTCTGTAGCCACCACATCTCTTCTCAGAGATAGCTACCAGTACCCTAGCTAGTTTTATTTCCATTGTCTGTAAGCAAATTTCAGTTCTTTGATATTAATGAAATGAAGTGTTATTTCCGCTGCATCTCTGTATTGATGGGTATGTGTTTATTCTGTTGCGTTCCTGCATAAATCCGGATCAAGATATGTGGACCACTTCTGATGGCGATCATTCTACAACTTCTTTTGTGTCTGTATGAACTGCAGGGGCCTGTGGTCTGTGTGGATGATTGTTTCCTTCCCCAAAATGTAATGCTTCCATTGTCAACAAGCTTGCACAATGGAGTACATTTCTTTGTCATATGTGGGGTACTTGCGAACTGTGTCAGACAATGTCTCACTATGAAATGCCACTGGATGTCCCTGTTGAGTAAGAACTGCCCCAATAGCATAGTCAGAGGTATCTGTCTCGATCTCAAATGGATGTTGCAAGTCTGGTAAAGTGAGCACTGGGGCAGAACAGAGGCGGTTTTTCAGTTCTGTGAATGCCTTCTGTTGAGGTTCCGACCAAAAAAAATTTGCTCTCGCTCCTCCCTTGGTGACTTGACTCAAGGGCCAAGTGATGTGAGAGAATCCCAACACGAACCTCCGATAGAAATTAGCAAGACCCAGAAAGCTGCGAAGCTCTGTTATAGTGGTTGGGGCTGGCCAATCCCGAATGACTTGGATCTTGGCTGGATCCACATGCACCCCCCTTTCATCGATAATGTATCCCAGATATTGAACCTGGGTCATGCCAAAAGTGCACTTCTCCAAATTGGCACACAACTTGTGTTGCCGCAGTGTTTGGAGGACTTGTCGGATGTGGTGAAGGTGCTCTTCCCAAGTCTGGCTGAAGATCAGAATATCATCCAAGTACACCACTACAAATGAGTTGGTGAATAGCCGCAAGATGTCATCCATCATCCTCATGAAGGTGGCGGGAGCATTTGTCAACCCAAAAGGCATGACCAGCCATTCGAAAAGGCCTTCCTTGGCTTTGAAGGTTGTCTTCCACACATCGAAGGGTTCAATTGGTACCTGGTGATACCCAGACTTCAGGTCAATCTTGCTGAAATATTTTTCACCTTTGAGTTGATCCAGAAGGTCATCAATCCGTGGGATTGGGTACCTATTCCGGACAGTGATCTTGTTCAGCGCCCGATAGTCAATACAGAGTCTCCACGTCTCATCCTTCTTCTGTACCAACACGATCGGGCTCCCACAGGGCGATGAACTTGGTCTGATGTGACCTTTCTGCAACAGCTCCTGAATCTGCCTCTTGATTTCATCATTCTCCAGAACAGAGCGCCGATAGATCGGTCCATTAGGTAGCGGCGCACCGGGGGTCAAATCAATCGGGTGCTTGACCTGACAATGCAGAGGAACCCCTGTGGGTGAGGTGAATATGTCCCCGTACTCCTCCACAACCTTATCCATTTGTGGCCACAGTCTTCTTCTTGCCCTGAGGGCGGATCATCAGGAAAACAAATTTCCTGGTTTGGGAAATGAGCTTACTGCATTGTTTTGCAGTAACCAAAGAGATAGCAGCAGGAGGTGGTACCTCTGGTATCCTGTACAACTTATTTCCCAAAGTAACAATAACAGCACGAGGCCGAGACTCATACACAGCATGACGCTTCCAGAAGTATGGTTGTCCTAATAATACATCAGAAACATCAATAGGAGCAACGTCACATAGTACCTCATCCGTGAAGGGCTTGATGCTATAGGGAAGGCGACACTGCCGGCTGACGCGAAGATCTCGTCCTTGGTGAAGCCACCCGATGGTGTATGGATGTGGGTGAGCTGTGGTCGGCAAGCCCAACCGCTTCACGGTGTCTGCCGAAATGAGGTTCTTTTGGCTCCCATTGTCGACAATGAACTGTACCGGGGAGCCCTTTACCCACATCTGGGAGTGGAAGAGACGTTCCTCCTCCTCTGGATCTTCCGGTTCCTCCTTTTGGATCTTTGCAGTGGCAACAGTGGCGTTGGGCTCCGCATCAATAATCTGTTTCCTTTTTTCATTCGCCTTTTCAGGTTCTGATTCGGAGTCAGAGCATGCATCTGACTCAGAAGCCCTCATCTCGGCCACTAGCGACTGCTTGGCCCGACACTCACTTGTGTTGTGAGTGGAGCTCTTATGGAACTCACACCACTTTCCGTGTCCTTCTTTGGCTTTGCGGTGCTGTTCTTTTCTTGTGGCTTCGATGAGTTGTCTTTAGCCGCCATGCCTTGGCTCGGTCCTTTGTTCTACGGTTTGGAAGCACCTTTCCCTTGCTTTTGATTCGCAGATCCAAAGTCTCGCTTCTTCTGCTTGAATTTCTGCTCAATCTTGGCAGCATACCGGTATGCCGTACCAAGCGAGGAGATGTCAAGGAACTCCATTTCCTCCTGAATGTATTTGTTCAGACAACTGCGATACTTTAGCACCAGATGTTTCTCTGAATCTTTGATACCCAACTTTGTGCGCAGGGTATGGAACAGATTCGTCGGCTCATGCACATCTTGATCCCTTTGTTGTCGCAGCGTGGTCCATTGTATGTACTTGTCCTCATAGCTCCCCACAGGATAGTACTGTTCCTTGACGGCGTCTCGAAAAGAATTCCAAGTTGGTACGGCCGAGAACAGAGAGGGTTCTGTCTGGTCCTTGTTCTCACAGTAGGTTTCCCACCAGTCCTTAACATGGGGGGTAGCTTTGAGGAGTGCAAAAATAATCTTCTCCCGGTCTGAAAAGTCATGAACCGAGAAATATCCTTCTAACATATTCAACCATCTATCTATGGCATCTGCGTCTATTTGACCCTCAAATATGGGAATGTCAAAATTTACTTGTACCTTAAAAGGAGTCGCGCCTCCAGAGTGGCTGCTGGACGCAGATGCACCGCCGGTGGGTAGCCGTTGAAGGATCTGAGCAAAGTTATCCATCATCACGTTCCTTTGTCTTTCGAGGGCCTCCTCGAGCAATATTTTGATAGGATCTCCTGCTCCCTCATCTTTCTTTTCGTCCCCCATGGGCGTCCGTCGAGGTTTGCGAGGCTGATCTTGCAAAGGTTCCACCAGATCGAGCCCTAGCTCCTTATACCCGGACCTCGTTGGGGACATGCAAAGAAGGATCGAGAAAAAGCAGACCGCTCTGATACCACTGATCCGGATTTATGCAGGAACGCAACAGAATAAACATATAAACATAAATACAGAGATGCAGCGGAAATAACACTTCATTTCATTAATAAACGAATGACTGAAATTTGCTTACAGACAGAATGGAAATAAAACTAGCTAGGGCGCTGGTAGCTATCTCTGAGAAGAGATGTGGCGGCTACAGGCCTCTGAACTGTGTTACAATGAGGCTCGAGGGCCTATTTATCATTTAGAAATAATGGGAAATCCTAAACAGCCAAAACCCTAACCCTAGGAGATGAAGCGGCAAAACTATGGGCCCCGTTTGGGTAAATTGGTGTTTCAACTTCCCAGGGGCGTAACTTTGGCATACGATCTCCGTTTGACGCGTACCATACCTCGTTAGAAAGACCTATCCGAGGACTACAAATTTGGAACAAGAAACATCGGTCCATGGACCCATGTTGCTCTCCATTTTCCCAAAAAACGTCGTTTAGGGCCTCAAAACGGCTCCGGAGGTTTAGGACCTGAAAAACTGCTAAAAATAGTAAAATGTGCCGAAACTGAAAAACTGAAATAGACAATGGTGGAGCCCCAAGTGGAATAGGCGGGTGACCACCAATATCCGCCTGGATCAGTGATCCTTTCCATGATTACTTTGGGCATAAGATTATGAGAGGCTCCTGAATCCAACATGAAATTATGCAATGTCATGTCATGAATACTAAGGCTAACATAAAAAGGAGGCACCTCTTCATTCTTCTCATCCTCTAATCTTGGACCCAAGTATATATTTGGATGATCTTCTTGAATATTTAGGATATCAACAGCTCCTGGTTGGAAATTCGGCATTTTAAAAATCTTACTTCTATATTCATTCACCTTAAGAATTTCTCCAAAAGGTACTTGGATTTTGATCTTAGAGATCCCACTCTCTAAACTGAAAACAAAAGCATATTTTCAGTCTCTTTAGCAGCAGCAGGAGGTGGTGTATCTTTCCTAACCTCAGGAGTCTTGGGGGAATCTTTCTTGGGTTGTGTTTTTTTTTCAGTAATTGGCACATTTCTGTTTCTGAGGTTGTACTATTTCTGCATCTCAAAGATTGCATGTTGATACCCTTTAAGATAATCAGATGGTTCCTCACCCTTGTTTACTTCATGATCTAACTCATCATGTTCCTCCTTAGTTAAAAACATTCCTAACATGTTTTCGTCTAAGAAATGAATTGAGTCTTCTTGTATTTCAGGTTGATCTTATTCATCAACTAAATTTTGCTAAAAAGGAGGCCTTACTTGAGGGTCAGGTGGCTGATTTCTATTTTCCCTTCGCCTCTGCTGGTTTTGAGGTCTTCTGAACTGAGGATTTCTAAATTGAATTTCATGTTGTGCAAGAGGAGAAGAGGCATTGCCAAGGGGCAGCCTATCCATCATTTTTTCCATTGTCTTCATCATGGAATCAAATTTGTCATCTGAGGTGGAAGGCTTATCTTCTTCTTTAAACTTAGTCTTTAAATCTTGGACATTTTTGCTGCTATCATATTAACCTCCACCTTCACTGCATCATTTTGCATTTTAGCAAGTGAAGGGGATTCTCTTTCTCTTAGCAGGATAAAAAATTCATAATCAAAGGCTTCAGCATATCTTAGCTAAGCTGCTCCTGGTGGAGGCTTTAGATGGGAAGGGATGGAGTCATAAAATTTGTTAAATATTTTTGAAAATTTTTTAACAGTTTCATCAAAATATCTCTTCAAACTATTATACTCAGTGAGGGCTTGTACAAGGTTGGTTATATTTCCCCATTTCCTCAAGAATTTATCTTCAAATTCATTCCAAATATGTAGGCTTCTCGGTGTGAGGACTTTAAACCACTTCTTGACTTCACCAGTCAAGCTCTGAGCAAACAATCTCACCTTGACATCCTCATGGTCAACCTCCTCCCCGTCTATAAAGTCACTGAACAGATCTACATGCTCTTCAGCTATAATCTCTTCATCACTTCCTCATGTTTTGATTCTAGCAGAATATTTGCTAGGAAGGGCACTTAGGACAGCTGGAAGAACAAGAAGGGCATACGTAGTTGGTGCAACAGCAAGTGGAGGTGGCACATTTCTAGCCATGATAACTGGGACTGTGGTAGTTTTATGTACAACAGCAGTAGAGGAAGAGGAACTATTAGGAGGAGGGTTGTTTGGTCTTTGTTGTCGAGTCACAATTAAACTCCAATCAGAAAGAGGGACACCAATTTTACTTCTTAACAAACTTTCAAATGGGTCTAGTTCCTTCAACCTATCCAAATATTCTTTCTCTAACAGTAACTCTGAAGTGACTGCTTCCCAAAACTCTTCTTTATATTTTTGAGTTACTAAGGTTGAGGTATCAATACCTCTTTTATGTAGGTCTAAGACAATTTCAATCAATTCCATTTCACTTTCAGACCTAAATAAGACTTCCTGAATTTTATCATCACAATTTTTATCTTCAAGACTTCTTAAAACTGCAGAAGACAAGGATTTTGTATGTAATGGAGCACCTGATATTGCAGAAATGCCTTGACTGCCTCTGGAGATGGTGTTTGGATTGTCCACAATGGTAGGTGGATTTGGGTCAGGATTAATCCTCGTGTATCTCCTTCTCGAATCCACCTTTGTTCATATGAATTTTGAATGGAGTCAGAAAGGTAGATACAGCCTCGAAGAGCTTTATGAGCTCCTACTACCTTCATAAGTTCAGCTTCAAAATTTCGGAAAAGTATCTTCATGCTCCCAGCAGATGCACCAAAATGTTCTCACAAAATTTCACTTGATTGGCTGATAATCAGGCAACTCTATGTAACTATTTAAAACGAACTTTTGACTGAAGCTTAGCCTCTTCAGTCTGAGAGGGCTCTCTCAATAGGGTTTAAGATATTAGATAATGATGAAACTAGATGGCTAACTCTAGTTGAAAGATAACTTAATTGTGATGTGTGTAGGTTGAAAAGAGTACAAGTCTGCAACCATTGGGCTTATGGATTCAACAAATTAGTAGGTTCAGTGGTAAGGTCTCTTGACATGGAAGTGAAGGTAGGTAGGAGTTTTTATAAAAGGTAAATCATACATGGAACATGGAATAACACATCCATTTCATCAATAAAGGAAGTCAGAGCATACGCATGAATTTTGAGTAATAAAGATGAAATCCACTGCAAATATTACACATAAAAATATAGATCAGATAAGCACTAAAAACTCTATGATAATCTCAGGTCTGTCAAGAAAAATTCCTTTGTATTACTGATATCAGTCAAATTACATAAAGTTGCAGTATTGCAAAAAATCTTCAACCCCTTACACTTTCGAATATATGTCCTTTAATAGACCTTGTTACATCAGAGATTATCTATCTCTTCGCTAGTTTCATCGAAATATTCCTATGACACCTTGCATAACAGGTAAACATGTGCTTTAATGAGAAAATGACATCTGCACTGTAAAACAGTCCTTTTCCTAATAGGACTCAAACTGCTAATTATTACATCAACTACCTTATCTCTTCAAAACAGTTACATATCTGAAAACTAATGCTTCACATGTTCAAATAGGCTTTGATATAACTCATCACTACTTGACATCTTAATTACCCTCTTCAACATATGGAAACAAACCCTATGTTTTAGGAAAATGGGGGCTTATCTTCAACGAATGATTTAGTTGATGAGTTGTCTTCATTTCATGGTCTTCAAGTCATGGATTATTGCTGGCAAGGTCCCTTGACCTCTTGAATGTGTCCACCTGTCCAAAATTTCTCTTAAACCTGCTTAGAAACCTTCAAAACAACTGGCTATGAAAACATGGCAGTTTAGTAGCGTGCTTTCGTAGCGTCCAAAAAATGACCTTTGCAATCAAAATTTCTTCTTCTTTGCTCTTGCATTGTGTTTATCATGACTTGACACATCCTCACTACCATTCCTCTCCTTTAAAGTTACCAAAAGTGTTTTTCGAAGAAAAAATAAAGCTACTTAAATTTTCGTAGCGTTTTCCTGGCTTGAAGCCTAGGAAACGCTACGAAACTGCGGAAAACTGTGCAATTTCCAGATTTTTACCTTTTTTCAAAAAGGTACCTTCCAGCTGTACAAATTTGGTTTTCAACATACCATTGACCTCTCAAAACATAAACAAACTCAACTTAAGAGCCTTGAGGTGTTTCTTCTTCATTAATGATGGGTTGAGCTATGGGTTCGTCAACAAGATTCATCTTTAAACCCTTCTTCTTTAGCTCCTCATGGATCAATTCTAACTGGTCTTAGAGGTCTTTAACTTGCTCCTTCAGTTTTTTGTTGGTATATTTTAAGGGCGGGTTCATTATTCTAACATGCTTCACTTCTTTCCTCAATGGCATAGTCCATTTGATTAATTTTTGTGTATCATCTAAAGTCTTTGATACACTATCAACTTGCTTTTCCCAAATCTATTTCATCTTCTCAAACTGCACTTTTTTAACATTATGCTTCCTTGCCTCTTTCTTCATAACTACTATTTCATGATTTTCTATCTTCAACTATTCCTTTAAGACCTCAATCTCTGTTTTTTCAATAATTTTCTCCTTTCCTTTCTTTTTCTTGATGACTGGATCATCTTTTGCAGGTGATGAAAGGTCAATAATGCTTTGTGGTGGTTGGATAGTATCAGTGGCTAGATGAACTTCTTTGCTGCTTTCCAAAAATTTTCTAGCATGTCTTGTCATGGGTTTCCTAGCCTGAAACATAAAACCTGCATCCTCACCTTCAAACTCTAACTTCTTTGCTGATTTAGCTTTCTTGATTTTATTTCCTCCCTCATCTATATCATTAGCATGGACTATGCAGGTCTCTTCAATATCAATAGCATGTAGAATATCTTCTAAATTTCCTTTATCCACTGTTTGGCTCCCTGTAATCCTTTTGTTGCCATGCTTACTCACAGTTTTCTCTTGTTTTGTAGGTTTTCTCATTATTGACTCTTGTTTTGCAGGTGAAACAGTAGGTGTATCAAGTTTCTGCAACTACTCTATTTCTATCATTACTCGTTCAGTTTGCTCAATCCCTACCAGTTCACTTTGCTCTGCCACTAAAGGTGATGGTATACCTCTAGGTTTAGGAGTTATTTTAGGGGTAATTGTATCCACTTCAAAACCACTAACAAATAGAAAAGAAAACCAGTCTCTGCCTAGTCTTTGTAACTCATCTAAAACCATCAATTTTATTAAACCATGATGAAAAAGTGAGGTTTCACTTCCTTCAAATTTAGCAAGAACTTTATCTGCCATTTTTTCTAAGCTTATATGTAAATAAAAAGGTAGATCAAGAGATATCTTACCAACAAAATGTAGAAGAAGCTTGAAGTGGTAAGAATAAACTTTATGATATCTCCCTTCACAAGTGAAATATTTATGAATGATAAGCAGTAGCTTTGAGAAATTATGTTTCATGCAGCTCCTTGGAATGGCATTTGTAAGTTCAACCTCACTATTCTCTGGGTTGATAAATTATTTACATTCCTGCATGTTGAATTTGAAACATTTGAACCATTTTTCTTGTCCTCTTGGAATCCCTGTTGCTACTGCAATGGTCTCTGGTGTTATAGTGAGGTTCAGTATTCCTACTTTTGTAGTTGTTCCATTGAAATTTAGGGAAAATTCTTTAGAAACATATACATGGCATCCTCTAAATCTTTGACAAAACTACAAACACCCTATTCTTTTGAAAACTTTTGCAGTTGTTGGGTCTTCATTTATCAGGTTCATAACTGATGGCTCATATCTGAGACAGTGGCCACCTTTGTTGGTCTTCCTTTTTGCATTCATGGTGCTTTAATGTCTTCTCTTCCTCGCTTGATCAGTGATACCTGCAAACCTTTGAAAATACTAGCCATAGCTTGGGCTGAGTGAAATAACTCTCCAGAGCTCAATAACATGCAAAGAGGGAATGTAGAATGAAAAATGACTCAATTTGGAAACATTTTGAAGTTTGATGACAACTCATGGCATAATGATGACTCATACATGCTTAAATAGTGATAATGACTTCAGCGATGACCACTGTACCTTGATCTTAACCCTAACTGACTCGAATGGCATCTACCCTGTCCTTTTCAATCATTTATTGACACCTAATAGCTGTTTTGGTAAAACAGACAGGAATCCTTACTTTTGTAGCATACCTAGTGTATTTCTGGGCAGTTTCGCTACAAAAGTATTAGCAGTTTCGTCGCGAAAAGTGCATTTTATCTGTATATTTCACTAATAAAGTAGGGATTGTTGGCTAAAATTACTCTTTCAGTGCTATAAACTTAAGAAACGAAAAATGTCAAAAAATAATGACAGATTTGACATGAAAAGATTTGAATGAGGGTGAGTTTTGGACTTTAGGATAAGATAATAAGAAAATTTTAAATTTTTTTTTAACCAAGTAATGAAAAATGAATTCTATGACCCTACCTTTGACACATGAACCTCCAAGACTTTGTCAAATGATGTTTCATTTTTTTTAGGTGATAACAGTGGCTCCACTTGGCATGGTGTGCCCCTATGGTACACCAAAGAACCTGTAGTTCTAGTGCTGCTATCCATCTTCTTGAAAACAAAAACTCTGAAATTTGCCGAGCTTTCCTTCAAACTCTGATGGCCTTCACCTCAGGCTCAAACTTGATGATCAGCTTGTATTTATTAGCAGAAAAATATATAAAATGGAATATATACAATGGAATGAATGATCATCATAATTTAAGAGGAATAGTGCTTCAAAAACATGCCATTGACAGGCCCTCCAGCACATGGTTGTCCATCCATCTCCTACAAAATTCAAGTGTTGTTCCCATAAAATGCAGCTACTCTGAATGGACCTTTCCAAATATTCTCAAACTTACCATGTTTCCCCTTTTCTTCAATCCTGTCCTCCCATTTCAAAACCACATCTTGGATTTGAAATTTTTCCTCCTTGACCTTCCTGTCAAATGTCTTCTTGATTTTGTTTTGAGATTTTTTATTACTATTATAGACTTCCTCCCTTTTCTCTTGCAAGGCTATCAACTGATTAATCCTCCTTTGAATTGCATTTGGCTCTTCCTCTAATCTTTGCAGCAGCTTCATGACAGGCACTCCCAAGGATGTAGGAAAAATGGCTTCAGCTCCATATACCAACTCATAAGGTGAAGTTCCAATTGATCTCTTTGTGCACACTCTATCAGCCCATTGAGCATACTTCAGCTTCAAATTCCATGACTTCTTATTTTCTTGCAACACCTTCTTAATAATCCTCACAATGCTCTTGTTAGAAGATTCAGCAAGACCATTACCCCTTAGATAATATGCAGTAGAATGCCCAAGTGTAATGTGATATTGATGACAAAAATTGATCAACTTCTTAGATTTGAATTCTTGTGCATTATTAGTGATGATATTCATAGGGCAGCCAAACCTAGACAATATATTATTTTCCAAAAATGAAATGATAATTGAATCATTTGCTTGCCTAGTTGGGATTGCTTCAATCCACTTGGTGAAATAATTAGTTGATGTCAGAATTGAGTGATGTTGACCTGAAGATGATGGATGAATCTCACCACTAAAATCTAGCCCCTACTGAAATGGCACCTCAACATAGATAGGCATCAAGGGTAAAGGAACAAGCTTCTTCTTACCATCAAAAATCTAGCATTCATGGCAGGCAGCAATCTTTTCGTAGACATCTTTAAACATAGTAGGTCAATAATACCCTGCTCTGAGAATCTTATTTGTTGTAGCCTTCCAATAATGATAACCTCCAAAATCTCCTTTGTGAAACTCCTCAATCACTTTTTTAGCCTCCTCTTCCAGCAAACTATTCAAAAGAATACCACCGATATCTTTCGAATATATATTTCTATCAATGATGTAGTACCTCAAAGACTTTATCTTCACAAATCTTTCCTTGGACTTTGTCAACTCAGCAGGCGCTCTTTGATGATGTAAGACAAAAACAATGTCTTTGTACCAATCTGAAATAATGTACTTTTCTTCAATGGGAATCATTTCTTTATCTTCATCTGATAACTCTGAAATTTCTGCAATTAAGTTCATGTCAAGACAGTCAAAGTTTGACTATGCCATCAAATTTGCTAGTCCTTGACCTTTGACCAATTTTGTGGGCTTGATCTCTATATCATATTCCAGCAAGTTAGCTATCCATTTCCCTCTCTTACCATCAGTATCAGCTTGAGTTAGAATGTCTTTCACAACATCATTTGGAACAAAAGCTATAACATGAGAATGCAGAAAGTAAATTCTGAAATCTTAGATGGCCTTGACCAATGCATAATCTTTTTTCTCTAAGATGTTTTACTTCAGCTATGAATTAGTTAATGTCCTGCTAAAAAATGAAATCGGCTGCTCAGTACCTTGTTGTCCTTTCTGCAGCAAAAATCCAGCAATTGTATTTTCTGATGCAAATGTAAAAACCAGAAATTCTTTTGAAAAATTCAGGTTGATCAATGCTGGTGCTTGAGTGAGTGACTTCTTAATCTCCTCAAATGATTGATTTTCTTATGTTGTCCACTTGATGTCAGCTCCTTTCTTTAGCATCTTTGTTATGTCTTTTACAATCTCAGAAAAATTAGGAATAAACCTCCTCACAAAATTTACCTTTCCAAGGAAAGACTGAATTTACTTTCTGCTTCTAGGCAGATCCACTTTCTCAATTGCATTGACCCTATTTGGATCAATCTTAATCCCATCTTTAGAAATAATATGCCCAAGTAACTTCCATAAAGTTAGAGAAAAAATTCTTGTGTGATATTGAGGGAAATACCAAACCCTCTACACTTCAGCGGAATATTTTCTAGGTGCTTCAAGTAACCTTCTTCTCTCCTTGAGAATATTGTTATGTCATCTAGATATAAAACCACCATCTTGTCCTTCTCCTCATCAAAAGCAATGTCCATTTCTCTTTGAAAGGTAGCTCTTGCATTCATCATACCAAAAGGAATCTTGACATACATGAACGTGCCCCATGGTGTAGTAAAGGTTATTTTCTCTTGATCTTCTGGATGCACAAGTATCTGATTATACCCTGAAAAACCATCAAGAATATACATCCTTTGGGAACCAACAATGTTCTGAAAAATTTGGTCCATATTTGGGAGAGGGTATTTGTCCTTCAGAGAGGCTTTATTCAATTTTTTGAAGTCAATGCAGATTCTGATTTCTCCACTCTTTTTTTTTACTGGAACCAAGTTTGCAAGCCACTTTGAAAATATGATTGGAACAATAATTTTAGCATCAAAGATTTTTTTTATTTCCTTCTCAATCAGAGGCATGAGAAGTGGATTAATCCTCCTCAGCTTCTACTTGAAAGGATTTTCATTTTCTTTCATGGGAATGGTATGCTAAATGATAGTAGGATCATACTCTTCAAATTAGCATAACTACATGCAAAAACATCTATGAACCTTTTCATCATCTAAATATATTTTTGTTTCATGTCAACTAAAAGAAACTTTGAAAGCTTAATCATTTTTGGCATTGCTACTGTACCAAGGTTAAAACTCTCTACCTCTTCATTATCAACTTGTATCCTAGGAGACTTGAACACATCATTCTAATCAAAAAGCTTCTCAAGGGGTATGAGACCTTTGGGTATAGAGTTATTCTTCAACTGTAACACTTCATAATTTCCCTTTGTTTCAGCAATCATGTTTTTTTGATCTACTTGTGTACTTTCAAACTCCTCTTTCAATTCTATAAAGTTTTTGACTTGCTGGTCATCCTCAAAAACTTTCCAATGGATAATGTTATCAGGGATAGCAGCTCTATGGCAAACTTCAACCTCATATATTTCAATGGAATGTGCAGGGATGATAAATAGACTTGCAGAGACAGTTAAGGAGTCAGCTACTGATGTTTGGTCCCTCGTCTTCACAATAAATGAATATTCTTGGAAATTCTCTAACATATCCATGATCAAATTTATGTATGCCCTCATTCTCACATCCTTATTTTGATATACACCCTCAACTTTCTTAACAACTAATTCAGAATATCCACAAAAAGAAATCTTTTGGGCACCCATTCTTTTCAAAATTTCTAAACCTAAAAATAAAAATTCAGACTCAGCCATGTTATTTGTGCAATCAAAATTCAGTTTGTAAGAAAAGAACTTACTTTCATCTTCAGGAGTTGTGATTCAAATTACTGCTCCAGCACCCTCTCTTCCTGTTGATCCATCAAAGTGTAACAACCACCAGCCTTCTACCTTCTCCTCACTAATTTTCTAATCTTCTATCTTCTGATTTTCAATTCGTTGATTTTCTGCTTTCTTTTCATCTTCTGCTTCATCAGTCAATTCATTGAAAAGAATAGCAGATCCTAGTTCAGTATCAACAGCATATATTGGAAATTTTTGAGGTTTATATTTACTACTTACCATGTAAGCCATCCTTGTTTCTCTAGTCTCCTTTGCTCATCAAAAATAGGAATGGTGGCATAAGTTAGGTCCATCTACATTGTACCTTTGATTTTTGTTGCCCGTGACCTTGATAACAGCATGCCAAACTTAGGTGGAATGTCTGCTACCACAATGTCCATTACCACTATCTTGGCAGGGACTTGTGTAAGACCAAAAACAACATATTTTATTAAACCAATGCACTGAACTCTTCTTGAATCAAAGGAAAACAAATCCTTATATGGTCTAGTAATTTCCAATCCCATCCTTTCCATGATTACTTTGGGCATAAGATTATGAGAGGCTCCTGAATCCAACATGGCATTATCCAATGTCATGTCATGAATACTAAGGCTAACATAAAAATGAGGCACCTCTTCATTCTTCTCATCCTCTAATATTGGACCCAAGTATATGGTTGGATGATCTTCTTGAATATATAAGATATTAGTAGCTCCTGGTTGGGAATTCAACATTTTAATAATCTTACTTCTATATTCATTCACCTTAAGAATTTCTCAAAAAGGTACTGGGATTTTGATCTTAGAGATCTCACTCTCCAAACTGAAAATGGAAGCATATTTTTCAGTCTCTTTAGCAGGAGGAGGAGGTGGTGTATCCTTCCTAACCTCAACAGCCTTGGGGGAATCTTTATTGGGTTGTTTTTTGTTTGTAGTAATTGGCACATTTCTGTTTCTGAGGTTGTACTGCTTCTGCATCTCAAATATTGCATGTTGATACCCTTTAAGATAATTAGATGGTTCCTCACCCTTGTTTACTTCATGATCTGACTCATCATGTTCCTCCTTAGTTAAAAACATTCCTGACATGTTTTCATCTAAGCAATTAATTGAGTCTTCTTGTATTTCAGGTTGATCTTATTCATCAAATATTTTTTGTTGAAAATGAGGCCTTACTTGAGGGTCAGGTGGCTGATTTCTTTTTTCCCTTGGCCTCTGCTGGTTTTGAGATCTTCTGAACTGAGGATTTCTAAACTGAGTTTCATGTTGTTCAGGAGGAGCAGAGGCATTGCCAAGGGCAAGCCTATCCATCATTTTTTCCATTGTCTTCATCATGGAATCAAATTTGTTATCTGAGGTGGAAGGCTTATCTTCTTCTTTATACTTAGTCTTTCCCATCTTAGACTTTTTTTCTGCTATCATATTAACCTCCATCGTCACTACATCATTTTTCATTTCAGCAAGTGAAGGGGATTCTCTTTCTCTTAACAGGATATAAAATTCATAATCAAAGGCTTCAGGATATCTTAGTTGAGTTTCTCCTGGTGGAGGCTTTAGATGGGCAGGGATGGAGTCATCAACTTTGAATATTTTTGAACAATTTCATCAACAGATCTCTTTAAACTATTATTCTTAGTGAGGGCTTGTACAGGGTTGGTTCTATTTCCCCATTTCCTTAAGAAACTATCTTCAAATTCATTCCAATTATGTAGGCTTCCTGGTGTGAGGGCTTTGAACCACTTCTTGACTTCACCAGTAAAGCTCTGAGCAAACAATCTCATCTTTACATCCTCATGGTCAACCTCTTCCCTGTCTATAAAGGCATTGAACTGATCTACATGCTCTTCAGTTGTAATCTCTTCATCACTTCCCCATGTTTTGATTCTAGCAGAATATTTTCTAGGAAGGGCATTTAGGACAGCTGGAAGAATAAGAGGGGCATACCTAGCTGGTGTAGCAGCAAGTGGAGGTGGCACATTTCCAGCCATGATGACTGGGACTATGGTAGTTTTATGGACAGCAACAGTAGAGGAAGAGGAACTGTTAGGAGGAGGGTTGTTTGCTCTTTGTTGTCTAGTCACAATTGAACTCCAATCAGGAAGAGGGACACCAGTTTTACTTCTTAACAAAATTTCAAATGGGTCTAGTTCCTTCAACCTATCCAGATATTCTTTCTCTAATAGTAACTCTGAAGTGACTGCTTCCCAAAAATATTCTTTATCTTTTTGAGTTACTAAGTTTTAGGTATCAATACCTCTTTTAGGTAGGTCTAAGACATGTTCAGTGAATTCCTTTTCACTTTCAGACCTAAATAAGACTTCCTGAATTTTATCATCAAAATTTTTATCTTCAAGACTTCTTAAAACTTTAGAGGACAAGGATTTTGTATGTAATGGAGTACCTAATATTGCATAAATGCCTTGATTGCCTCTAGAGATGGTGTTTGGATTGTCCACAATGGTAGGTGCATCTGGCTCAGGATTACTCCTCATGTATCTCCTTCTCGAAGCCACCTTTGATCATATGAATTTTAAATGGAGTCACCAAGGTAGATGCAGCCTCGAACAGCTTTCTGATCTCCTGCTACCTTCATAAGTTCAGCTTCAAAATTTCGAGAAAGTATCTTCAGGCTCCCGGAAGACGCACCAAAATTTTCTCACAAAATTGCACTTGATTGGCTGCTAATCAGGAAACTCTATGTAGCTATTTTAAACAATCTTGTGACTAAAGCTTAGCCTCTTCAGTCTGAGAGGGCTCTCTCAATAGGGTTTATGATATTAGATAATGATGAAACTAGATGGATAACTCTATTTGAAAAATAACTTGATTGTGATGTGTGTGGGTTGAAAAGTGTACAAGTCTGCAACCATTGGGCTTATCGAGTCAACAAATCAGTAGGTTTAGTGGTAAGGTCTCTTGACATGGAAGCTAAGGCAGGTAAGAGTTTTTAGCGAAGGTAAATCACACATGGAACATGGAATAACACATCCATTTCATCAATAAAGGAAGTCAGAGCATACACATATAAATTTTGAGTAATAAAGATGAAATCCATTGCAATTAGTACACATAAAAATATAGATCAAAAAAGCACTAAAAACTCCATGAGAATATCAGGTCTGTCAAGAAAAAAGTCCTTTGTATTACTGATATCAGTCAAATTACATAAAGCTGCAGTATTGCAAAAAATCTCCAACCCCTTACAGTTTCGAATACTTTCCCTTTAATAGACCTTGTTACATCAGAGATGATCTGTCTCTTGGCTATATTCATCGAACTCTTCCTATGACACCTTGCATAACAGGAAAACAAGTGTTTTAATGAAAAAATGACATCTATACTATAAAACACTCATTTTCCTAACAGTATTCAAACTGCTACTTATTACATCAATTACCTTATCTCTTAAAACAGTTACATATCTGAAAAATAATGCTTCACATGTTCGAATAGGCTTTGATAGAACTTATCACTACTTGACATCTTAATTACCCTCCTCAACATCTGGAAACAAAACCATATTTTTTAGGAAAACAGGGGCTTATCTTCAACGAATGATTTAGCTAATGAGTTGTCTTCATTTCATGTTCTTCAAGTCATGGATGATTGCTGGCAAGGTCCCTTGACCTATTGAATGTGTCCACCTGTCCAAAACTTCTCAGAAACCTTCAAAACAACTCGCTACGAAAACATGGCAGTTTAGTAGCATGCTTTCGTAGCGTCCAAAAAATTATCTTTGTAATCAAAAATTCTGCTTCTTTGCTCTTGCATTGTGTTTATCATGACCTGACACATCCTCAATACCATTTCCTCTCCTTGAAATTTACCAAAAGTGGTTTTGGAAGAAAAAATAAAGCTAAATAAATTTTCATAGCGTTTTCATGGCTTCAAGCCTAGGAAACGCTACGAAACTTTGGAAAATTGTGTAATTTCTAGATTTTTACCTTGTTTCAAAAAGGTACCATCCAGTTGTACAAATTTTGTTTTCAACATGCCATTGACCTCTCAAAACATAAACAAACTCAACTTAAGGGCCTTGAGTTGTTTCTTCTTCATTAATGATGAGTTGAGCTATGGGTTCCTCAACTACATTCATCTTTAAACCCTTCTTCTCCAGCTCCTCATGGATCAATTCTAACTGCTCTTGGAGGTCTTTAACTTGCTCCTTCAGTTTTCTGTTGGAATATTTTAAGTGCAGGTTCATTCTTCTAATATGCTTCACTTCTTTCCTCAATGGCATAGTCCATTTGATCAATTGTTTTGTCTCATCTAAAGTCTTTGATACACTATCAACATGCTTTTCCCAAATCTCTTTCATCTTCTCAAATTGCACTTTTTGGACATTATGCTTCCTTGCCTCTTTCTTCGTGACTGTGATTTCATGATTTTATATCTTCAATTGTTCCTTTAAGACCTCAATCTCCTTTTTTTCAATAATTTTCTCCTTTCCTTTCCTTTGCTTAATGGTTGGATCTTCTTCTGCAGGTGATGAAAGCTCAATAATGCTTTGTGGTGGCTAGATAATATCAGTGGAAAGATGAACTTCTCTACTGATTTCCAAAAGTTTTATAGCATGTCTTGTCATGGGTTTCCTATCCTGAAACATAAAACCTGCATCCTCACCTTCAAACTCTAACTTCTTTGGTTATTTAGCTTTCTTGAGTTTCTTTCCTCCCTCATCTATATCCTCAACTTGGACTATGGGGGTCTCTTCAATATCAATAGCATGTAGAATATCCTCTAAGTTTCCTTTTGCCACTGTTGTCTCCTTGTAATCCTTTTTCTGCCATGCTTACTCACATTTGGCTCTTGTTTTGCAGGTTTTCTCATTATATACTTTTGTTTTTCAGGTGAAACAATACGTGTATCAATTTTTTGCAAATGCTATGTTTCCATCATTACTGGTTCACTTTGCTCTGCCCCTACTGGTTCACTTTGTTCTGCCACTAAAGGTGATGGTATACCTCTAGGTTTAGGAGTTCTTTTAGGGGTAATGCACTTCAAAACCACTAACAAACAAAAAAGAAAACCAGTCTCCGCCTAGTCTTTGTAACTCATCTAAAACCAACAATTTTATTAAACCATGATTAAAAAGTGAGGTTTCACTTCCTTCATATTTAGCATGAACTTTATCTGCCATTTTTGCTAAGATTCTTTGTAAATAAAAAGGTAGATCAAGAGATATCTTACCAACAAAATGTAGAAGAAGCTTGAAGTAGTAAGAATAAACTTTATGATATCTCCCTTCACAAGTGAAATATTTCTGAATGATAAGCAGTAGCTTTGAGAAATTATCTTTCATGCAGCTCCTTGGGATGGAATTTGTAAGGTCAACCTCACTATTCTCTGGCTTGATAAATTATTTATATTCTTGCATGTTGAATTTGAAACCTTTGAACCATTTTTCTTGTCCTCTTGGAATCCTTGTTGTTGTTGCAATGGTCTCTGGTGTTGTAGTGAGGTTCAATATTCCTACTTTTGTAGTTGTTCCATTGAAATTTGGGCAAATTCTTTAGAAACATGTACATGGCATCCTTGCAATCTTTGACAAAACTGCAAACACCCTGTTCTTCTAAAAACTTATGCAGTTGTTGGGTCTTCATTTATCAGGTTCTTATCTGATGGCTCATATCTAAGATAGTGGCCACCTTTGTTGGTCTTCCTTTTTTCAGACATGGTGCTTTAATGTCTTCTTTGCCTCGCTGGATCAGTGATACCTGCAACCCTTTGAAAATACCAACCACAGATTGGGCTCAGTGAAATAATTCTCCAAATCTCAATAACACGCAAAGAGGGAATGGAGAATGAAAAATGACTCAATTTGGAAATATTTTTAAGTTCGATGACCACTCATGGCTTAATGATGACTCATACATGCTTAAAATAGTGATAATGACTTCAGCCATGACCATTGTACCTTGATCTTAACCCTAACTGACTGGAATGTCATCTACCCTATCCTTTTCAATCATTTACTGACACCTAGCAGCTGTTTTGACAAGACAGATAGGAGTCCTTACTTTCATAGCATACCTAGTGTATTTCTGGCCAATTTCGCTACGAAAGTATTAGCAGTTTTGTAGCAAAAAGTGCATTTTATCTGTGTATTTTGCTATGAAAGTAGGGATTCTTGGCTAAAATGACTCTTTCGGTGCTATAAACTTGAGAAATGAAAAATATCAGAAAATAATGACTGATGTGACATGAAAAGATTTGAATGAGGGTGAGTTTTGGACTTTAGGATAAGATAATAAGAAAATTTTAAAATTTTCCTTATAACCAAGTAACGAAAAATGAATTTTATGATCCTACCTTTACATAGGAACCTCTAAGACTTTGTCAAATGATGTTTCATTTTTTCTGAGTGATAACACATGCCATTCTAGGATCTAAGTAAGATAGAAGAAACAAGAATGAAATTGAAAGTTGATACAGGATCAAGTGAAATGAATCAATCCTTTGCAACCATATCTAGGAAGAAAGGAAGATTTGATAAATTCGGTCCTCATAATAAAAGAAGAAATATGGACAAAGCACGATGCTTTGGATGTAATGTTTTTTGGGAATTATCAAAGGGTTTCTCCTAAATCTAGAAAGTACAAGAGGAAAATGGAAGAAGCCCATGAAAGAGAAGAACCTGATGCAAATAAATCCTGGTGAAAGATCATCACAGAGGTAACTTTTGATTTAAAATTTCTTATGTATATGTTTATCTGGATGAGTTTATGCAGGGTTGCCTATCATGTGGAAGGATGTAAGATCCTTGGGATATGGTTAGAAGGAAAGCAGCATGGCATAAAGGTGGACCATATGAGAAAGATTAGTGAATCACTTTTTTATGGTTTACATGACTCATGGATGAAAGTGATGGATGATCTGTTCCCTATGAAGCCAAAAGTTGAAGATTCCTCAATATTGAAATCCATGACATCGAGGGGAGGAATTATTCATGAGCAGCTTGGTGTCTCACCATTGCTGATACAGGTCCCTAGTTGAGAGGGAGCCTGGTGGTAAGTTTCTTACTTGGAAGAAACTTTAATTATGTCCTTCATGAGTTAATAGGGAGTGGCATATATGATTCTATAATTCATGTCTCATGCACTAGACTAGGACTGACAGTCGTAAGTCTTAGTGAAGGCCATGAGGAGAGAATGGATAGAAACATCATTTTGGTCTTCACCTAGAATACAGAATGGAGGATTGGGTAATCATTTGGCATCTGATACTCTTTGAGAATGAGATAGGGAATTCAAGATAAGAGTAGTCAAGGACAGATATTATTTTAGGGTTGGCTACCCAAGAGAATAATATTCCAAGAAGGTCATACTCTGTGAACACCCGGGCAGAGTATGTACCTTGGAGAGAAAATGACTATGGTGTCTATAATTCATCTGTATCACCAGCATTGTAGCCCATTGTCTTGTTGAGAGATGAGGTTGTTAGTCAAGTCCTTGCACTAGGAAAATTTTGTTTGATATGATGCTATAAAAATGTGATTACCAATATGATTCTTCTTATGAGATTCTTCAGATTGAAAGTGACCACGTACCATTATGAATACCTCTCTAGTTAAGAGGGAGTGTTGGAAAGTGTAACTAAGTTTGTTATTCAAATTGACTATGTAATTATGTATTTATGTAATGAAGAAGACAAAGGTAATGAAATATACTTTTTGTATGCTTGCTTCATGGGTTTCATGATCAAGGTTTTATTATAGGTCAAAAGACTTCTTCTTTATGTCTTTTAGGATTTTTCATCTTGTCATAAATGTATTAATTAAAAATCATGTTTTTGAAGATTTAATTCACTCTTGTATGCCTCAATACCTTGTCACATAAGCCTTCAATTCATGACTTATAATATGGCTCAAGTTCAGCGTTGAAGTGACCCCACAAGTCGGCCTCCACACACCTACAAAATTAGGCTCAGAATTAGGCCTTCACGTCGACTTAAAAAGGAGATCTGTCCTGTATATATAAGGATGTTCTACGATTCATTTGAAGAAATAACTTTGAACTGATCTGAGGAAGAAATGCGAAGAAAACGGTGAGATATCTATGGATATACAAATCAACAGGAAGTGTGAATTAAATGTTGCGTTCAAGGGTGAAGGAGGGACTAAAGTTAAGTGTGTATATAAGAATACACTCAATCATAAAGAAGGACTATGGAATAGTGTGGATTCAAGACTGTGTTCAAGCAGGAAGAAGGACAATGTTATAGTACTGATATAAGTCTGTGCTGAACATGAAGAAGGACTATGTTAAGATGTGATATTAACACAAAGTATAGTGCAAAGAAAGGATTGTGTGAAACGGTTAGAAAAAGGATTATGAACAAAACTGTATAAGGGCATCTTCATAATATAGGGTGGACTGTTCTATAGAAGGAAAACAAGATAAGTATTTACAGTCAACAAGGTAAGGTGAGACATTCTATGACACAGTACTCATATCAAGCAATAATATCATATAGCCGGAGAAGAAAGATACAAGTAGAGACTGAGATCTCTAGTCTTATTGCATAAAGGTGCATATCAGTGCAATACAATGTAGGAAATAAGGCTCAGCTCAAGGAGTCAATGAAGAAGTAGTGACAAGGTCTTGGAGGCATACATAGGTCAAGGATCTGAGTCATGGTCATGGTACTTGTCAACTAAAATTCTATAAGAATAATTTCTCGTGGGTTTTCCTCTCCAAGAGGGAGAGGTTTTGTCCCTAGATTGAAGAGCCTAAATTTGTGTCTCTTTTGTTTTTTGGTAATTGGCTTGATGAAAGATATAATACTCTAAGAAGAGAAGACATAAGTAAAATAATTAATCTCACAAATAATTATCAAGAAGAGAATTTGAATTAAACAATGCCCTTCCAAATTTTCAACAGAAGGAGCATCCACATGCATCATGTCGATGTCATATTGGAAAGGGATAGGGTCTTCTTGGTTGATTCCATACCTTAAGTTGTTAACTCCTTTCGATGGCCATTCTTATTTTTCCCATGGGATGATTCTTGCCTTTTCGATTAGGTTTGTAGGGAAATCCTCAATGTACAAATGGAGGTATTTTATGCAAAACTCGACTACAATATATTGTGGGGACACAATTGGGTCTACACGATGCAAGTAGTGGTCTCTACACTCTTTCATGTGTTATCCTTCCCTTATGAAGGAAAAATTATCATGATAGATCAGATGGATTATTTCCACCCTGACCCAAATGTTATGTTAGATTCCATTGTCCCATTGGTGGACCAATCCTAGAAGGTATATGATAATTTTGGGGTCATAATGTACCCAACTTTTGTGGGCACTTTTAATTTATTTTCCTTTGTGGTGTATGTTAGCACCATTTCTACTACATCAATGTCAACCTCTCGAAATAATTTATTTCATACCACCTATTTTGAGGTCCCATGGATATTACATTTTCCCTTTGTGTAATATTCCAGATCTGAAACTTCTCATGAATCCGACAAATGGAAATCCTTTTTCAAGAAAACATTAACAATCAACAACTGGATCTATTCCAGAGATTGACTGCAGGGGCATTTACTGGATATGTCACCTATGAAAAGAGGGTGAAATCCAGAGGCTAGCTGGCCCACTAGCAGACTCTGCCTATAGAACTATGTCGAGAGCTAATATTCCCAAGAGGGATTGCTCAGCAAGCCAAGCCTGAAAAATGCATTTTTCAGAGATGGGTACTTCAGCAACTAATATCAACTCCTGGATCCCTTAGATCTGATAATATAAAACCAAATTCCAATAGGATATCAGAAACAAATCATACTAGGTGGGTTAAACAGTTCTCCCACACCTAGCTTGCCTTGAAAACTACCCAACTAAGGGACTGCAGCAACATAGAAACTGTATAACGGTCTCACACTGATGAATAAGCTTGAAAAAAATTGAAATAGACAGGAATACACATCTTTAACTTACAGAAATAACTTATACAACATTTTATGGACCAAGGGATGGGGAAAAGTGAGGATTTAGGCCCTAAAACGAGTATAATCAGAGATCTACGTAAAAATAAGGAGGGAAAGCGGTTGGATATTATATCTAGGGTTATGAGGGACTCCCATGTCTAATTTCAAAAAAAATATATATATATATATATATATATATATATTTTCTATGTTAAACAGTTCCTCCTTCCCGACTAGTCAAGAAAAACACCCAATCCCCATGACTTTGAATATGTAGAATTTACTGAAGCTCAGGAAGCGTGATTTTCTAAAGGTGATACATGAAACATGATATATACATCAATAAATCATACCCATAAGGTTATTCATGCAATAGAAGAGAAAGAATGAATACTTTAATGAAGAAAAACCCTCCTTAAGAGGTGCTGCAACAATTGTATTTCACTGTAAAACCCTAAAAATGTTATTTTCTGAAGCACACAGAAGATGTGAGTTAAAAATCAGATCTATAACAGATCATTGTACCAAATGTTAGATCTATATGAGATCCATACACTAGATTGTCCCTATTTTACATACCCCTTGGGGTTTTTAGCATAAAATGGAATACATGGAGTAGATCTAAATTCTTATGTAGCAGATCTGTAGATTTACTGCAGAATTTCTGAATATGAAATTCTTATGAATATATCAGATCTGGAAGTTACATGGATTGGTTGGCCAATCCATGGATCACCACAATGAGGGAACTTCCCAACACCAGAGATCTCTCTCCCAAGAGATTGTTGAATCACCCTGCAACTCCTCCTTTGTAAATAACGCAGTCTAGGAAGATGGACTACATTGTAGGCTCAGAAATATGTAATGTCCTGATGCCAAGATCTGAAATGAAGTTCCAATCATCCAATACATTCCTCCCAATGGATTAGAACCCTCCTCCGCTGGAAAGAAGTACTGAAATACCTTAGATCTAAAAAGATCTAAGCTCCACTTGTTGCAGCTTTCAAAAGCTAGCAAACCCTCAATGGATCTGCGCTGCTATTGGAAGTAGAAGCTTGGCCAAAATTCCAGAAAGTGGACAAAGCTGAACATCCTCCTCCAAGGAGCTACTCCATGGAAGGAGAGAGGATTCCTAAATAGTAAATCCTCTTCCCTTTGGCTAACCAACCAAGAGAACTCGAGTTGCTCAAGCAACTTCTAAAATCATCAACAACAACCCTTGCTTTGAGCCTTCTCCTTCCTTTTATAAGATGAGGATGGGCACAACCCTAAACCACTTTCAAAACTTAAGCCCCTTTCACATGTGCAACCTCCATCTAGATCTGCACTGGCCAAAAAAGAGGTACATTGCACTTAGACAGCGCTGTTGATAAGGTCTTTTTGACCCAATCAATTGTCACAAACCCTTTTCACACATAAGGGTTTCATTAAAGCAGCCCTGATTTAGCCTTGTTCATATTGGGCATTTATTTATTCCATGGAGTTTTTGCATTTTATTGATCTCCCTTACCACTTTATTCCTTATACAAAGTAAACAATACAAAAATGAATATTCCTATTAAATTAGGAATATTACACTTTGTCATGACAGAATAAAATCAATATGTAGGAATGACTTTTTTCTATCTACAACAAAAATTGCTTACTAAGTTATAGTAAATAATGTTATAGGCATTGATAAAACTTTGTCATCTATGGAAAACTTGGATCGTATTATGGTGTTCATTTGGGTTGTCGATTCAACCCTTTCAATGGATTTCCTTGATTTTTTTTCATGTAATGAGGCACTTATTGAAGCAGTGACTTTTACCGACAGACCATGGGATGATTTACATCATCGATCATATTTTCTAGTAGAGTTGCATGAGGTTGAACACGGTGAATTTTATTCGATCATGTTGGAAAATGAAAATCAACCTGTGAACCCTTTGGCATGATATTCTATTTACACTAAAGGTAACATGACAAACATCTCTGAGACTATGTCATTAGAATAACCCCAACATTGTAAAAAGCATTTTTATAGGGGAAAATTGTTTTTTCAAAGACGTTTGTATTTACATCAAACATTGTAGGCAATTTCACGATGTCTTTGCTTGGTTTTCAGAGGAAATGTTGAGAATTAATCCTAGCATTGTTTGACATGAGATCACGACTTACAAGAATGAAAAATCTATTAGAAAAAATATTTGACCAAATGATCCAAGAAACGCAATGACAATAAAAATGAGGCAAATAAACTACTTAAGGCAGTGTATATCTACCTATTTCCTATTACTGAATGGGTTTCAAATCTTTTTCAATTGATAAATAGTAAGGGACAATTATAGTATACATGAATATTTGAAATTTGAATAAGTCTTGTCCTAAAGATAACTTCCCTATGTCGTTCATTAATTAGATTATCGACAGATATGCATGTAGTGAAATATTATTTTTATGGATGGATTTTCTCGATACAATCCGATAGAAATATTTCCAGAGGATCAGAATAAGACACCCTTTATATGCACATGGAGCACATTTTCATATCGTAAAATTCCTTTTGGTCTTAAAAATGTTGGAATTAATTTTCAGTGGGCCATGTCCTATGCCTTTCATAACATCAAAGATATTGTGGAGGCTTATCTTGATGACCTTTTTGCTCATTCTCATAGGAGAGTACATCATCTTGTTCACGTCTATCAAATTATTTAGAGATGTTGTTTTTATAAAATCCAATTGAATCCACACAAATGCATATTTTGTGTGACTTTTGGTCCTCTTTTATGTTTTATCATCTAGAATAGAGGGATCATGGTCGATCCACTCAAGGTTGAGGCAATGTTTCAATTGCCTCTCCTATGTAAGTTTGTCGACTTTAGAGATTACAAGGAAAAGTGAACTTTTTGAGGATTTTATTGTAAATTATGCTAAGATAACAAAGGGTTTTATGCGCTTGTTGAAGAAAAGGTTCCTTTTATATGAGAAGGCCATGCTCAATGACTATTTGATTCTTTCAAAAATGCATTGACCTCTACTCCTTTGCTCACTCCGCCTAATTATAGCAAATACTTCCTTCTATATCTTGTAGTGGAAGAATCTACTACTGTTATGGTTTTGGTTAAGGAATATGACCATCTCAAGGAGCATTTCATCTATTATCTCAATTGTGGCTTGATGGGTCCTAAACTAAATTACTCGCATGTTGAAAATTTGGCACTCAATATAGTCCATGCTGTTAAGATAATATGACTATATTATTTGAAGAAAACCATGGTAATTGTTTTTATCAATCCATTTTCAGTATGTCTTGACTAGACAAGTGGTCAAGGGAAAGTTTGATGAATGGAGCATTATTTTGCAAGAGTTTTATCTTGATTTTATGTCAGCAAAATCGAAGAGGTATTCAGTCTTCATGGAAGTAATATTAGATTTATCTTGAGGAGATGAGACAAAACTTGACGAGGATTTTTTTCCAAAAGAACAACTATTTATTATTTCTTTGAATGATCCTTGGTGTGGATATATCCTTATATATCTCCAAAATCTATAGTTTCCTTCATAATTCTCATGGTATGATTGACAATGCATCTGACATATAGCAAATAATTACCTTATTATCAATGGTACTATGTATCATCAAGGAATATATTTTATGCTACATTAATGTTTAACCCATGAGGAGGCAAAAAAAATTGAACAATTTCCACAGTGGATCATGTGGTGGTCATCTTTTTGGGTTGGAAAGAGCCTAGAAAATATTTTGCATTGGCTAATTCTCACCATCAGTTTTCAAATATTGAATTGATGTAGTCAATAAGTACCATTCATGTCAAGTGTTTACAAAAAAAATGAACACACATCTTGCTCCACATTTTTTAGTTCTCATTTTCAATCCATTAACCATGTGGGGGTGGAATTTAATAATTGTCACAAGGCCTCGGCTAGGAGAAACAAGTATATTATCATGGTTGTTGAATACATTACTAAATGGTTTTAGGCCATACCTACTTTATTTAATGATGGTGAGACAACAATGATTTTCATCTTCAATCTAGTCACAACATGTTTCAATGTCCCAAGGAGATTATCACTGACCATGGCAGTCATTTCTGAAACAAGATGATATTTGAGATGGCTTTAAAGTTGGGATTTAAAAATGAACATTTGTCTCCTTATTATCCCCAGGAAAATGGACAAGTAGAGGCTACTAATAAGTTGTCTAAAATCATTTTGCAAAGAATGATTAATGAATATAATTCCAATTGGCATGTCATGTTGTATCCTACCCTTTGGGCATAGAAAACATCTATTAAAATTTTTCAAGATGCTTTCCGGATTATCCACAGTGTTGAAGAACATGTATCCGGAAAGCATCTTGAAAAATGATCACCACAGAAGTTTAAAAGCCAAAAATCTATTAAAATTGTTACCGTGTCTCCTTCATTCCAATTGGATCACAACATGGAATCAATTTTCCAAATCAAATGGGAGACACCATCTCATAAGTTAGTAGTTAAGCTTCTTGTTGGTATGTCTAGTCTAAAAGAGTGCCTTGATCACCTAATGCATATTAATGAGTAGCATCAAGATGCCACTACAATGAACAAAGCACATAAGAGACATGTCAAAAGTCAATATGAAAAATCTATCCATCCTAGATTTTTTCGGAAGGTGATCTTGTTTTGGTTTATTACCAAGACAAGGATTCCTTAATGGCAAGTAAATTTAAGTCAATATGGTATGATCCTTACATTACGATGCATGTACTTAAAAAAGGAGCATCTGAGTTGATTGTTTATAATAGGAATGTGCTTATCGAACCCAAAAATGGGCTCTATCCTAAGAATTACTATGCTTGAACTTTTGCTAAAGCATAAAGCTCACATATCTACTTTTTTTTATAAGTTAATTGTATTACATTAAACAAACAGTTTACGTCGTTGATAACAATTAGTAGAAGAATATCATCCTAACTCTGCCACACTAGAAACTAGGTTGTTGATCGGTATATGATAATACTAGGTTTCTACTAGAGATGAGAAACAAAAAATAAACATAACTACCCATATAAATAGAAAAGAGACTATAAAATATAAACACTGCATATCATCCAAATCAAGTATTCGAAGATGTCACTGAGTTCGGGACTTCCACACTCGTACCAAGGGGAATTAGGAGCTTAAACTCACATTGAATGTGTTTTTCCATGTGAGCTGAGTGAACTTCCAACCTTTCCAGACTTAACTACATCTTCCATTGGTCGTGTTGAATTTCATTGAGAAAGGAAATGATTTCATTTTTATCCTCGTGTTTCTCCTTTAAAAGTCATCCCATCAAGGTCTTAAGTTTCCATTAGAGAGTAATAGATTGCATATATTGGTTCCTTCTTCCCTTAGTATGAGTAGGGTCAAAATCCAACCACCCCCTTTATCATTTTTTAATCTAAAGAGGCTTGTCTACCTTTGGTGACATGGTTCATTAGCCTCTGAATATCATCCCGGGTAATAAGAGAGGTCACATCATGATAAGGTGTAGTTGATTCATGAGCTTGCACCGCAATACACGACTGACTTTTATGACCACTTCTCCCCACCCCACAACGCCCACGCATGCACTGGTGTGGCATATTGACCCCAAAAAAAAATGAACCAATACAATACCAGAGATGAAAATTCTCGAAACTCCACAACCACTAAATAGGTAGTAACCTTTCAAAAATAAGTGAAATTACATGAATACTAGGAGTGTATACTTCCTCGGTATCTGCCACAAACTAGACAATACATATCCTCCAAAATATACAACTAGCCTGACCAAAAGGAGACAAGGTAATACAAAGAAATAGGTTGGGAAAAATATGCCCAGTAGGTGGACTACAATGCTAAGGAACTACTTGTTATGCAGATAAATCCTTCTTGTGGAAAACAACAATCTCCTTAGTATCCTAAGGATATCTAGAAACAAACAACCAAATGCAAACCATTTTCTCTAGATCATTTGTGATTCAGAATTATTAATAAAAAAGTACGAGTACATGCCCCTACCTGAAGTCCAACGCTTGCCGAAATCTTCTATCCAGTTTCTCTAAAAGAGGTCACTTCATCATGTGAAACCTGCGATCAAAGACAGATAAAAGGATTAAAATCACCTGCAAGATATAATAATTTATAAAACACTAATATATCTCAGTGATCAAGGAATCCAAGAATTTAAATACTCAAATAGATACATGAACAATTCAATGAGAAAATGGAATCCATTTGTATTAACTTGTATAATAATACGTAACCTTACAACCTTTGGCCTTGATGTTATACAGGTTCTTCTGGGGTCCTAAACAATCGTTCTCTCTCAGATTAACAAGCCTTCTTCTCTATGAACTAGCATAAAGTTATAGACATGAGTGTGTGATCGTTCTCATATCAAAAATGGCTAGTATAGAGAGTATGTTGTCTTAAGAATTCTTCAGCAATTACTAAGTATGTCAATTACAAGCTACCATCTACCCTTGAGACTGAAACATGAGCTCAAATTATAGGGAAATGGAGGTAGTTTCAGTTCCATGAAGAGGGGAATGGATTCCTCTTATTAAGGGATTTGAGCTCCATAGAATAAGGGATAAGCTCCATGAGTGAAGGGATAAGCTCATGAGTATAGGATAAAGCTCGAATTGAACGTGCTTCTCAAAGCTTCCATTCGGGAGAATATTCATCCAGCTAGGCTTCTAGAACTTACTTTTTCCTTTATTTGACTGTTTACAGGGGTCCGCAGGTTTTATAAGCAAAATGTGCGGGATTTTCCGCAGGCTATAGAGAAAATATCTGTGGATCCGCTAGGAAAGGGCTAGGAAAAGTGCAGAGTTAGACTTTTTAGGGTTTTAATGAGCTTTTCTCCAATTCCAAGTGCAAAGTCTGAGGTAGTTCTGAAGAGTGAAGTGCTTTATCTTTCTAAGGATTGGATAGAGGACACATCGGTCGAAAACATGTAAAAACATTCAATGCAAACATATATATGTATATCATCGCTGAGGTAGGCATTCCCATACTCAGATCAAAACTAACTACATGTTCTGGTACAAAAATGCTTTTAAAGTTACATCAATAGTAGACACAGTATGGATGCAGCCATATATCATAAGTAGTTTATTTTATCATGAATAATAAAACTCCTTGCAACCTGGATGGTGGAAACTATATCCAGGGTCTTGATTTCCGCTTCCCGAACTAGTACGATTCTATCCATGTTTGATTGTGTTGAAGTCGAACATGGTAGAAACCACTTGATTACCAGTCAATGATGTGAACTGTTAACAAGTGTGGGAGAAACCACCAATAATGGCAATGGCTCTCAAAGTACTCAGTACAATCCATGAAGTGTGAATGAATGATTTGCAGTCGAACACTTCATAGAATCATTTTATTGAAGGTCAATGATGCAACCTATCATTGAAGGCGAGAAACCTTCCATTAGGGCATGCAGATCCCAAGGTACTGATAGGATTCTAGATCAAATTTATAGATGATGAGTTGTCGTCGATAGAAAGTGACCCGTCGCAAGAAAGCCTACGAAACGAAACGATTAGATCAGGTTTTGAAGAATTTTTTGCAAGGACTGACTCAGGGATGGTCAATGCGAATGGAGACAAATGTTTGCAATGGGTGGTTTATTTGAACTATCTCTTGAACACATAATGACACTACAGATGGTTTAGTAACAATTGACCTAAAATTAATACCCAGAAACTGGCTGAAAACTTTCAATGTGGTTTGATTAACTGTTAGACAAAGTATTTTCCCAACCCAGGTACAAGTGTGACAGAAAGTGTCATGTTCAAGAGTTGTATACTACTTTTCAAAACAAGGGTAAAAACTGGATAAATTTTCTCTCTTTTCCCTCACCATTTCTGGCAAGTACCTCTTTATTTTTGACAATTTGACGAGGATAACATTTGCTTGTTGTGTAAGCTCATCCTTTGGATGAGTCCAACTTAGTATTAAAATCGAACCCTAAGAAGGAGTGGTTCATTCCTTTTTGTAGTTGACAAGTCCTTTACTGTTAAATTTTAACGAGTCCAGTATAGGTGAAACTCGGTGTTTTTTAATTTTAGGGAGTCAGAAGAAAAACATAATAAAACTCTATGGTTGTACTTTCTCGTAAATTTAGTCTCTCAAGCCCAAAAAAGGATAAAATAATACAAGAGAGAACTCTATTGACCATGATTAGTCAACGTATACCTTTTTCGTAAATAGTCTATCTCATTCCAGAAAAGGGGTAAACTCATACTGAAAGGACGATTGTTCATTTCCTTTAATGAGTTCGAATAGTCAAGTACTCGGTGATATTTTCATGTTTAGAGAGTCTGAAAAGGGCTTAAAAGAAAACTCCAAGTTTTTGCTTTTTTGTAATTTTCAAGAGCCCGAAAAAGTGATAAAAGTGTACTCATCATCAAAATAATTCTATTCACTGGGAAAATATGTGTTCTACACAAAAACTCGAAAGATTAAAAATAACTATTTTCAATAAGTAAAAACATTGAAAATTTACTTTTTAAAGTGGAAAATAAATAAAATACAATATTTTATTCATTCAAAAAATATTATAAAAAGGAGTTTAACAAAGTCATTTTCACCTTTTGTCTTCAGAGTTGTAAATTGAGAGCTTTTGGCAGAAACGTTTCGGATTTGATAACGAGAGAACCGGCCGCTCAAATCAAGATTTGTCAGAACCAGGTAAACCACAACACTATTCTCTTCATTTCTATCCAATTAAATTCTCTTTTTAGGATTTAAAATCATTTTTTGAGGAGAAATTATGTTTAAAATTCTGCTCTCGGGGGTCCTCGAGTCATACATCTGTTGCCTGTGGACCCTCATAATTTTCTTAAAGGAAAATTATCGGGCTACCACTGTTTTCGTGTAAAGCGCGTGCAGACGTCTGCACTGTCTCTGCATGAAAACTGCGGAGGTGCCATGACCAAATTAAAATTGATAATTTCTTACAAAAATGGTTAAAATTTCTCACACTAAAAGTTTCTAATCTTCAAATGCGTCCATTTGCATACTATTCCACAATGCTAGAGTGGAGAGAATGCGAGCATGAAGGTACAAATGATGTGGCCATGAATGATCCATCCACAATGCGTGCACTTAGAAATTGTGGTTTGTATAAATTCTGGGCAATTCAAGGTATGAGGGCACAAGTGGAACTGATGACATGGCTAGTGAACAAATGGGATGTTCAAAATCAGTGCTTCATCATTGGCGATTATCGGCTTTAACTTGAGCTCGAAAATATTTATTTTTTCACTGGATTATCCAAAAGAGGAGAAAACATTTCTTTGTTTGGAGCTAGGCAGGGTGGCCTACCTGTTGCTAGTTACAAACAAGAGTTTCTCAGTGATGAAGTAGATCCCAAAGATAACCGCATAGATATAAAGACTATCTTGCGACTTGATCTTAAAGTAATTGAATTCATAGTAACCAGGTTGTGTGGAAGCGCAGCTCCACATGTGGCCACCAAGTCTCAGATGCAGACTACAGTTGAATGTTTTAGAGGCACCATTTTCAACTGGTGCGAAGGGGTATTGGCCAACATGAAAGGCCAACTAACCAGAGCAAAAAATGCAAAGTTGAAAAACTTTAGGCATGGCACCATCCTCATCTCTTTTGCTTTGGAGAGGATTCCATTCCTCGCCCCTCAGCTTATTCCTGTCGATCGTGGTGAACTTAGAGAGCATCGTATGGTATGATGGGTTACATTGATGGCCCGCCATGGTGGCAACGACAATACGGTGGTTTGGTTTATTCCTACATATTTTATGTGGCTGCAGAACCAAATATTCACAATTGAATATTTCCCATATGCGGGTATAGACTTCAGAGGTGATCACGAGATGTCCTTACCTCCAGGGGCACAATGGGGCGAATCAGGTAAGCGAACCATTTTAATGTGTTTTAACTCTAATTTTTATTTGTTTTTTAATCTTCCAATACTAATAACAAAATTTTAAATGCAGATGTTGGTCCACGACGGCCAGCTACACTCCGCCGCTTTGAAAGGCGGCAAACAGAGCCCATAGCAAAGCCACAGGATCAGGCAGCAAAAATCCTTACTGACATGGAACACAACCTAGAGAGGTTGACTATAGATATAACTGAGACATCGAGAGACGATATTCCTCTCCATCTCTAGAGACATGTTACTAGTGTTCCAGGCCAGTTTAGGAAATGCCTGCGCAAGGTGGCGCGTGTGATAGTCTACTACCATGATCATCAACACGGATAGTGGATGATCATCGTGGATTGACATATTTGTTTTTTATATCGGTATCTTTCATATCATAAGGTGTCTTAAACCTACGATCATATACAATGTAATATTTTTTGAAAACAAAAACTCCTATCTATGATATTACTACTTTCTCTGACTATCTTGTTCAACATGTATCGAATGTTGTTTTTGGTTTACTGTTTTAACATTGAAAATGTCTATTTAGAACACGATTAGCTAATGCATCAACCAATGTGTTTAAATTTCTTGATATGTGTTTATATTCGATGTAATAAAATTGTCTTCCCAAGAGATGAGCCTTCAAAAATAATCTCAATAACACTAGACTTTTAATTATGTATACTCTGTTTAAATGTAATACAATGAGTTCTGAATCTAACCTTATGATCAAACGTCGAATACAAAATGAAATGGCATCAAATCATAACTCAATCACTGCACTATATTCTTCAATATTGTTCATTTTTTGACCAAGGCTTACCCCATGCATAGAAAATAACTCATCAGTGGGTGAATAGATAACCCAAGCTGCAGAAGAAATGTTTCGTGTACTACGACAGGAACCATCAGCAAAACCAATGTATGTTTGAAGGGATGTCAACATCTGCAATATCAAGAGTAATCAAGATAAGCAGAGATAGTAGCAAAAACTAGGCACACCTATCTAATATAAGGCACACTAACTACAAAAATAACTAATTTACAAGTGAGATCTTTACACAAGAATCAAGCATAATATCTCTTCAGATAAAGACCATTTATAGGCTTATCTAAAGAGACCCTGTCATAATCATTCAATTCATAGGCCCCTTTGGTAAGCACTCGCTTGAAAATGTAAGGACCATGCCACATTGGTTCGAATTTCCCAGCTCCTATCTTATCGTTAGCTTGATCATATACTAAGACTAGGTCACCTTCCGAAAAAACACGAGGTGTAACACTCCAATCATACTGAGCTTTAACATGTTTTTTATGAGCTTTGGTTGCCTTAACGAGGTGTACAAGAAGCTCCTATATGAATGTTTTCAACAACTCCTGGTTTAACTAATATGTCAATAGGAACAGTTGTAGAAATGTTTCCCAAATTAATCTCAAAATCTGAATTTGTAATCATGATTGGATTCTGTGGTTCCTCGACATAATCAATTGTAAAAATCAATGAAAAATCATTTTCAAATCTATCAAGTTCAGGTAAAAACGAAGATCTATGGCATAGATCATCCCAGGGTAATTCATCCATAGACAAAAATTCACGAATACTTTCATTAGTATAAAAAACTTGTTGAAAAGGATCAGAAACAGATGTCAAGGTTGATCTTGATAGTGAAGAAAATTCTTCAGTGGCCACATTCATTGGATCAAGATTAGTTGAAGGTGTGTTAGAAAATGACTATACCGTTGTATATATTATCTCAAAAGGACTCAAAGGCATCTCGCCATTGAAAGAATCCATTTCTGACTCTGAAGGCACAATCCAAGGATCATCAAATGGAATAGTACTTGATGAAATCATATTGATATTAGAAATGGTACATGGTACGTTGGGTAGATGCATAGAAAAATTTGCCATTAAAACATAATATTTTACTAAACCTACTCCAACATCTTCATAAGAAATAGTTGATTTTCCAACATGTTGAATAATATTTGTAGAGTCTAGGTCAGACAAATAATATGATAGCTGGTCGATTTTCACAATCTTTCCCTTATGAGGAAACATGATTAACTAAAAGACGGAAGACACGACAGCAGTCATAGCCTAAGAACAACTTCGACCTAGAAAAATATTGTAATACAGAGGGGCATCAACTACTTCCACATCTAGATTAACAGCTTTACCTTCAACCTCTATAGGTAGATCCTATAAAATTCCATACAGTTGGAATCCTCTTCCATCAAAAGCTTTAAGGACTTTCGGATATTGGTTGATCGTTGGAGAATCAAGACTTTTCCATAATTTAAGACATAATGCACGTGGATGCCCCCTCATCTATTATAGTACGAAAAATTTGTTTTTTTTACTAATGCCGGAATCTGAAAAGCCATCTGATGGGGGAGTCTCGGTGTAGAATTTTCTAAATCGAGGACCATGAGGTTAGAATCCTGAGGATATATAGCTCCAATGGCTGATAAAAGTAATTTCCTTTGTGTTGGACATGATTGCGACACTTCTAAGGCCAACATTGTTGAATGGGAAATCGCCAAGTCTTCAACAATGTTGTAGTTCTGAGCAGATCTCGCATGTGGATTGAAAGCTGACTTCTGAAGTACACCTTTAGCAGATGGTTTAATTACTAGATCAGGATTAGGTTTCTCGATATGAAGTGGATCAGAAACTAAAGGAGATGTAGCTGGCGTTGAATTAGAATTTTATACGTCTTTACCAGTAATAGGATTTTTACTTCCATAGTCTTGCGATCATGTCGCAACCATAACCTCATACATCATTAAAATATCTATTGATGAGTGTGAAAAAGATGCTATCAATTTTCTATCTTGAGTAGGAAATGGATCCTTCAAGACAATTGGTGTGGGCGAACCTTTGATGAATTTAGGGACCTTAGATCGATTTGAGCACTCTTTAGTAAAGTGATCCTCATCACAAATAAGACAAGGATGATGAGGTTTTCATTTATCGTCAAGTGGTTCAATTTTTTGGTTTTCTCCTTAGGAGATGAAGTCTGTTTTCTTTTATTCTTACCTTTCTTCTTATTTTCAGTTTTATATTAAGTTGTAGATGAATCTACAATGCGAATATCGGTAGGAGTTTCAAGGGAAGAATCTTTTTTCGGTGAATCAGGTAAAGTTATTATAGGAGAAGTAGTTTTTTATGACTTCTTCCTACTTTTATTTGTGTTAACTACACCAATTACACCTTCTGCAGCATGAGACCCTGAAGGAGTTGCAGTTATTTGACCAGGACGTGGTAAATCAGGAATTTTTCCTTACAAAGTACCAGACTATATATATATGAGGTCTAAGTACTGAGCTTGAGCAATGACCTGTTCCTCAATAACAAATCCTCCCTTAGCCACATCTTCAATGATCTTTGGAAGTAATGATTTGATGAACCATTCTGCCGATATCTGATCCGGAATAAAAACTTTTACCAAATGTCTTCTACGTCTCCATTCATGTATGTGATCGGATATGTACGTAAGTGTAGATTGTTTTAATGAAGTCAAAGATTCTGTGCCATTATCGTATCTGACTGGTAAATGAAAATGTGTTAAGAAAGCAGTTGCTAAAGCATTGAAATTGTTGAATGAGCCACATGGTAATTCAATGTACCATTTTGCAGCTAAGCCTATCAGTGTTATCTGAAATAGTCATAATCGAATAGAATCATCAATAAAAGAGTTGGATGCGCACCAGAGGTGGTAAGTCATTACATGGTTCGATGGGTCCTCTCCTGATTACCCTTCAAATTTAGGGATATCACTGGGAAACTTATTTGGCATTGGCGGCCAATACGGAAGATAATATATGGGATCATTCATTAGGCACGACAAATCAGGTAAATCCAAAGTTTCTATGAATGGAAACCGACAGTTTGGGTCTTGAGCAAATTGATAACCTTGCGGAACTATAGCAGTACCAAGAGGAGGATATCTAGGATATCCTGTAATAGCATGTGCATTTGGGATTGGAATACCTCCCGAGTAACTAAGATTAGTCGGACCATATTTGGGTTGAGCTGGTATTTGATACGTGTAACCAGGGTACAGTTGATGCTGGTATACTGGATTTTGTGTTGCAGGCCCATATTGATACTGCCCCTGATATGATTGATAAACAAACTGAGGTTGGCTTGTTACAATTATACTTGTACCAGGTTTTCCCGTAGGAAGCTGAACAGTAGTCTGGATTGTAGGTCCAGGTTGTGGTGCAGATACTACAGGGATTTGTTGTGATACTTGAGGGGTTGTAGAAATAGGAGCTGCAAAAACTCCAGGAATAGGTATGGTAGCTTGAACGGAAGTTGGTGCAGCAGTTTGAGTTGGAGTTCTAGGTGTACTCGGACTAGGTTGTTGAATTGTAGCAGATGCAGGTATCTGAATCGTAGGTTGAATAGGTTGGACAGGTTTTTGGATTTGACTGTAACCCATTGGCTGACCAGGTTGATAATAGGGTACTTGCACATTAGGTTGAAAAAAAATTTGAACTTCTGAAGGATCCCACATCGTGTTTACTACGAGATATGAAGGTCCCATTAAAGGTTTTGTTGCATAAGAAGGACCATAACTAGCTTGATAATTTGGAACATATGCTTGATAATTAGCTGGATAATTTCCACCTCCTTGAAACAATTTATGTTCCAGGTAGAACTGTGGCCCTAAAGGAGGTTGTTTTCCCTGGAAAGATGGTTTCCCTGGTGTAGGGTATTGTCCTTGAAGAGGCTACGGACCCCGAGTTGGGTACTGTCCTTGAGGTTGATATTGACCCTAAGGTATGTACTGACCTTGAGGTATGGACTGTCCTTGCGGCTGATATGGTACTTGAGATATGTATTGTCCTTGAGGTTTCCCCCCAGGTGGTAAATTACTACCTTGAGGATCAGGGTTAGGAATGTTTCCAGACATCATGTAAATGTGTTCTACACTCAATTTTTCAATATGTGATTCATTTGGACTAGATGATGGTATATGTTTGTCGAGAGAAGAAGCTGCTCCTAAGAAATTACCAGAAAGCGACTAGTATTCTACTTGAACAGACAGACCACCATACAAATATGATTATGATGATGCAAAAAACATAGATGACTCACCAGACATGTTTAATGGAGGTCTGTAACCTCTTGGTATAGCGTAAAAAGGAATTCGATGTGGCAAATAATTTAGACCAGTATTGTGTAGAAAGTCTGTCAACTAAGAATACCATTGGCTGACCAGGTTGATAATAGGGTACTTGCACATTAGGTTGAAAAAATTTTTGAACTTCTGAAGGATCCCACATCGTGTTTACTACGAGATATGAAGGTCCCATTGAAGGTTTTGTTGCATAAGAAGGACCATAACTAGGTTGATAATTTGGAACATATGCTTGATAATTAGCTGGATAATTTCCACCTCCTTGAAACAATTTATGTTCCAGGTAGAACTGTGGCCCTAAAGGAGGTTGTTTTCCCTGGAAAGATGGTTTCCCTGGTGTAGGGTATTGTCCTTGAAGAGGCTACAGACCCTGAGTTGAGTACTATCCTTGAGGTTGATATTGACCCTAAGGTATGTACTGACCTTGAGGTATGGACTGTCCTTGCGGCTGATATGGTACTTGAGGTATGTATTTTCCTTGAGGTTTCCCCCCAGGTGGTAAATTACTACCTTGAGGATCAGGGTTAGGAATGTTTCCAGACATCATGTAAATGTGTTCTGCACTCAATTTTTCAATATGTGATTCATTTGGACTAGATGATGGTATATGTTTGTCGAGAGAAGAAGCTGCTCCTGAGAAATTACCAGAAAGCGACTAGTATTCTACTTGAACAGACAGACCACCATACAAATATGATTCTGATGATGCAAAAAACATAGATGACTCACCAAACATGTTTAATGGAGGTCTGTAACCTCTTGGTATAGCGTAAAAAGGAATTCGATGTGGCAAATAATTTAGACCAGTATTGTGTAGAAAGTCTGTCAACTAAGAATACCAAGGATATTGTTTGAAAGGGTTATAGTAAATCGATTCACTTGGCCTAAGATCTAAAGAGTCCTGATTTGGAGGAAGAACAACTTCTTCTTCAGTGTCAGTAACTCCTTCAATACTAATGAGACCAAGAGGAAGATTTTAGTGATACGATACTTCACTCTTGGTGAATCAGGACGATGAGGGGTTGGAGTAATGAACTCTGAAGTAGTATCAGATATAGCAGTTTCATTTTCTGGTTTAGAAATTTAAGGATCAATAGCTGATAATTCACTAGTTGTAGAAACAAGTTCAGCTAGTTCAGAAATTGAAACTCTTCTTGGAGTATTCTTTGTTGTTTGAGGTTGATCTACTTCGTATTCAGGATGAAAAAATATTTATGTTTCTTCGTGTTGAGATGATCCAGTCCCTGACTTTTTTCCTTTCTCTGATTTAAGTTTTTCTAACTGGCTTGGTGTGTACTCAGGGGGTTTCCCCTGCATTCTACGTGATTGTCTAATTTATTCTGCCACGATTAAAAGTTTCACACACGAAATCAAAGAAAATTTCAACAAAATGTCCTAAATTCTCTAAGGAAACAATCAAATTCATCACATGCCTACAAAATCTAAGAGAGAAATCCACACACAAACAGTAGATCCCGCACTAAAAACACTAGTTGGTAATGAAATCCAACATCGTAGAATTTTAATGCAGAAATGGCAGTTGGAAAAATTACCGTGAAAACCTACTTAATGAAACAATTCGGTGCAAGTTTCTCCACTTAAACCATCTTGAAGTGAAGAGAACCCTCCGGAAAGTCCAAGTGAGTCTAGTCGACGTCTGCTCTAGGTACAGTGGGACCTTCCCTCCACAGTCACCTTGGGAAATAATCCTAAATTTTAAAGCCACTAAGGTCACCAATGGGAACAAATATACATAGGGGAACAGTCTACAATCTAATATACACGCAAGGGCAGAGTAACTAGCTCAATCCCCTTGAAGGCTCCTTGACATAATCCAAGGTTTACAGACAAGTGACCCCATGCTCCTCAACAATGGTCTATCTGAGGTTTATCATTTTTGATACTTGCACATCTACTATCTTTCCCAATGAGATAGGTACGATTACCTCACTGGTTCGGACATGATCTAGTGCTTGACTCTTTTAAGAAGAGCTTCCCAGAGCATACATGCTACAATTGGATTTTTCCTACCGCGAGATTGCTACTTTTTGTTTTAACTATCTTGGAATGTTAATTACAACCTATTCCAAGGCACTAGCCTAAGCTATGTTGGTGGAAAATAACCCTAGAAAATGTAAAAATATCTAGATTGATTTTAATTAAAGCGTTATTTTTAATTTGGTTGTTTCTTAAGACAGAAGGTATGGAAGTGAAACTTCAATGATGTTTTATGACCCGACTCAAAATACGCTAAATGCATCAATATGAAAGTGAAACTCTTTTAATTTCAATGAAACCTATTTAAAGGAAAGTATTGAGAGATTTAAATAACTTTCAAAGCACCAATTCTTTCGCTTATAGACAAAAATCTTTGAAAAGAATACTATTTCTTTGAGAACTCAATTTCATATGATGATCAATTACTCATTCAAAATAAAATCCTTCATCAATCAGATCAGAAACTACAAAAATTCAAACAAACTCTTTCCAAAAAGAAAACCTTATCGAAAACTCCTAAAAACATAAAATTCAAAAGCAAAAGAAAACACTAATGTTTGAACTCTATCTAGAGAGGTTTGAGAATGTTTTGCTTAGTTTTTGATCGAACCAAGAAGAATTTATGCTTATCTCAGCAAATATCAAAACATTCAATAATGGTTTAAAGTAAAATTCAGGCCTTAGTAATCTTAACACTCTTCTAAATTTGCAAATGAAAATGAAACTCAATTTTCATAAAAGAAAGGGTTGCAACAAGTTCAATGGCTTAGCAAGAAAACAACAGCGTACCAGTAAGCTAAGGTATATGATGGTTTCTAATAGAGATCAACAAGAAATTAGGGCAAACACTTACTTGTAAAATGCAAATCAGATGAAAAAACACTTAGACACAAGGATTGTTGAAAGAAACTCACACATAAGACTTTGACAGTCAAAAGAAGTTGGGGCAAACATAGAGAATTTGGTAATCTTGCTCCTGAAAAGAAAATTCTTAATTTTTCAAAAATTTCCCACAAGTATGCAGGTTTCAGTGGAGAATAGTGCGGTACCGCACTATTCTAAACTAAAAACTGTGGAGGCTACTGCACTTTTTTTAAACAAAAACTGTGGAGGCCAGGAAAAACACAAAAAAAATAAAAATTCAAATTTACTTTTCAGTGATTCTGGTAAGTTATCTATCCAACCCAGTTTTAGACTATTCAAAATCAAAAAATCAAATTGAAAAGTAAAAATAGAAACTAAGTTCTATTCCCCAGCAAAGTCGCCATTTTGTTATGCGGATAAATCCTTCTTGCGGACAAGAACAATCTCCCTAGTATCCTAAGGATATCTAGAAACAAACAACCAAATGCAAACCATTTTATCTAGATCATTTGTGATTCAGAACTATTAATAACAAAGTATGAGGAAATTCCCCTACCTGAAGTCCAACGCTTGCCGAAATCTTCTATCCAGTCGCTCCAAAAGAGGTAACTTCAGCATGTGAAACCTACGATCAAAGACAGATAAAAGGATTAAAATCACCTGCAAGATGTAATAATTGAGAAAACACTAATCTATCTCAGTGATCAAGGAATCCAAGAATTTAAATAATCAAATAGATACATGAACAATTCAATGAGAAAATTGAATCCATTTGTATTGACTTGTATAATAAGAAGTAACCTTACAACCTTTCGCCTTGATGTTATACAGGTTCTTCTAGGGTCCTGAAAAATCTTTCTCTCTCAGATTGACAAGCCTTCTTCTCTCTGAACTAGCATAAAGTTATAGACATGAGCGTGTGATCGTTCTGATATCAAAAAATGGCTAGTATAGAGAGTATGATCTCTTAAGAATTCTTCAGTAATTACTATGTATGTCTACCATTTACAAGCTACCATCTAACCTTGAGACTGAAACATGAGCTCAATTTATAGGGAAATGGAGGTAGTTTCAGTTCCATGAAGAGGGGAATAGATTCCTCTTATGAAGGGATTTGAGCTCCATAAACCAAGGGATAAGCTCCATGAGTCAAGGGATATAGCTGATGAGTATAGGATAAAGCTCAAAGTGAACACGCTTCTAGAAGCTTCCAGTTGGGAGTATATTCGTCCAGCTGGGCTTCTAGAACTTAATTTTTCCTTTATTTGACTGTTTACGGGTGTTCGTAGGTTTTATAAGCAAAATGTGCGGGATGTGCCACAGGCTATAGAGAAAATATCTGCGGATCCGCAAGCAAGGGCTAGGAAAAGTGCAGAGTTAGACTTTTTAGGGTTTTAATGAGCTTTTCTCCAATTCCAAGACTTGGTTTAGGAACATTAGGGTTTTTGACTTCTAAGGGAGCATAATATAGGTAGTGATGAACCTATATAGACAATCAAATGTCATGGTGACAAAATAACGTGTAACGCTACTGGGACAAGGGCACTGATCATCTCCCACGGTAACAAGAAACCTAGTCTCACCATATTTAAAACTATAACATACCCCAATGGACACCATAATGTAACTCCGACCACACCGAAGGAAACCACAAGCCGAGAAAACCAATGCAAAAATGCAGGGGATAAATATTAATTTTTTATTGTAGCGATGGAGAATTAAGGTCGATCGAAACAGGGAGAAAGAGCCAGAATTAATCACTCTAGAAACCCGCCATTTGTCCAGAAATGTTGAAATTTGCAACAAGAAACAGTGAAATTGGCATCCATAAACAACATTACAGCACACACACTAGTGTGGGACCACAGGTCATGTAGTGATGGGTCCTAGCGATACATTAGTGTGCAATTCAATTTATTTAATAAATTGGAAATGTGTCTAATTTAATTATCCCGTAATTAAATTGGACAATAAATTGTAATCTTATCTCATAAACACTTGTAATAGTTAACTCAGTGTGATAGACTCAGTTAGATCATGAATTTCGAGTTTAGGGTGGTTGGTGAGGCATGCAGAGTGATTATATTAGTTATGGAGTTCAAGTTGCAATTAGTGCATTAGTTTAATGCATGAGAAATCAGTTAACTCAGTTAAGTGAGTTAAAGTCAGTTGAACTAGTTGTAACTGGTTGTTGCACTAGTGAGAGGTCAAGTGAATTAAATCATATTTAATTCACATGCAGTGATCTATTATGTAACTGATGATTTACTATTAATAGTTGCATTCATGTCAGTTCCAGTGGAGACCCAATTTGGACAGAGCTTAGAGGGGAGTTGACTATAAGTTGTATTATTAGAAAACTGCCCAGATGCAGCTAAAACACCACACGATTGCCCATGATACTTGCACAATTTTGGAAGGTTGAATTTCCTAAAGAATAGGGATTGCATTCCACATGAATTATGCAAGCAAGGTAGGCTGATTAGAGGCAGGAAATTGGCTAAGTGTTGGTCGATTTTGTCTAGGTCAGTGTGAGACAGTTGTGAGAGCGCAGGAGACTCTTGTGAGAAGAGTGCATTGTAATTTTTTGATTATTCCTTAGTGAATATACAATAGAAGATAAATGGGTTTTGAGAAGCAAGCTTTTCTTGGGAAAATATCTATGTTTTGGTTTGATTTTCTTCTTTCTTTACTTGTTGTGATTGGCGATCGTGTTTATTTTCCGCAATTTATTTGTAGAAGGATTCGGTATCTTTCTTTAGTAGATCACATGATCGGATTTAATCCTTTAATATACAAATTGTTTGTATAATTTCTACAATAAATTCATCACAATTACCAAATGTAGTATTCATCCCATCATTTGCGGCTTTTCCATCATCATTGTTAATATAACCACCATCTACATTCACGTAGAAAAGTAGGAAAATGAGGCAACGATTAACCTCAAACATAACATAAACTTTGGCATGTCAGTTCAAATCCTGAAACACTATGCTCGCGTCCCATTATTTTAATTTCCTAACTTCACTCCTATAAAAATCCAGACTCCGCGAGGAGTATGACTGTCCCACCAACGGTAGGAGGATTGCACTGCCATGGAACAAAATCCCTCCTTGTTGTGAAGAAGTAGTTTTAGAACACTCCAGAACAAAATAGTCCATGAGTCTAAGGAAATTAACTATCGCAATCTTCATGCATGGGGGGGAAGCCATGCCACCCACTCTTAATTACATTGAGAGCTTATGGGGTGGAGGGCGCCCCACCCCTTCTCCCCCTCCCCGATCTCAATTTTAATATGTGCCTCCACCCCCATATGGGAAGTATATACTTATTTTTTAATTGACGTATAGTATTTTTTATATTTTTTATGATTTTGATGTGATTTGGTAGATTTCGATGGATGATCCATTTTTCCTATTGTTCGTTAATGGTGCCAATCATCACACCTGGAACTTGACTTCCACAACTTGGGTGATCTATTATCCTTATGGCCAATTTCTTGTGTTTGGTGGTGCTTATATCAAGGATGCAACTAACAATATTGTAGAATAATGTGTTGTTATTAAATTACTCGTATAAGCCATTTCAAATTTCATTTAATCTTTAGTGATTCAAATAGACTCACATCTAGTGGTGTCTCAATTAAATAATGTGCATCTTGTTTGTGATCTTGTGTTACTCCATATATTTCTTTGAGTAATGTTATTTTAGCATTCATTCAATTATATTACTTACGCTTATATTTCCCAATCAATAAATCAATTTGTCAATTGTATTGCTAATTATGTTTTCGATTCGCATGTTTTTCATTCATCACATTAAAATCATATTAAAAATAATACAAGCACATTAATACAACCATGTTGAGTTGACCAAAATTCATATATATGTGTCAAAATATCATTACAGAATGTGGAAAAATTTCCTACAAAATCAGGGCTTATAGCCCATTGATCATTTTTATAGATCCATTTGGTACATCAATACATGTATCAAAAACTATTATAGAGAATTTTGGCCCTGATGTGTGTCCTAGTAGAAAAAAATAGCATTTTTTACCTATCTAAAAATTCACACCCATGTCGTGGTACTCCAACTACTCAACGATGTATACCCAAAAGGGTATTCTCTACCTGTGGCATAGGGACTTGTCGATTCAACCTCTATAATTTCCTATGGACCGATCGTATTACTCTCTCTACCTCTTTGATGACCTACTCTTTTCCCCTACCTCAACACCTGTGGCTTGGAAGCCCTTGGGTATCACTCATCCAATATCTGCACAGATCATGTGTTTTGATAGTAATTTTGTGTCATGCAAAAAATATTTCTATATTATTGAGTCACTTATTCAAAATAAATAAAAATGAAGTAACATAAAATATTAAAATATGGTTTACCTATGTCATCCCATGTGACGTCAAGAGGAAGGGCTAACTCTAGGTCTCCTCAGAATTTGAGACCTACATATGGATAATTGTTAATGGTGATGATTTTTTGATCCCGCCAATGGAAGAAATTATCATCGAAAGTGGCAAGTGTAGCTCACCCTCCTCCAATTCTACCCATAAGGTCATCCCATCTTGCCATCGATGACTCTATCAAAAGTGTGATATGTGGTGTGACCCATGGTCAAAGAGATGGGAATCTCTCTCAAAGAAGGAGCATAGAATTCTCTTGTAGCAGAATTTTTTTTATTTGGGCTTGTCTACACATTGTTAATTGAATCTTTATGCTAGTCAATAGGGTGGTACTCTAGCCATACACTGCGAGGTGTGTTCACTCCACTACTAAGAAAACTTGTGGTCAAGATGCCTAATATAGTGAAGCATATCCTTACACTCATGCATTAGTGAATAAAATTATATTGAGAGTAAAACTATCCATACCCTTGATAGGTATAATTTGGTTCCCCAACATTTGAGTACTTGTTGCATAGTAGTTATCTATGTAGTCCTCAGTAGTGAGACCTTCATTCGTCTTTCTCTTTAGATTCACCACCTCTCCCCTTATGGAGCGGTCGGTGATAAATTAGATGTCCTCTACCTCAATATACAAGGGCATCAAGACAATAATAAAACAATCTTGTTCAACACTTGTAACCAAACAAGGTTTGCAGTAGGCACCCTTGTGCACACATGTTTGGAATCAAGAAAAAATTGAGTAATCCACAATTATTGAATGCATCCATTACCTCTTGGTCTTCCAAGACTTCATTATCAACTTCTTCATGCTCTCTTTCTCTCCAAGTAATAGTCATCCTAAAATCACATCAAATGTGAGCATCAGATTCTTCATTTTTAAAGAGGGTATACACAATTATTGTTTAGAAAAATCACATATACATGTGACTATTCTTCTAGCAACTTGCATATAGTGTTGAGCATACACAACCCAATAACAAGGGATTCATGTATACATATTCCCCCTTTCAAATCTTAAAATTCCTACTTCAAATTTAACTAAAAATAAAAATTAATCAGATCAAAAAGAAGAGTTTACAGTCCAGAATTACGTGTATCTTGTAGAATATAGATCGATTTCCTAGAACGTTGAAATTATGCGATCAAATTAAAGGGGAATTATTGGGTCCAAATTCACTCTAAGGGGTAAAAAGCTCAAATTAATGGTAAAACTTCAATTTTTTTACTATTTATCAATTTTCCAACCAACTTTTATATATTTTATTGTAATTTTTATTCATTTTTACTCAATATACTAATGTTTAACCCATTTTCTAAGTTTTTTTCTTAGTCTTCAGCCATGCAACAACACTTCATCACTTTGCAATGTTTTTTCAACATTATTCAAACCACAATAAAATCTATTGTGAGAGGTATTGTTTTCATCAACTAGCATATACGGTAGAACTTCGACTTTACATTATGCATATGGACCTTAATTTCAGTACCTATCCATAAGACTAACCCTGTTATTTTGCAACACCAAATTTTGACTCATCATTTATGTGTCATAACTTAGTGGTACAGCTTACCTTCACATGGACATCTTAGTTAGAGATGAGCCTCACTATTGCAACAAGAATGTTGCAACTCCCAAAGCTACCAACTTTAATACCAACCCAAGGTTCGTACAAACTTAAGAGGTATCGGCACCATATGTGTAGCATACAATGTGTCCTTCTTTTGTTGATATGATGTAATGGAGCGAATGTCATGAAATCAAAGCCTAAACTAATTGCAGAAATGGAAGTGTTGCTTTGAAAAGAAATTAAACCTAGGTAAGAACAACAATTTGTAATTGAAATCCTAAGAGCATGTATTCAAATAAAAAGGCATAATCTAATTTGTGAAAATGAATGTCCTGATGTTGAAAAGTGTAACTAGGTCGGTCTTCATGTTGACTATGTAATTATGTATATATTTAAAGAAGAATTCAAAGATAATAGCATATATTTGGTTTACTTGCTTCATGGGTTTCATGAGCAAGATTTTTATGTAGATAGACTTCTTCTTGATGTCTACTAGGTTTGGTTCTTCTAGGCATAGAATATAATTATGTGACATGTATATATATGAAGGAATCTGTCTTCAGTATATGCTCCAGATCTTGTCAAAACCTTGTATTACATCCAAGATTTTATGGAAGAAAATGTCCTCAAACCGATCTCTCTCAAATGATGGAAGAAGAAGTTGTTATAAGTTGTTGAAGTCGGCCTACAAGACTACATACAGGTTGGCCTAAAAGCTAAGCCATCACCAATATATATACCTATGTTCATGTGGATAATAGGCAACCAATTTGGATGCGGATTCTACAGAAATTGCGGACAAGTGTGGTCAGTTTTGCGGACTGTTTTAGAGAGGAATAATCGAACAACACTAAAGCTACATTGCAGACAGAAGGACGTGAGGACAGATATACCTCAGGAGAATTTTGGTAAACATTGAAATTATAGTGCGGACATCTGGACAGATCAACCACAGGAAAAATAAAACTGAACATCACTCAATAACAATGTGGATTCTTCTGATAAATTGCGGCTATGGAACAGTTGGAGGTGCGAATCTAGAACAAAAATGCTGGAAGGAGTTGTGCGGACAATCATGGATTATGGATTGTAAATCAAGTGCGGATGATGTAGTCAAGTGCGGATAATGTAGTCAAGTCCGGATGACTGTAATCAACGGATTTCGTAAGTTATATAAAAGCGTATGAATGTAATCAAATGCGGATCAATGTAATCAATATTGCAGATCTCTCTCTGAATTAAGACGAAATAAAGTATGGTTACACTTGTGTTTAAGTGAATACTAAACAGAAGGGAAAATGCAAGCTTAAGGACAGACGGAGTCAAGAAATTTCAGAGTGATAGAATCTGCAGTAACATCTGTAATAAAATGCATATTTGAGTAAGGACTTAAGTAACAAAGTCTGATATTAGTGTGGGTTAAGGTAGTGACCAGTATGGGCAGATTTTCTATGGAGTTTCCTGAAGAAAAGTATGTGGATCAGAATGAAGAAGTTGTGGTATAAGATCCGTGTGTGAAAGTATAGATGAATTACCATGTCGTGATGTTATGAATAGTTGTCGCATTAAGCATTTTGATAATTGACTTGATGAAATATTAAATAAGAAAGGAGATAACAAACGTAAATAAGTTCACAAGTAATTATCAAGAAGAGAATTTGTATTAACCTACAGCCCTTCAAAATTCTCAACATGGTATCAGAGATAAGGTGCTGAACATAAGGGTTGCTTGTCAACAAAGACACTCAAAGAAGCAAATACCAAAGTTTGGGTTGGAAAGACAAACCAGTTTGCAAGGAAGACTATCCAACTACTTCATGTGAGAAGATCAACTCATTCAAGAAATTAATCTTTGGCATCAAAAGATTTGCACTCAAGACATTGTTTGAAGGAAATCTCAACTTCTAAATATATTCACTATAATCAAGGACTTCATTCTCAATCATCATCAAGGAAGCTGCAAGAAAATCCACTCAAGTAAGTATTCATGACCCTATCTATCAAGATGCCTTTTGGTAAAGAAAGCAACAAGATGGTTGGATCATCAAACTTCAGTGCATGGAAGAAGAGAACAGACTTGAATTTAATTGAAGACGAAGTAATGGACTATATCGAAAGATCTATTGTTCAACCTCCAAAAGAAGATACTTCAGCCCATGCCAAGTACATGAAGGGAGAAATTAGATCCCAAAGGATTCTCATAGATTCCATCAAAGACTCTCTCATTCCCTATGTATTAAAACTAAATACTGCAAAACAAATACATGAGAAATTGGTGGAGCTATTCTCTGTGAGTATTGCTAGAGAAGCAATCTCTCTGAGACAAGAACTATACAAAATTAAGTTATCAAGGGAAGCAGGAATCGCTCCATACTTTATGAGGATTTCTGAAATAAGATATCAACTGTAGGAACTAGGAGAAGTGATGTCTGACACTGAGATGACAACAGTGGTGTTGAATGCTCTACCAGAGGAATGGGGAAGCTTCACTTCTAGTCTATATGGGAAGAAATAAGCCACTCTATTCCATGATTTATGGTCTCTATGTAAAATAGAGGAAACAAGACTAAAGGCCAAAGCTGATAAAGGACCAAGTGAAGAGAATCATGTATTTGCAGCCTCATTCAGGAAGAAAGGAAGATTCGAAAAATTTGGCCCTCAGAATAAAAGAAGAAATATGGATAACGTGTGATGCTTTGGATGTGATGAGCTTGGACATTATAAAAGAGATTGTCCTAAATCTGGAAAAGGTAAGAGGAAAAAGGAAGAAGCCCATGTCACTTATGAAAGAGAAGAACCTGACGCTCAAATATCTAAGGAGGAAGCAAGAGATATCTATTATAATTGAGATCATCTTCCTCTGTAAGTGATCTCTGATTAGTTGTGATAGCATGTATATTAAGAAGAATCTCAATAAAATCATGGAAGGAACTCTTAGTGAAAAACCTTCTCGAAAACCTCACTACTAAAAGTAATAGTCAGCAAATCAAGGGTCATCATGGAGACATAATTCTGGGATTTGATGACATATTGATGAAGCAAGCCAAGGGAATGAAGCTCTTCATTCTTGAGAAATTACTACAGGATGACTCAAGGGAAAAAGGTATGAGGTATGTATATATTTATATGCTAACATTGGATGCTGTGAAGTAATGTCATATGGTTGCAAGTAATGGACTTTTGTACTTATAATTATGATCTATGGAGGAGTATCTCTCAATGCATGGACAGATGAAATCAACATAACATTTCATCATGGAATATGATGTGGTTGTATATGAACAAGAAACTAGAAAAGTTGTATGTTCCTGAGAGTCAAGAATGTGCACAGAGGAAGAGATCATGAAATGCAACCATTTCAAGAGGAATTTATCATCCGAAGGTCAAGAAGATGCTACTAGGAGATCTCCTGGAAAGATATGTAGAATCTAACGAAAGTCTGGTAAAGAAGAAGACCCTTGGAAAAACATATCATTAGGAGATGTGTCAATTTGTATGAAGGATTCCAATGCCTACAAGAATATGTCATGGTGAAAGATCATCAATAAGGTAACTTTTGTTCTAAAAGGTTCATATGTATATGTTTATCTGGATGAATTTGTTCAGGGCTGCTAATCATGAGAAAGGATGTATGTTTCTTGGAGATGATTCGAAGGAAAGCAGCATGGCATAACAGTGGACCAGATAAGGAAGTCTGATAAATCACTTTCTAATAGTTGACATGACTTAGGATGAAAGTGATGGATGATTTGTGCCCTATGAAGCTAAAATTTGGAGATTCCTCAATATCAAAATCCATGACATCGAGGACAGGAATTCTTCATGAGCAGTCGGGTGTCTCACCATTGTTGCTGGAGGTCCCTGTTTAAGAGGGAGTCTGATGATAAGTTTATTACTTGGAAGAAACTTGGTAATTCCTAAGAATGAGCTTAGGTACATTCCTTGTATAGGAATGGGTACATTCCCTTGTGGAATAGGTCCTCCCTGGTTGAGAGGGAGAGATAGACACATCATTTTGGCCTTGGGAAGACAGAATGGAGGATTGGGTAATCATCTGGCATTCGATACTCTTTGAGAATGTGTTAGTGAATTCAAGATAAGAGTAGTCGAGGATCGATATTCTTTGAGGGCTAGCTACCCAAGAGAAGAATAGTCCGAGAAGGTCATACTTTGGAAACACGCAGGTGGAGTATGTACCTTGGAGAGACAATGACAAAGGTGTCTATAAGTCATGTGTCTTTCCAACATTGTAGCCCATTGTCTCATTAGGAGATGGGGTTGTTAGTCAAGGCCTTGCACTAGGACAATGTTGTTTGATATAATGCTATACAAATGTGATTACCAATCTTATTCTTCTTATGAGATTCTTCAGTTTGAAAGTAACCATGTACCTGTATGAATACCTCCCTAGCTAAGAGGGAGTGTTGAAAAGTTTAACTAGGTCGGTCTTCATGTTGACTATGTAATTATGTATATATGTAAAGAAGAAGTCAAATATAATAAAATATATTTGGTGTACTTGCTTCATGGGTTTCATGAGCAAGATTTTTATGTAGATAGACTTCTTCTTGATGTCTACTAAGTTTGGGTCATCTAGGCATAGAATATAATTATGTGTCATGTATATATATGAAAGAATATGTCTTCAGTATATGGTCCAGATCTTGTCAAAGCCTTGTATTACATCCAAGAGTTTATGGAAGAAATGTCCTCAAACCGACCTCTCTCAAGTGATGGAAGAAGAAGTTTTTATAAGTTGTTGAAGTCGGCCTACAAGACTACATACAGGTCGGCCTAAAAGCTGAGCCATAACCAATATATATACCTTTGTTCATGTAGATAATAGGCAACCAATTTGGATGCAGATTCTACAGAAATTGCGGACAAGTGTGGTCAGTTTTACGAACTATTTTGGAGAGGAATAATCGAACAACACTAAAGCTACATTGCGCACAGAAGGACGTGAGGACAGATATACCTCAGGAGAATTTTGCTAAACATTGAAATTATAGTGCAGACATCTGGACAGATCAACCACAGGAAAAATAAAAGTGAACATCACTCAATAACAATGCAGATTCTTCTGATAAATTGCAGCTAAGGAACAGTTGGAGGTGTGAATCTGGAACAAAAATGTTGGAAGGGGTTATGCAGACAATCATGGATTATGGATTTTAAATCGGAGTTATGCAGACAATCATGGATTATGGATTGTAAATCAAATGTAGATGATGTAGTCAAGTGCGGATAACGTAGTCATGTCTGGATGACTATAATCAGCAGATTTCATAAGTTACATAAAAGAGGATGAATATAATCAAATGCATATCATTGTAATCAATATTGCAGATCTCTCTATGAAGTAAGACAAAATAAAGTACGATTACACTTGTGTTTAAGTGTAGACTAAAAAGAAGGGAAAATGAAAGCTTAAGGATAGACAGAGTCAAGACATTTCAGAGTGATAGAATCTGTGGTAACATCTGTAATAAAATGTGTATTTGAGTAAGGACTCAAGTAAAAAAGTCTGATATTAGTGTGGGTTAAGGTAGTGACCAGTATGGGCATATTTGCTGTGGAGTTTCCTTAAGAAAAGTATGTGGATCGGAATGAAGAAGTTGTGGTATAAGATCTGTGAGTGAAAGTATAGATGAATGAACATGCCATGATGTTATGAATAGTTGTCGCATTATGCATTTTGATAATTGACTTGATGAAAGATTAACTAAGAAAGGAGATAACTAATGTAAATAACTTCACAAGTAATTATCAAGAAGAGAATTTGTATTAACCTACAACCCTTCAAAATTCTCACACTTGAGTGGTGTTTATTCTTCATCAATCATGTATTTAGATCCTAGGGGTAATGATTGCCTAAGAGACAAAAACCAACCTTTGGGAGCAAATCTGTCGAGTTTACACATGCTACAAGAGTTTTATAGGAAACTCTTTTTTTGCTACAGGATGTTTTGTTTTGCATATAACTCACTGAATGACCAATTAAATCAAATTCAAATGGTGTTTGGGTCCTGTGATTTAGCAGATTGGCATACTAAATGACAAGGCAACATATAAACCAATCTTTAGAGTTCTAGGATCTAGCCCTCCTAGTCTTAGAGAGGGATCTCTCAATTGTTTGCAAAGATATGACTTGTTTTCTTGTAAAAGGTTGATTTTAAGCTAGTTATTAAGCATGAGTTTGTTTGATTTTTTTGATCGGACATGATGATCTAGGCAGCATAGATAGAAAAGGGAAATCTCTAAGTCATTGGGAAATGGAGTCAAATGGAATTTTGTAAAAATTTTGCAAATGAATCAGGGGTATCAGAGGGCAAATCTAACTTGGCTATTGGATCTAGGTCTAAGGCCTTTGATCTAAGGTCGATAATGGACCGAGAAAAGGCAAGGCAAGGTGAGGGAGGTTTAATGAGTCGGGAGCATGGTGGTCATTGGATCAGGGTGATCTACGGCTAGGCTTGAACAAAGGAAATCACATTTTTGTAAGGGGCGTGGGGGTAACAAATGGTAAGGGAAGGGGCTTAGAAGAAAATGAGTGGGAAAGGTCCGGTGGAGGAGTAGGAGACTAGGAGCGGAGAGATAAGGGGCTAGCGGGCTTTAGCTCACGATCGGGCCCTTGGGTCATATGCGGAAGAAGGGCAAAGGCTCAAGCCCAAAGGGGCTTAGAAAGTCCAATTTTATAAGAAGGCGGACAGAGGCTAAAAACAAAGGTTTTTTTTGGATTTTTTGAAGTTCCGACAGGCTTTAAAAAGAGGGTTTTTGGGCTTTGGCCATATGAGAAAGGGGCGGAGGATCTAAGCCCTCAAGGGCTTAGGGCCTACTTATAAAATGGGTCAAAAATAGGCTTAAAAGAGGGTTTTTAGGCCTTTTTCAAGGTTTCCGATAGGTAAAGAGGGGTGTTTTAAACCATAAAAATGGATTTTTTACAAGTTTTAAAGGGTTTTTGATGATTTTAAAAGGGTTTTTTAGGGAAAATGGAGGATAATGAAGAGGAAAAATGGACCTTTTAGCAGGGAAAAATGATTGTTTGGATAAGTGAAAATGAGTGAAAATGGGCAGATATAGCCTGAAAACAAATTCTTTTGAGATGGTAGGATAACTTGGAGGTTTTAAGTGAAAATATTTGTATAAATTTGCTGAATAATGAAGATTTATCCACCGAGATTATCCTGGTCACACACTAATTCGAATTCATGCATAACACATAACCTCTTCTACAATTGATCATCAATATGCGAAAATAGAAACAGTCGCATGCGCACATAAACACAATATGTAATTGGGAAAGCTTATAGCTGAAAACCCCCAGCTATTTTGTATATTATAATAGAAGAGAACATGTAACATTACATAGCACAATACTCCTCACAAGTACTCAGTACTATCTCCAAAAGTTACACACAAACTAGCTCAGTTTTGAACAAGTCACGAGTTCAAAACTCATCCACTATTTGCCTGCCTCTACTGCGCAATCCAAGTTGGTGTAATGAGAGATCCAAGTTCGAATCTCCTTGGCTTCAACTGTGCAATCCTCATGGGAAATATCCTCCAATGCTTGTGCAAATATCATGCACAACTAATGTCGCAACTAATAGCAAACTCACCCTTTCATCTACCTCTTCCACTGGTCTTCACTGAACTGTCCATGCACTGCAGTCAACTTATGTGTTCTTTAGTTGAATAATGAGTTATTAATTAGTGAATTAAATAATATTTAATTCACACCACTCATCACTAGTGTATTTTTCAGTTAGACTAAATACAACTAGTTCAACTAAGTTAAACCGAACACAACTCCACCAACTGTCTCATCAACTCCACCAAACTCTGCCACATGAGTTCTAACTGAAGTCAACCATGCAATAGCTCAAATAACCCTTAGGAAAAGCGTATTTCCTTCTTTCAGCTGCATGTGCCACATCCAAGCATCAAACTGAAGTGCTCCAAGAGGATAAGATAATGTTTATAGTCCAAATATTATTAAGGGTTAATAATATTTGACTGACCTATTTTTAGACAGGCAGTCTAAAAATAGACTTCGACCTATATGTCTAAAAATAGTTGTCCATCTATTTTTACCAACTTGACCAATCATCCAAGAATAGCATACTGCAACTCCTAGACCATGCTCCATATGTCTAAAAATAGACATATTCTAAAAATAGACTTTGCGCCAAAAATAGCCTGCGGGCCCACTTAGTGAAGGCGACTTCATTTCACTAAGCTCCATCATCTTGTTGCATTTTCAACAATATTCAGTGAATTGATAGGCTTAGGATAATGAAGACTATGATATTTCTAGAACTCACAATGTTTCTGCAATATTGTTTCTAGAAATCTAGGATTGTCAAATTTAGTCATCTTTGGATAAAGTCAAAATTATGGATGACTAACAGTGGCTCCATTTGGGGAGGACAGTTGTATTTTTAGGTGTCCAGAACCTCAGTTTATAAATCTCTGGCTTTTAGTAGACTAGTGCCTCATCCATTATGGAGATTTCTTCTTTTCTTGCCGATCTTTTTCTGAAAAGGACAACTTTTATCAATCTGCAACTTGTAATTTCTTCAAACAGCATCTCTTCCTACCCAATCCTACTTGTCCTAGCTTTTTTTCTCCTTCCTTTGAGTGTATTTGAACTAGAAAACTCTTTGACATTTTATTTTTGAAAACATAAATAAACTATCTAATCCTATCCTTATTTCTTCCAAGAGTCCAGATTAAACTGTTGAACTCTTTATTTTTCTACCTAAGCTATTATCTGTCCAGATTAAGCTATTTGACATATTTTTATTCTCTATTTCTAAAACAGGAAATTTAAACATAGTCAATTCAGGATTAGACTATCTGATTTTCTATGGTGTCTATGGTTGCATGTTCAAGCTACACATAGACTTTATTTGTAGAAAAATAAAACAAAATTGTGAAGGCTTAAGATCTGAAAATTATAAACATCCTTCTATTCTTTTTCCAGCTCTGGTTTTGATCTATTTAGAGCTATCTTTTCCCTTTTCTTGGTTCAGATTTTGAGCTTGTTAGAACCATTTCCTTTCTATCCTAATCTATTCTACTGATAAGCCAAATCTGAAAAAATCTTATCAATCTGTGCTTCTACTAACTTATCAACATAAATTTAAAGTATGTTCAGCCATGATTAGGCTAGATGACTGAACAATATATCATTTTTTAATCAGCAGTGGCACTTAGATTTGCTCACTTTCAGAAAATTCTCTTTTTTGGGTATGGGGCTGTACCTCTTTTGAATCTGCCCTCTTTTCTTTTTCTATTGTTTTTGTGTTTTTTCTTTTTTCAAATTGAAAAGCAATGTTACATATAGTGAAAAATAAAAGCTTTGAAATTTACGACTCTTGGAAGAAATAGTGCTTGAGCATCCTGCCATTGACAGGACCTCCAAATAGATCTTCTCCATTTAACTCTTGCAGAAGGAATGCATTGTGACCTCTGATGGAATGAATAATGTAGGGACCTTTCCACAGATTTTCAAATTTTCCATGTTTTCCCTTTTCTTCCCTTCTTGAATCCCACTTTAGAACTACATTTCCAACTTGAAAATAATTTTCTTTAGTCCTCTTGTCAAATAAGTTCTTGATGCTTTCTTGGACTGTTTGTGTTCTCTTGTACACTTGCTCTCTGGATTGTTGTAAATGAATGGTCTGATTTATCCTTCTCTGCATATAATTCTCTTCAGTTTGTACTTCTTGAAGGAGTTTCATGACTAGAACTCCTAAAGAGGTTGGAAAGACTGCATCCATGCCATAAACCAGCTGATAGGGGGACATATTTATTGAATTTTTGGTGGTTAATCTATTAGCCCATAAAGCATGAATAAGCTTACTATGCCATGATTTCTGATTCCGCTCCAGCAATTTTTTGATAATATTGATAAGGATTTTGTTGGAGGATTCAGCTAATCCATTTCCTTGAGGATAGTAGGCAGTGGAATGACCCAAGGTAATATGATATTTATAGCAGAAGTCAACCATTCTTTTAGACTTGAAGGCAGAAGCATTGTTTGTGATAATTTTTCTAGGACAACCAAATCTGGATAGTATATTAGTTTCAAGGAACTTGATAATGACAGAGTTAGTAGCATTCCTAGAAGGTACAGCTTCTCTCCACTTGGTAAAATAATCAGTGGCAGTGAGGATCCATTTATGTTGGGTTGATGAAGATGGGTGAATTTCCCCAATGAAGTCCAAACCCCATTGTTGGAAAGGAGCCTCAACACTAATGGGATGTAAGGGTAAAGGTAGGAGTTTTCTCTTGCCATCAAAAATTTGACACTTATGGCAAGACATGACAAGTTTCTGAGTGTCTGGGAAAAGGGTGGGTCAATAGTAACCAGATCTAAGGATTTTATTTGTTGTAGTATTCCATTAGAGGTGTCCTCCCCATTCTCCCTCATGTAGCTCATGCATGATTCTTTCTGCATCAATCGCAAGCAAACATTTAAGCAATATACCAACAATATTCTTCAAATATAAAACCGCATCTAATATGCAATAATTTAAAGCCTTATGTTTCAATAATCTAGCTTTAGTTTTAGACATAGAAGGAGGGGTATTTAGATAAAGCAGCACATTTATGATATCAGCATACCAAGGTGAATTCACAAAATTTTCTTCAAAAAATGGAGCTGTAAATTCTTCTGTTTCTTCTAAGACATCAACCATATTCATATCTAGTGCTTGGAATTTTGACTCAGCCATGAGTTTTGCTAATCCCTGCCCTTTGATTAGTTTGGTGGGCCTAATTTCTAAGTCATATTCTAGAATAATAGCAATCCACTTTCCCCTTTTACCATCAAGGTCTTGACTTAGAATATCCTTGACAACAGTGTGTGGGACAAAAGCAATGATGTGAGAATGTAAGATGTATACTCTAAAGTCTTTCAATGCTTTTACCAAGGCTAAGTCTTGTTTCTCCATGATGTTATACTTGAGTGGAGCATCTCTTAAGGCCCTACTAAAAAAGTATATAGGTTGTTCATGCCCCATGTTATTCTTTTGTAGTAATACTGCAGCTATTGTGTGTTCAGATGCAAAAGAAAAGATATAAAAATCTTTGGTGAAATCAGGACTAATAAGAACTGGTGTTTGGGTTAGAGCTTGTTTTACCAGTTCAAATGATTGTTTAGCTTGTATTTTCCATTTAACACATATTTCTTTCTTAAGCATGTTTGTGATATTTCTTAATAGCTCAGCAAGGTTGGGGATGAATCTCCTTAAAAAAATTATCTTCCCAATGAAATATTGTAATTCTTTTAGGTTTCTAGGATGGTTGATTTTCAATATGCCATCAATCCTTTTAGGGTCTACTTTGATTCCTTCTTCAGAAATTATGCGGCCAAGAAGCTTTCCTTCTTGGAGACCAAAGAGTGTATTTTTGGGATTCAAAGATAAGCCATATTTCTTACATTTCTCAAAAAAATTTCTTAAATGAATCAAGTGTTCTTCATCAATTTTAGAGAAAACAATAATGTCATCAAGGTAACTGAGTATAAAATAGCCTATGTCTTCTGAAAATTCTATATCCATGGCCCTTTGGAAGTTGGCCCCTTCAATCATTAAACCCAATGGCATTTTCACATACATGAATGTACCCCAAGGTGTAGTAAAAGCATTTTTATGTTGGTCACTTAGAAGTACTAAAACCTGATTGTAACCTGAGGACCCATCCAGCAGTGAAATTATTTTATACCCAACCACCCTTTGAAGTATATGATCCATTTTTGGCAAGGGGTAGTTATCTTTAAGGGAGGCTCTATTTAAATTCCTGAAGTCAATGCAGAGCCTAATTTCTCCAGTCTTTTCCCTAACAGATACTAAGTTGGAAACCCATTCTGAATACTTGAGGGGAACTATGATCCTAGAATCATACATTTTCTTAATCTCTTTCTCAACTAAAGGCAATAAAACAGGGTTTATCCTTCTTAGTTTTTGTTTGAAAGGTTTCTGATTTTCCTTGAGAGGAATTTTGTGTTGAATGATGCTGGTATCATATGATTTTAGATCCTTGTATCCCCATGCAAACACATCTCCAAATTCCTTAAAAAGTTCTATGTATCGCTGTTTGATATGAGCTGGGAGAGTGCTGGAAAGCTGGATCATTTTGGGTTCTGCTAAGCTGCCTATGTTATGTTCTTCTATGTTTTTTCTATAGGCTCCACTCTTGGTTCTTTGGCTACATCATTGAAATCAAAAAGTTGTTTTAATGGTGTAAGACCTCTTGGAATTGTATCATTTTTACATTGTAAAACTTCCAGGTCTTTCTGGTCTATATTGTCAATTATTTATGCTCTAAAAGGATGTTCAAAATGGTTTATATCAGCAGAAAAGGACAACTGTGTTTCAGGGATTTGTCCTTCATTTAAATAGTTTTCCTCATTTCTTGAAGTAGGTGTTGGTATGGCAAAGTCATTCTTTGATTGCAGAAAATCATCTATGTGTTTCTCTCCTTCAAACACTTGCCAATAATCTTCATTTTCAGGTATTGCAGGTCTATTTTTTACCTTTATATTAGATTGTTCATTTGTCTGTGGTATTTGGCAATTACTAGCAACAAAGGCAAGTTCATTTGCTAGATTATTTTGAGCTCTTTGGATGAAAATGAGTTCATATTTTTCAAAGGTTTTCAGGAGATCAAGGGTGGCATTTCTATATTCTCTGAGTTTTGGGTTTTTGGTTGAATATTCCCCTTTAATTTGTCTGATAATTAGCTCATAATCCCCTTGGATTGATATTCTTTTGACTCCTAAATCTTTGAGTAAGTGTAGGAAAATAAGGAGGGCTTCATATTCAGCAATGTTATTTGTGCATGGAAAATCCAGTTTATAGGAAAATCCTTTGTTTGTGTTTTGTATCCATACACTAGCCCCTACACTTAATTTGCTACAAAATCCATCAAAGTTTATTTTCCAAGGTATTTCAATTTCATTTTCTTTTTCTTTCTGTTGTTCAAGGCTGCTAAAGTCTGAACTGTTCTTTTCTTGAGTTGATGGTAGATTTGATTGTTCTGGTAAACTAAATTCTCCTTTGTTTTCCTTTTCTTGTTGGTTGATTTCATCTTCATTATATAAGATAAAAGAATCCAAATTTGAATGGATGGAGTAGATAGGAGAATTGTTTGGTCTATCTATGTTTCTCACCATGTATTTCATGTGGGATTCCCTGTATAGTCTTCTAGTTTGGTTAAATACTGGGATGGTGGCATAATACATGTCCATTTGAAGGCTTCCCTGTAGTTTGGTTCCCCATGATCTACATAGAAGCATGCCATACTTAGGGGGAATGTCAGCTACTACTATGTCCATTACTAGACTCTTAGCAGGAATTTGTGCCAAGTTGACACACAAATGTTTGAGTAGGCGTAAGCATTTGACCCTGCTTGAATCAAAGGAGTATAGGTCTTTGTATGGTTTAGTAATTTCTAAGCCTAGGCTTTCCATTACTACTTTGGGCATAAGATTGTGTGAAGCACTTGAGTCTAGCATGGCACTATGCAAGATTTTGTCATGTATATTTAGGCTGACATAGAAGGGAGGAACAGCCCCTTCTTGGTATTTTCCTTCAACTTCAGGACCAAACAATAACTCTGGTTATTCATCTGTCAAGTTTAAAGTATCAGTGTCACTGCCTATATTCAAAGCTTTCAAAACTTGGTTTTTATATACATCCTGAGTTACTATTTCAGCTAAGGGTATGGTGATTTTAATCTTGGCAATTTCCCCTTCAAGGCTGAAAGAAACTATTGTTCTTGACATATTTACATCTGTTTTGTCATTTACAACTCTTTTAGCAATTCTGATTTGCTGAACTTTATTTGGACTGCTATTTGGGACAGATTTGTTAGGGCCACTAGCAGAAGTAATAGGGCAACTTTGTTCAACACTTTGTTGACTGTTTTTGTCTTCATTTAGGTCAGTTTTCTTTGTCATAGTGTTGGTGTTACTGGCTGTCTTTTTAGGCTGATTTTCTGAAGTTTTCTTAATATCAATACTAGAGTTTTTGTCATTATAAATCTCTGGGCTCCCTTTTCTTCTAAGATTATATTGTTTGTGTACCTCCATGATTGTCTCTTGGTCATTGTCTCTTTGCCTCTCTTGATTAGGGTCTCTTCTTAAATTTTTGTTTCTATTTCTATTTTGGGGGTTATTTTGGTTTTCTCTAGGGGGCACTCTATCATTTAGATTTATCTTATTAAGCATTCTCTCCATTACCTTCACTAAGTTATCAATTTTAGTATCTGATGATGAGGTTGATGCTATTGTATCATCCTTGTACGTAACTCTTTTATCTACTTTCAAGCTAGCTCTTTTCTCAATCAGATTTGCTTCTACACTTAAGGCTACCCTCTGCATATCTTCTAAAGTTGAGGGGCTTCTTTCTCTTAGCTGGTCAGCCATTTCAGGATCAAAGCCTTCTGGAAATTTAGCCAAGGCTAAGCCTAATGGAGGTTTAATGTCTGGGGGAAGTGCATTATAAACACTATTGAATCTAGTGCAATAATCTTGGACACCTTCCCCACTATTTCTTTTGAGATTGGTATATTCTGAAAGGATTTGGAGAGGGTTCTTCCTAATTTCCCATTTTTTTATGAATGTTTGATATAAAAAAGGGAGATCATTTATGCTGTGAGGAGTCAAGACCTTAAACCATTTCTTGGCTTCTCCTCCTAAACTTTGAGCAAAAATTCTCATCTTGATGGTGTCTTCTTCTATTTCCATGTAATCAAAGGCATCATTCATTTTATCTACATGTTGTTGGGCAGTAGTAGGTCCATTTCCAGTGAAATGGGGAATTTTGGATCGGTAATCATTGGGTAAGGGAACTAGAGGTTGTGGTAACACTAGTGGAGCATACCATGCTACCATGATAGGAAATAATGGGGGATTTACAAGAGGTAGATTAACAAGAGGGAAAGTGGGATGAAATGGAGTGTTTTGAATAGTGGATGTGTGGATAGGAGTAGAAGAAACACTTGGACCAGAAAATTGATGATGAGCAGATTTGTTATGGAAGGAGCTGAAATGATGAAGAAGCTGAGAATCAGGTGGAGTAGAAGGTGAAGCTTCTCTACTAAAGCTCTGTTGCAAATATGTGGTTTCAAAGTCAACTTGGTTTAAATCACTTTGAGACTTATTTATGAATAGGTTCTTTGTGTAAGGTAAGTCAAAGTGAGGATATTTCAAGACTGTAATATTTTCAGGGACAGATCTTGTTCTTGGGATGGTCCTATTAGTAGTTGGTTTTCCTGATCTAGAAGTTTGCCACAAAATCTTCTCTGGATTTTCAACTATGGTAGGAGGGTTAGGATTTGGATGGGATCTAGTATGGACCCTATGTGAAGCCAGAATTCAGTTTCCAAACTTTAGAGAGGTTGAGGTTTTTAGGACTTTTTTTCAAAAAAAAATCCTCTCACAGTGATTTCTATAATAGGGGACTAGGTTTCTAAACTTCCTCAAGGCTGGTTAACACAATTTTAAAAAAATATGGAGTATTAGTGAGGTAATAGGCCTAACGGGGCTAGTGGAGTCACCAAGTGGAAATTTTAGCTTTTCCGAAGGTAAAATGTTTTATGGTCCACCACCAATGGTTTATTTGAAAACCAATCTGAAATGTTTTGGGTTTTTCTAAGTTTTTATATGGTTCTATGGTTGTGAGAGTGTCCTATACCTAATTCAACACTTAGCCAAGGTGGTGAAACAAACAGAGTCTACTCTATGGCTTACTAGTTGATTTATTCAAGGTTTGATAAGGGTCTCTTAGAATCCTAAGGGTTACTTAGATTGCCACTGATTCAGGCAGATCCTATCATGATTACCATTATGCTGGTAGTGCTTGAAGAAAGCTATAGTTCACTTGAATGAATACTGAGTGTCTTGTTGTAGGGACTTTTACTCAAAAAGGTCCCACCGTGATCGCCAGAATGTTGGGGTCCTATGATTTAGCAGATTGGCATACTAAATGACAAGGCAACATATAAACCAGTCTTTAGAGTTCTAGGATCTAGCCCTCCTAGTCTCAAAGAGGGATCTCTCAATTTTTTGCACAGATATGACTTGTTTGCTTTTAAAAGGTTGATTTTAGGTTAGTTATTAAGCATGAGTTTGTTTGATTTGTTTTATGGGACATAATGATCTAGGCAGCATAGATAGAAAAGGGAAATCTCTAAGTCATTGGGAAATGGAATCAAATGGAAGTTTGTAATAAGTTTGTAAACGAATCAGGGGTATCAGAGGGCAAATCTAACTTGGCTATTGGATCTAGGCCTAAGGCCTTTGATCTATGGTCGAGAATGGACTGAGAAAAGGCAAGGCGGGGTGAGGGAGGTTTAATGAGTCGAGAGCATGGTGGCCATTGGATCAAGGTGATCTACGGCCAAGATTGCTCCGGGATTTGACCAATATGGCAGGGGAAAAGTAAAGGAAAGCGCATTTTTGTAAGGGGCGTGAAGGTAAAAAATGGTAAGGGAAGGGGCTTAGAAGAAATGGAGTGGGAAAGGTCTGGTGGAGGAGTAGGGGACCAGGAGTGGAGAGATAAGGGGCTCGTGGACTTTAGCTCACACGGGCCCTCAGGTCATATGCAAAAGAAGGGCAGAGGCTCAAGCCCAAAGGGGCTTAGAAAGTCCAATTTTATAAGAAGGCAGATAGAGGCTAAAAACAAAGTTTTTTTTGGCTTTTTTGAAGTTCCGACAGGCTTTAAAAAGAGGTTTTTCGGGCTTTGGCCATATGAGCAAAGGGGCGGAGGATCTAAGCCCTCAAGGGCTTAGGGCCTATTTATAAAATGGGTCAAAAATAGGCTTAAAAGAGGCTTTTTAGGCCTTTTTCAAGGTTTATGATAGGTACAGAGGGGTGTTTTAAACCATAAAAAGGGATTTTTTACAGGTTTTAAAGGGTTTTTGATGATTTTAAAAGGGTTTTTTTAGGGAAAATGGAAGATAATGAAGAGGAAAAATGGACTTTTTAGCTGGGAAAAATGACTGTTTGGATAAGTGAAAATGAGTGAAAATGGGCAGATATAGCATGAAAACAACTTCTTTTGAGATGGTAGGATAACTTGGAGGTTTTAAGTGAAAATATTCAGTGAATTGATAGGCTTAAGATAATGAAGACTGTGAGATTTCAAGAACTCACAATGTTTCTGCAATATTGTTTCTAGAAATCTGGGATTATCAAATTTAGTCATCTTTGGATAAAGTCAAAATTATGGATGACTAACAAATGGTAAGGGACAAATGTTGTTATTAATTATGATTTCTTAGGTCTCCATTTAGTGTGGAATCACTCCAAAAAACCCTTGTTCACACGTGCTAAAAATTAATAGAAAATTACTACTCTAAAATCTGGAAATTCAAGAACTAGTGAGTTGGTTAATCTATCAACTGCCTAACCTAATCAAGTGAAAATGCAATGGTGTAAATTTTGTTATTAATTTAACATTATTATGACCTAATACAAGTGGAATCAACTCAAGTGGATCTCATTAACCCATTCTAAAAATAGCAGAAATTGGCATGCAATTGGTCGGCTCTTTTTGCCCATCATCCTCTTTCCTCTATTTATTTACCCTAATCTACTCTCTTCTTAGCAGGTTTGTCCTGATGATGGGTCTTGATTTAGACTCGAAACATCGACAAAAAATGAAGACTGTGGAGATTCTGAATTTTATATCTAAAAATCTACACCATAGAAACCTCCAATCTATCATGCAGTGATTTGTTATGTAACTGATGATTTACTATTAATAGTTGCATGCATGTCAGTTCCAGTGGAGACCTAGTTGAGACAAAGGTTAAAGGGAAGTTGACTATCAGTTGTATTATTATCAAACTTCCCGGATGCATTTAAAACACAATGGGATTTCCCATGATATTTTTACAGTTTTGGAAGGCTGAATTTCCTACAGAATAGGGATTGCATTCCACATGAATTGCACAAACAAGGCAGGCTGATTAGAGGCAGGAAATTGGCTTAAGTGTTGTTCGATTTTGTCTGTGTCAGTGTGAGACAGTTGTGAGAGTGCAAGAGACTCTTGTGAGAAGAGTGCATTGTAATTGTTTCATGATTCATTGGTGAATATACAATAGAAGATAGAGGGGTTTTGAGCAGCAAGCTTTCCCCTAGAGAATATGTGTTGTGCTTTCATTTGCTTATTTCTTTACCTGTTGTGATTGGAAATCGTGTTTATTTTCCGCAAATGATCGCATGATCGGATTGGATCCATTGATATACACATTGTTTGTATAGTTTCTACAAGAAATTCATCACAATTACCAATTGTAGTCTTCATCCCATCATTTGTGGCTTTGCCATCATCATAGGTAATATAACCACCATCTACATTCACGTAGAAAATTAGCAAATGAGGCAACGATTAACCTCAAACATAACATAAAATTTGGCATGTTAGTTCAAATCCTGAAAGACTATGCACACATCCCATTCTTTTAATTTCTCGACATCGCTCCTCTAAAAATCCAGACTCTATAGGGAGTATGAATATCCCACCAACCGTAGGAGGATTTCACTGCCAAGGAACAAAATCCCTCCTTGTTGCGAAGAAGTAGTTGTAGGAAACTCTAGAACAAAATAGTCCATGACTCTAAGGAAATTAACTGTCGCAATCTTCATGCATGGGGGGCAAGCCATGCCACCCCCCTCTTAATTACATTAAGAGCTTATGGGGTGGAGGGCGCTCCACCCCTTCTCCCCCTCCCCGATCTCAATTCCCATACGTGCCTTCGCCCCCAGATGGGAAGTATATACTCATTTTTTAATTGATGTATAGTATTTTTTAGATTTTTTATTCTTTTGATGTGATTTGGTAGATTTCGATGGATGATCCATTTTTCCTAGTGCTCGTTGATGGTGCCAATCTATTAATCAAGGTTGTCATTGATGTCAATATGGCATTAATCGAGATGAAAAATATTATTGTTATGTCAATACCTCATGCAATCCCTAGGTGCTAAGGATGTTATTAATGAAGATACTAAGAGCACATGCTACTAATAAATATGTCATACCACTTAGGAAAAAGTCTTGTCCTAAATACCTAATGATCATAATTCCCTAAAGATTGATGTAAATCCTAAGTGCCTATCATGAACATGATGACATAAATAACTACACCATACTTGATGACATATAATGACATAGTTGGAAATCATGATAACACATTTAATGATATGGATGATGGTTGGAAGACTACTTTGAAGGCCTTATGGAAAAGCCCTTAATTCTGTCCCTATATCCTTATCCATAAAGAATCAATGACTGCACAAAAACAAATTCCAAAACAATCATCTCATGGTCTGAACTAAAAATTTCAAGAATAGTGACAAAGAAAAATAAATTTCTTGATGGGAAGATGACCTCACCTAAGAATGCAATTGACATCATCTTGTAGAGGATATTTTTCCCTTTCTAACGAGCTATTATACGCCTCATAACTCCTCCTAGATTGTGAGAAATTGAATTTATAAGTTGGAAAAAATATTATTTTTGCCTAGCCGACTTAAGTCGACTTGTGTAGGTTGTCATGTTCCCTCAAGAGACATGTCTCTTCGTTGGAGGTCAAACCAGTATATATATGACGTTAGACACATCATTTCAGCCAAAAAAATTCGGTGAAGATTGTCACATAAGTACAAAACAGCAAGGAGGTGTTCACATCTCGTGAACTATAATAAGAAAAATTCTTAATATTGGTTGGGCTTATTTTCAGACTTAAGGAAGAGAAAATTATGTGACTAAACCACAATCCTTGTATGTAATAACTGTGGAAGAGTTAAATCATAGTAACCTGATTGGAGACAAGCTCAGACTAGCTATCATTTCAGTCACAGTGGAGCTTTGGTTGCTTACATATCTGGGATCTTGAAGCTATAATTAAGGACTAGGAACAACACAGAATAGGGTCGAATCTCTTGTTCAAAAACAGATTTCTATTGTAGACCTTAGAGCTACCACTACAGATTATCAGAAGGTTAAGGACATATTTTTTGGGTTATATTTTAATCTTAGCTACCTTACCTTGGACCATATTAAATACTGGTGAACAGTCACATAATAAGGCTTGGACTGCTTGTTAAGAAGTATTATCTCTACGCAGAAAGCTACAGGTATTATGTGGCTCACTGTAACACTTTCAGACCTGTATCTTAGTATTTCTATAGCTTAGACCTATTATAACTCTCAGAGCTATTCACTCTTGTTGTGTCTTGGGTATATATAAAGGATTGTCTTAGGCTTGTATAAAGGATTGTCTCAAGCTCGTATAAAAAATTGTGTCAGGATCGTATAAAGGACTGTCTCAGGCTCGGATATGTGATGGATAATCTTGAAGCACTAGATTTAAAAAAAAACAAGTGGAGGAGGGCCTAAGCCCATATTTACATTCTCAGGACCAGATTGTGATTGCAACATTAATTCATAACTAAGTACATTCAGATTTTCAACGGAGCAATAGCTACATCACCAAGGACAGTCCAACACTTTGAGATAGTTGTGGTGTCATAATCAATGCATATGCAATCAATGGTGGAGGCATAAATATTGAAGGAACCTGGACAAAGAATAGAGAAGAGCTTGGAACATAGGACAAAGAAAATCTTGAAGCTTGGACAATGAAGCATTAAGGCATTGAAGAATCATTAAGGCATTGGATAGTGGAACTTTTGGAACAAGTTGAGAACTTGAGGATCTGTGTAAAGTGAAGAATTGAAGGCTCATCCTATTGAAGACACTCTTGGTGGGAGAGTTCTTGGGACAGCCTTTTGAAGTCATATTGTTAAGTAGCATTGACTGACTTTGGAGATACTATTGAAGATATTTTAGTGAGTTGTCTTGAAGATAATATTGAAGATCATGATGCATCGTTGATGGCATCATGAGGTGACATGAAGGATTTGATTAGGTATCATGAAGGACAACAGAGACACCTTCATGTGAAAAGATCAAGTTTGTCATTGATGAAATAATGTGAAGACTACAATGAAGACTAAGTGAAGATTGACAGGGCTCGTTGAAGAAGACATTGGGAGCCGTAAGTATAACCAAATATATCTTGACGAAGTGAAGCAGGAGTTTGGAGCCTCATAGAGACAAGTTTGGTGCCTTGGAAGATAAGGTTGGAGCCCTAGAGGATAGGAGTCCTCAAGAGACCAGGTTGGAGCCTATACCAAATATAGGGTTGGAGCCCTTGATGTTAGTGCCTCAAAATTGACAAGGTTGGAGCCTTGGAAGTCCAAGTCGGTGCTTGGCAAATACAGGTTGGAGCTTGGAAGATTGAAGATTGGTGTCTTCATCTAGGGTTGGAGCCCTACATATATTGTACTTGATTTATTGTAAAGAAGAAATTAATAAAAGCATTTATTCTTATTGTTCATTTTGTGTTCTAAATATAAGTGATCTAACTGGTAAAAATAACAATTGAAAAGAAATATTGATTCACCCCCCTCTTAGTATTTCCAACACAATCATCACACCTGGAACTTGACTTCCACAACTTGGGTGATCTATTATCCTTATGGCCAATTTCTTGTGTTTGGTGGTGCTTATATCAAGGATGCAACTAACAATATTGTAAAATAATGTGTTGTTATTAAATTAATTCTATAAGCCATTTCACATTTCATATAATCTTTAGTGATTCATCTAGACTTGCATCTAGTGGTATCTCAGCTAAATAATGTGCATATTGTGTGTGATCTTGTGTTACTCCATATATTTCTTTGAGTAATCTTATTTTAGAAGTCATTCAATTATATTACTTACGCTTATATTTCCCATTCAATAAATCAATTTGTCAATTGTATTGCTAATTATGTTTTGGATTCGCATGTTAGTCATTCATCACATTAAAATCATATTAAAAATAATACATGAACATTAATACAACCATGTTTAGTTGACCAAAATATGCATATATACGTGTCAAAATATCATTACATAATGTGGAAAATGTCCTACAAAATCAGGGCTTATAGCCCAGTGATCATCATTATAGATCCATTCGGTACATCATTACATGTATCAATAACTATGATAGAGAATTTTGGCCTTGATGTGTGCCCTAGTAGAAAACAATAGCATTTTTTACCTATCTAAAAATTCACACCCGTGTCGTGGTACTCCAACTACTCAATGATGTATCCCCAAAAGGGGATTCTCTACCTATGGCATAGGGACTTGTCAATTCAACCTCTATAAGTTCCTTTGGACCGATCGTAGTACTCTCTCTACCTCTTTGATGACCTACTCTTTTCCCCTCCCTCAACACCTGTGGCATGGGAAGCCCTTGGGTCTCACTCATCTAATATCTGCACAGATCATGTGTTTTGATAGTAATTTTTTGTCATGCAAAAAATATTTCTATATTATTGAGTCACTTATTCAAAATCAATAAAAATGAAATAACATAAAATATAAAAATATGGTTTACCTATGCCATCCCATGTGACGTCAAGAGGAAGGGCTAACTATGGGTCTCCTCAGAAGTTGAGACCTACATATGGATAATTGTTAGTGGTGATGATTTGTTAATCCTACCAATGGAAGAATTTATCATCGAAAGTGGCAAGTGTAGCGCAATAGTGAGACCTTCATTGGTATCGCTCTTTATATTCACCACCTCTCCCCTTCTGGAGGGGTCGGTGATAAATTAGATGTCCTCTACCTCAATATACAAGGGCATAAAGACAATAATAAAACAATCTTGTTCAACACTTGTAACCAAACAAGGTTTGCAGTAGGCACCCTTGTGCACACATGTTTGGAATCAAGAAAAAATTGAGCAATCCACAATTATTCAATGCATCCATTACCTCTTGGTCTTCCAAGGCTTCATTATCAACTTATTCATGCTCTCTTTCTCTCCAAGTAATATTCATCCTAAAATCACATCAAATGTGAGCATTAGATTCTTCATTTTTAAAGAGGGTATACACAACTATTGTTTAGAAAAATCACATATACATGTGACTATTCTTCTAACAACTTGCATATAGTGTTGAACATACACAACCCAATAACAAGGGAGTCATGTATACATATTCCACCTTTCAAATCTTAAAATTCCTACTTCAAATTTAGCTTAAAAGAAAAATTAATCAGATCAAAATGAAGAGTTACAATCCAGAATTACGTGTATCTTACAAAATATAGATCGATTTCCTAGAACGTTGAAAGTATGTGATCAAATTCAAGCGGAATTATTCGGTTCGAATTCACTCGAAGGGGTAAAAAACTCAAATTAATGGTAAAACTTCAATTTTTTTACTATTTATCAACTTTCCAACCAACTTTTATATAGTTTATTGTAATTTTTATTCATTTTTACTTAATATACTAATGTTTAACCCCTTTTCTAAGTGTTTTTCTTAGTTTTCAGGCCATGCAACAACACTTCATCACTTTGTGATGTTTTTTCAACATTATTCAAACGACAATAATATATGGTAGAACTTTGACATTACATTATGCATATGGACCTTAATTTCAGTACCTATCCATAAGACCAACCCCGTTATTTTACAACACCAACTTTTGACTCATCATTTATATGTCATAACTTAGTGGTATATCTAACCTTCACATGGGCGTCCTAGTTAGAGATGAGCCTCGCTATTGCAACAAGAATGTTGCAACTCCCAAGGCTACCAACTTTAATTATCCACCCGGGGTTCATACAAACTTAAGAGGTATCGACACTATATGTGTAGTGTACAATGTGTCCTTCTTTTTTTGATATGATGTAATGGAGTGAATGTCATGAAATAAAATCCTAAACTAATTTCAGAAATGGAAGTGTTGCTTTGAAAAGAAATTAATCCTAGGTAAGAACAACAATTTGTAATTGAAATCCTAAGAGCGTGAATTCAAATAAAAAGTCCTAATCTAATTTTCTAAAATGAATGTCTAAAGTGGTGTTTATTCTTCCTCAATCATGTATTTAGATCCTAGGGGTCATGATTCAAGCCTAAGAGACAAAAACCAACCTTTGGGAGCAAATCTAGTCGAGTTCACACATGCTACAAGAGTGTTAAAGGAAACTTTGTTTTTGCTACAAGATGTTCTGTTTTGCATATAACTCAAAACCTAATCCAAGTTAAATGAATCTCATTAAACCATTATAAAAAATAGTAGAAATTTACTATTGTTTCGCTACAAGGCATTTCTAGAAATCTTATATTCATGAACTAGTAAACAAATCCAAGTAGTTTAATGATTAAGATGACCTTCCAACATTATTCTAAGGATGAATAATTCTCTTGAATATGTAAACAATCTGCAAAATAACTCACTTCAATCATTTAACTCAATCCTATAGCAAAAAAAGAAACAATACTAAATACACAAATATGCACAACAGAAAAAAGAGATAAAAGAACATAAAGAAATTTTTTAAGAGGGCTTTGAAGCTCTTAGGATGGCCACGCCCAAGGAGGACTCAGATTCCTATGGAAGAAACCAAGCCTTAGAAGCTAAAAATGGCACCAATCTTCATTATTGAATCAGTTTAAGTACATCCCTGCAAGAAAAGAAAGTGGAGTTGTTTTCTCCACAATGATACTAAACAATACATGGGGGATGACCACACGGTCCGAACCTTAAAGAAGTTCCTTTTCCGTTTGGGATGGTGGTTCCAACTGGTTTAATTAGGTTCAGTTATCTTCTCTCAATATCCAATGGCTTAATATATAAATTTTGTCTACCAATGGAGAAGAGACATCATATCATCCCTCTTGGTGATTAGGCAAGAAAGTGATCCTTAAGCCAATTTGGGGCTCACCCAAGCCACAACTAAAGTTTTTTCTCTTTCGGAAGAGGACTTCCAGTAATGTAGAATTAAATCTAAATGAAAATTTATTCTAAAATGCAAGAAAAAAGAACTTAATCCTAATCCTATCTCAATTAGGAAAATATAAATCTAACCCAACCAAGAGCAAGATATTTAAATGATTGGGATTCAAATATGTCTTGATTATAATGAATATCAAGTTAATGAAGTGTTCAATTGACTGATATTATGTATACCAAAACACATTATTTTCAGAGAACTCTTAACTCAGAGAATCAACCAACAACATTTAAGAAGTAGTTCATAAAATGATATTGATTGTTAAATCAATAATTCAAATAATTAAACAATAATATGAGGAAAAAGTTCATAACATAATACTATTTTTTAAATCAATATTAAAATACAGATCTCTGAGTAAATAGTTACTCAGAAATCATAATTCAACCCATAAGAGCATAGATAAATAATAACATATAATTAAGACACATTACTCATATCGACAATAGTGCACAAATATGAATAAAATGACACATTCTTGCTATCATAAAATGAAATCAGTGTTTAAAACAATAGTATTATAAATACCGATTTATTAAAACCATTTATCTGGCTCTGGTCTCCAACTATCATTTATAATGTTTGAACTTCTACTTTTAAAACTAGAGCTGCAATAGTGCAAGATCTGCCCCTCATACATGATTCAGAATGCAAAGGAAAAATCCTCAATAATCCCCAAACCTGAGTTTTCTCTCCTATACCCTACAACTCTAAAGCCTATATACAATAGGGCCTTCAATAATTCCTGAATTACAGAGAAGAGGAGCCCCTATTTCATTCTACAATCTGCTATTTATAATATTTACAAAATAATTCCTCAATATAAAGTTTGTTGAAGAGTGGTTCTGCTCAATCAATTTCCATTGACTCAAAATCATATCCTTCAATTGTTGGAGCCTTCTCATTGATTAATATCTTCTTCTTCTCATCTCTTCAAATTGTTTCTCTGCAAAAATCAATCATAATTTAATTAGAATACAAATTGAAATCAAAATGTTAAATCTAGAATTAAAACAAATCCAATCAAAACTTAATTAATTTTAATTGAAAATGAAATCTGAGCTTTATATTGATGTATGTGATGATCTAATTTTCCAAGGAGAACATAGATGAATGGATCTGCACTCAGAAGAAGCTATGGGCAAATGAGAATGCAAAATATTAAACTTAGAAACTGATTTTATTTAAAAATTCGAAGCTTTATATTATGTTGAATTTTAGACCCATTAAATGATCAAATATAGTAATGAAACCACTTCATCAATATTCTCAATGATTTTATCTTTCCAATGAGCTATCTTGGGCCTCATTTTGCTAAGTAAAACTCAATCTATGAGCTTCCAAATTTGGTATATTAAAATTGTCAGAATTCTGGAATTTCTGTTGTTTGGGCTAAAAATCGAAATTTTAATTAAAAATATAATTCTAAACTAGATTTCAAATATTAATTAATTAATGCAGATTAATTCTAATTCTGTCATTAATTTAAATTATTTAGAAATTTAATTAAAAATAGAATTAAACAGAAATTAATAATTATTTAAAATATTATTATTTTGTATTTATATTATAATTTAAATTATATTAAAATTATAATCATAATATAGTTATATTATAATATAAATATTATATTTAATACTTTAATTTAAACAAACCATTAGAATCAATCCTATACAAAAACCAAAAGAAATTAAAACAAATCCCACGTGTTAGTGTTAATGGGGGAGGGAAGTTAGTGGAGGGTGAGGTGAGCATGAGGTCGGATGAGGTGAGGTGGAGGGTGGATGAGGTGGGCATGATGTGAGCGGGAGGAATAAGGAATAAACTAAAAAATATTAGTAATAAAACTTCTTACCCCCATGGCATTTTCCAAATCGTAATTGCAATTTTTAAAGGGACGTGTTTGAGGTGCTTTAAAAAATTCGTGATATGCAATATGTGATATCGTAATCGCATATTTTTATCACAAAAAATATCTGATCGCATTTTTTGGAAGGAAGGATGTGCTAAGAAATGGGGTCCACGTGGGATTAACAATCCTACAAATTGGACTATAGCCATTTTTCAATTTTGAGATTCTAGCATTGGCAATTTATTTTAATAAAATAAATTGGAGTAAATTACGAATATCTTGAAACATGTTTTTATTTGTTGTACAATTTAGCTGGGTCATTTTGTAAGACAGTTAGTGAAAAATGAAAGAATTAGTAAAAATAACTAAGAGTTAATATTCACAATGAATGACTATTTTAACTGCAAAAATTGAAATATCATACACTTTATACATTTTTTAACCTTGGCGCTAATATGATCAAACTTCAAAGGAGTGCCATTTAAAAACATGTTGACCAAATGAGGCGCAATAAGTATTGATGGTAAGCTTGCTGTTAGTATGAATCTTTCATCGTAAAATATCACTTTAGCTACGCATAACAAATAGCCCTAACATCGATTATGGCTGCAAAATATCTTTAAGTCTGCTGCACAAATCCATATCTAAGCACAAAAGACATTAAGTAGATAAAATATAATATGGCTCCATGCATCCAATAGACAAGACAAGAACAATGTATTTAAAAGAATTTTATATTATATTAAAGAATGGGGCACCTGAGAGGAAAACAAGAAAGATGTTTTCCAGTTCTCCTCAATGGGATGGGTTCTTGAAAGTCCTCAGTGTTTCAGATCTAAAATTCCTCTCTCTTATTGTGGTAGAAAACCTAGACAAACATAGAACTCAATGGGAGCTCACAAGGCAAAAATGGAAAATGGTGACCAAGAGTAGATCTAGTGTGATCTAATGCAATGAAGGTGCCTAATGAATGAGGAAAACCCCCCTATTTATAACAAAATATTAGGGTTATCTAGAACTTGTTGCATGAATAAAATATTATTAATCACATTCTAGAACCACCCTTTAGGAATATTTTATTATATTTGTTGGAGGGAAAAGGTCTTTTGACTTGGGTCAATTCCTTTATTTATAAACAATAAATAAATAAACGATTTATTTATTATTTTAGGGAGATGGTGGGAATATAATTAAATAAATAATGATTTATTTAATTATTTAAAAATGATTTAGTCAAATTTAACTAGGAATATTATTAAATAATTATTTAAATAACTTATTCCTAGGAAATAATTAAATAAATAATGATTTATTTAATTAATTTCTTTGTTTTGGGTTAAATATGACCAGGAAATATAGACAAATGTTATTTTACATGGTGAAAGCAATTTTACTTAGGGTAAAATTGGTCTTACATGGTGTACTTGGGTTCATCTAATGATAATGGGTTAGATGACCAAAAAATGGTGTAACAGATTGCCCCCCAATGTACAAGTGTTAGGAGAAAATCGTATGACCGAAGTAGGTTGTAAGAACTCAATCACTAGGCATCAAGAGGGGAGTGAGAGAGAGGAATGTAAGGTAGTCTAATGTGCTAAAGGACTAAACCTGGAGGAGACGAGAATTACAGGTGCAACAATTCTCTAAGTGAGGAAGTGGTACTAGTGTTAAAGGCGGCGGGGGAGGCATACTTATGCCCGCCGAGACAAGAGTACAAAGAATAAGGTGCCCGGAAAACCACGGAACACAATAAGGAAGCATGTGCTGGCCTAAAGATGAGCCAGAGAACTAAAATGATGAATCCCACATACATGTGATTCCTGGAATAACCGTCAAGACTTATACAAGAATATTTGAGTACATGAGATACAAAGATACCCAAATGCCCCCTGCACACGGGGAAGGGCTCGCAAAATCTGACTGATACATGCAAATCGAAGAGGCGCTGCAAGCGGTTGAGGCCGACATCATCAAATGGGAGGAGCTGCATCAAGGGCAGAATGACGAAGTCATCCGGGCATGTGGGGGGCTACCTGCAGGGCCACCCCCTCATGAGGGTTGAGACATATCACACACGCCCAGGAATCACCAATAGTTGCTGCTGCATCACTGGACCATCAAATGTATAGATCACGATCATGATGAAAAGAGCTCGAACCAAGGTACACTGCCCCCTAGACCTGGCTTCTGGAGTAAATGAGCTGATGTCGAAAGAAGTAGGTCTACCATAGGTGAGGCAATAAGGGAACCCCAGCTAAGGCATGAGGGAAAATAGTAGATCGACAAACAGATAGACAGAAATGATGATAATAAAATGGGGGATGATCCAAGGGGGACCATAAAAAATATGAGTAAAAAATGTTATCTCATGATGGAAATTGACACAAACAGGAATGATTATAGAGGCAAAGTGGTGCCCCCAATGAAATGTGTTGTAAGTGAGAAAATCCGATTTTGAGGAGAGGTGAAGTAAGGCTTCGTGGACAACAGGTGTCCTAGTGAAGTAGCGAAATGCGAAAACAAACAGATTTTGGCTATCTAAAAGAAAATAAAACCCGCATTTCGAATGGGAAATGCTAAGGGTAATATCTATTAAGATAGAGTGCATTGCGAGGAGTAGGAAGGATGTGGCCTTCAAAGTCCTCTAAAAGATATGCCCCCTTACCAAGGTCTTTACTGATAATGTAAGGACCTAGCCATAATGAGTCGAACTTCCCATGACCGAGGGTATCGTGGGCCTGGTCATATACTAGCATAAGATCACCTTCATGGAAGGTACGAGGGTGGACTTTTTGGTCATACTGAGCTTTGGTGCGCTTTTTGGTCGCTTCAAGAGTTTGCAATGCAACACGACGGTCTTCAGAGGCACGCTCGAGCATGATAACTCGTTGTTCTAGAGGTTGGGTATCAGGGAGAAGTTCAACAGCCAAATGAAGGGAAGGGATTTCACACTCGATTGGTCAGACTGCTTCCTCGCCAAAGACAAGGTGGAAAGGGGCGAAACCAGTGGCAATTTTAACAGAAGTACGATAAGCCCACAAAGTGGGGAAGAGCATCAGATGCTAGTTGGTTTTGTGCTTATTCACTATGCGTTGAAGCATGGTCTTAAGGATTTTTTTGACCGCTTCAACTTGGCCATTACCTTGGGGGTAATAGGAAGATGAATATTGGTGCTCAAAACCCAATAGGGAGGATAGCTCACGCCAAATCTCATCTTCAAAATGTCGGCATGGTCAGAGACTAATTGTTTTGGAACTCTAAATCAGGCAATGACGTGGTTAGAGAAAAAGAGGGTTGTGGTGGTTGCCGTATTGTTGAACATTGGCATAGCTTCGACCCATTTAGTGAAATAGTCAACCGCAACGATGATATATTTGTGGTTACCAGCAGATGGAGGTCAACAGTCCATAAAGTCAATGGCCCAATTACAAAAAGGACCAGCTGTGACGACATGATGGAGGGGAGCGGGAGGAGCTCCTGCCTTGGGGGCGAAATGTTGGCAATTGGAATAGTGTTTGACTGCTTCAATGCAATCACTGAAAAGAGAAGGCCACAAATACCTAGCGCGCATGATTTTCTAGGCGGTGGCAAGGCCGGAGAGGTGGCCACCGCAAGCGCCACTATGACAAGCATTGAGGACTTGTTCGGCTTCAGCGTGTGTGAGGCAACGACGAAGGACAGTATCTACTCCACGACGATAAAGGTCATCGACGATTAGAAGGTAGCGAGAGGCTTGGTGTCGGATATGTCGTCAAGCATCATGATCAAGATGAAGGGTGAATTTTTGGGTTCGCAAGTAGGTAAGGATGTCACCGTACCAAGGATCATCGGTGGTGATGGCAAATAAATGTTCATCGGGAAGAGCATCATTAATTGGAGTATCTTGCGTCTTGGTAGGCAAATCAGAAATGATTTCAGCGAGGACTAAACCTTTCTTACTTTTTGGGGTGACAAATTCAAGGTCGAATTCTTGGAGGATAACGACCCAACGAGCGTACTTCCCATTGAGGATGCGTCGACTCAATAGGAAATCCATGGGGTTAGAATCAATGACAACCTTGGTGGAACGCATGAGGATATAATGATGCAATTTTTGGATCAAGAACACGACAGCTAGTGCTAATTTTTCTTCATGCGAATAGGACACAGGTGGACCAGCAAGATTCTTACTGATATAATATATCACATGTTCGATACCGTTATCATCCTCCTAGATAAGGACACCAGCGATTGAATAGGTGGAAGTGGAGATGTATATGATGAAATCTTGGTCAAAGTCAGGAGGACGGATCAAGGGAGCGGATGTGAGAGCATGCTTGAGGGCATCAAAAGACTCTTGAGCATAGGTATCCCAAACAAATGGGGTGTGAGATCGAAGAAGTCTAAGGAAGCCATGTGCGGTAGTGGCGTAGTCCGGAACGAATCAGCGAAGAAAATTAGCTTTACCTTGGAGACTTTGTAGCTGGCATAAGGTACAAGGCATAGGAAGTTCAAGAATGGCTTGAACCTTCAAAGGGTCGAGATTTATCCCATCTTTAAACACTATGAAGCCGAGGAGACGACTGGCAGGAACACATAAGACACATTTCAATGGGTTAAGGCGAATGTTATACTTGCGACATCGGAGGAAAATGGTATGCAGATCATGAAGGTGTTGCGCCCGATGTTTAGAACGCGCAGTAAGGTCGTCTAAATAGGCAAGGATGATATGAGCTAAGTCATGGAAACAATAATCCATGGCTCGTTGAAAAGTGGCGCCGGCGTTTTTTAAGGCCAAATGGCATGACGCGGTATGCGAAAGTGCCCCACGGACTAATGAACGCAGTTTTAAGTTGATCAGCACGACGGATAACGATTTGGTTGTATCCAAAGAAGCCATCCATAAAGGATAAAATCTCATGCCCCGCACACTCATCAATGATTTGGTCAATAAATAGAGTGGGGAAGTTGTCTTTGGGACAAGCTTTGTTCAGATTGCGAAAGTCGGTGCAAACACGAATGGTGCCTTGTTTTCTGAGGAAGAGAACTGGGTTGGACACCCAAGTGGTGTATTCGATGGGGTAAATAAAACCAGCCTGTCGGAGCTTATCGATTTCAGCTTTGATGGCTTCACGTCTAGAGGGGTGGATGGGTCTCAACTTTCGACGGACCGGAATGGCATCAAGCCATGTGTCGATGTGGTGTTCGACAATGGTAGGATTGAGTTCGGGCATTTCTGAGTAGGACCAGGCGAAAATATCACGGAATTCTTTGAAGAGTTGGGTGTAGGCTTCAATTTCTTCCGGAGTGCATTGGGCGCCCATGGTGATATGTTCTTCAATACCTGGTTTGACAGAAATGTCTATTTTGATGGTAGGAGAGATATTAGCCATATTGCCTTCTTCGAAAGTGTCAGATGCAGGGATGGGGTTTTTGAACCAATCAACTTTATCAGGAATGAAGTCTTTAGATTCGAGGGCATATTGGTCATAATATTGGTGTGGTAGGAAGTATGCATGATGGTGCATATCGTCCCACGGAAAATCAGGTGCGGTCATGGCTTCCATGATGTCTTCATCGGTCTGAAAGATGGGAAGAGTGGGTGGAATAAGAGGATCTGAGGAGGTAGAAATATGAGACACCTGATTGTGAGGGGGAAGGCTCACATGTGTGGCGGCATGAGGGGAGACAGCGGAGCGAACAGATGAGTGGGTAAGCGAACCGTCGGGGGAAGGCACTAAAGGATCGATTGCCGGAAAACGCGGGGATGAAGAAAGTTAGAAAAGAGTGGCTAACGCTTCGGTCATTTCAGTATCAGGATGAGGAATGGTAATCAGGGGAGACATGAGATCTGGTGTTAAGGAAGAAGAATGACGGGTAAGTGTGGCTTCGAATTGGCGGTATGCGGCTAAAGAAGCGTGATACTCGTCAAGGCGGGGGCAAAGATAGGTATAATGTCCATGGAAATCGCATAAAGAATAAGGGTGATTGGTGCGCAAGTGTTTAAGTTTAGGGAGAGAATCGGGTATGGTGACATGGACTTCAGGAATAGCAGATTCTGGAAACGTTTCATTGACTATGGTTTTGAGATGTGGGAGTCTGAGGCCACTGTACGGGGTCAACACTCCTCCCCTACTGTCCCTCCCAATCCAGTTACTTCTCAACCTGCTGTGTTTACTGATCCTTTCCCTCAACAAGGATTTGTGGCCACTCAACCACCTCATGCCCCAGTAACCACTCAACCTTCCCCTTCTGGTTCCTCCGATTACCAGATTCTCATGATGGCCTCTGACCAACCGCTCACCGTCGACCTTAACCTTCAAACTCGGTCCCGTCAGTACTCCACACCTCCTGTTCCGTCTGTCTATGAGTCCCCATCTTCAGGTCCTACAGAGCCTCTATCGACACCCAATGGTCCCTTACAAATCCCTTCGCCCAAAACTGAGGTTCATACCAAGACTCCTAAGGGCCCATTACGCTGAAATGCTGCCTTTGGTCAGGCTGCCCATTCGTACAGTATAGTAGATGATCTGGCACAATCTCCTGCTGCCATTTCAACACTAGAACTCCTCCAGTCGTGTCCTTCTCAAAAGAAGGCTCTACTATCTGCCGTGGGTGCTGTAGACCCTGTTGATGACCAATTGATTGTTTTCGACACCCGTCATTCAAACCATCCTCCTCTTCCTCCTTCGATTGCTTTCCAAATCCCATTCAAAATCCGAAATTCCAATGTCGCTCGGTGTATTATTGATGAGGGGGCATCTACCTGTGTAATGTCCGCTTCGGTTTGGAAACAACTTGGATCCCCGGAGTTGGCCCCTTCCACAATCACCCTTCGTGCGTGGGATGGCCATGCCTCCCAACCCATTGGCCTCTTTTGTAACTGTCTTATCACCCTTGCGGGTTAGATTGTTTGTGTTGACGTGGAAGTTATCGACGCCCCTCTTGACTACAACATTCTCTTGGGGCGTAGTTACACCTATGCCATGTCTGCCGTCCCATCCGCAGTCCACCACAAGATGTTTTTTCCTCATAATGGCAAGATTGTCACCATTGACCAGTTGACCTACCATGAACCGCAATCTCAGACCTCCCCTGAGCCCACCATCTCTACTGTCACTAATAAACCCACTGTTGATTCTTTGACCAGTGTTTCCCCTGGCGTCTACAAAGACTCCTCTTTGCTTGGAACTTTTCCTGGTCCTCCCCCTCCTCCTGTCTCCGATCCTAGCATGGCGAATGTTTGCATGATGCAATACTCTTAGGCTGACCTTGCACAACCCACTTTGGCTAGTAAGAAAACGCACCCTCACCCAACCCCACCAGCTCCTAGCCCTTCGCCCCCGCTAGCCCACCTTCTTCCTTCAAAATCTCCTTCCCCGCACATTCCTCCTGGCCATTTCCCTGTTGGTCAGATTACTTTCCTTGCCCCCCCTCCTGGCACTCATTCTATCCCTATCTTGGCTACCCTATCCCTCCCCAAGTTAACTTTGGGTATACCCGTCTGGTACCTAGACCCCCCAACCACTACCCTGCCTAGCCAACCCAAACCTTATCTTGCTTTGACCCCAGTTCAACCGACACCCATGGCTTCTCCCGTTGCACCTATACCTCAGTCCCCTCATCAGGAACCACCCCTGGTGGCGCCCATGTCAGGTGCCACTAGCAAAGCTCGTAGGGGGGCTTCCAAGGACAAAGCCACCCCGACAACTCTTGCCCCTCATCGACCTCCTTAGTATGAATATTTCGTCGTAAAAGATCACTTTAGATACGCATAACAAATAGCCCTAACATCGATTATGGCTGCAAAATATCTTTAAGTCTGCTGCACAAATCCAGATCTAAGCACAAAAGACATTAAGCAGATAAAATATAATATGGCTCCATGCATCCATTAGACAAGACAAGAACAATGTATTTAAAAGAATTTTATATTATATTAAATAATGGGGCACCTGAGAGGAAAACAAGAAAGGTGTTTTCCGGTTCTCCTCAATGGGATGGGTTCTTGAAATTCCTTAGTGTTTCAGATCTAAAATTCCTCTCTCTTATTGTGGTAGAAAACCCAGACATACATAGAACTCAATGGGAGCTCACAAGGCAAAAATGGAAAATGGTGACCAAGAGTAGATCTAGTGTGATCTAATGCAATGAAGGTGACTAATGAATGAGGAAAACCCTTCTTTTTATAACAAAATATTGGGGTGTTCTAGAACTCGGTGCATGAATAAAATATTATTAATCGAATTCTAGAATCACCCTTTAGGAATATTTTATTATATTTGTTGGAGGGAAAAAGATTTTTGACTTGGGTCAATTCCTTTATATATAAATAACAAATAAATAAATGATTTATTTATTATTTTAGGGAAATGATGGGAATATAATTAAATAAATAATGCTTTATTTAATTATTTAAAAATGATTTAGTCAAATTTAACTAGGAATATTATTTAAATAATGATTTAAATAACTTATTCCTAGGAAATAATCAAATAAATAATGATTTATTTAATTAATTTCCTTGTTTTGGGTTAAATATGACCAGGAAATATAGACAAATGTTATTTCACATGATGAAAGCAATTTTACTTAGGGTAAAATTGATCTTACATGGTGTACTTGGGTTCATCTAATGATAATAGATTAGATTACCAAAAAAATGGTGTAACAGATTGCCCCCCAATGTACGAGTGTTAGGAGCAAATCGTATGACCGAAGTACGTTGTAAGAACTCAATCACTAGATATCAAGAGGGGAGTGAGAGAGAGAAATGTAAGGTAGTCTAATGTGCTAAAGGACTAGACCCTGAGGAGACGAGACTTACAGGTGCAACAAGTCTCTAGTTGATGAAGTGGTACCTGTGTTAAAGGCGGCGAGGGAGGCATACCTATGCCCGCTGAGACATTAAGTAGATATAGGAATTTTAGATCATTAGAATGTGATTAATAATATTTTATTCATGCAACAAGTTCTAGATAACCCTAATATTTTGTTATAAATAGGGGGGTTTTCCCCATTCATTAGGCACCTTCATTGCATTAGATCACACTAGATCTACTCTTGGTCACCATTTTCCATTTTTGCCTTGTGAGCTCCCATTGAGTTATATGTTTGTTTGGGTTTTCTACCACAATAAGATAGAAGAATTTTATATTATATTAAAGAATGGGGCACCTGAGAGGAAAACAAGAAAGGTGTTTTCCGGTTCTCTTCAATGGGATGGGTTCTTGAAAGTCCTCAGTGTTTCAGATCTAAAATTCCTCTCTCTTATTGTGGTAGAAAACCCAGACAAACATAGAACTCAATGGGAGCTCACAAGGCAAAAATGGAAAATGGTGACCAAGAGTAGATCTAGAGTGATCTAATGCAATGAAGGTGCCTAATGAATGGGGAAAACCCCCCTATTTATAACAAAATATTAGGGTTATCTAGAACTTGTTGCATGAATAAAATATTATTAATCACATTCTAGAACCACCCTTTAGGAATATTTTATTATATTTGTTGGAGGGAAAAGGTCTTTTGACTTGGGCCAATTCCTTTATTTATAAAAAATAAATAAATAAATGATTTATTTATTATTTTAGGGAGATGGTGGGAATATAATTAAATAAATAATGATTTATTTAATTATTTAAAAATGATTTAGTCAAATTTAACTAGGAATATTATTAAATAATGATTTAAATAGCTTATTCCTAGGAAATAATTAAATAAATAATGATTTATTTAATTAATTTCCTTGTTTTGGGTTAAATATGACCAGGAAATATAGACAAATGCTATTTTACATGGTGAAAGCAATTCTACTTAGGATAAAATTGGTCTTACATGGTGTACTTGGGTTCATCTAATGATAATGGGTTAGATGACCAAAAAATGGTGTAACACTTGCTAAAAATCAAATTCAATGAAATGATCAAAATGGAAATCCGACAAAAATAAAATTAAAAAAATGGTAAAATTTTTAGGAAAATTAACTTAATGAAATTCATAAAAGGTGCTTAGCCAAAAATTGATAAAAAAGGTCCCCATTAATGAAGTAAAGAATTCAAAAATGGGGAGTGTTGGGTTTTTCCTACAACAATGGCAACACATGGGATAAGGACTAGTTATCTCTGATTAAAGATAATGAATTTTAATTTACCCAAAGGTTAAAAATAATGGAAATCATGAAATCGTCCCAGAGTAAAACATTTCCATAGGTCTCACATAAATAAATTAAGTAATATGAGTTTATAAAGATAAGTACTTAAAACAGACTTGAGTAAAAGTGATGAATCCAAATTTGGGAAAATTTTGTTTTAAACTTTCCTCATATGAAAAATAGAAGACGATAGAGAAAGGAGTTTTTTGATAAAGCATATATCCATTATATGATTGGTCTCTGACATCGCTTCGCTGCCAGCAAGCCTGAACAGTACCCTGGCGAAGTTTTATTTTATGCCATACAAGCTTAGTCTCGTTGCCAACAAGCATCCATAGCCTCGACTGGTTTACTTGTATTTCCCATGCTTCCTGTTTTAATCACCCTTTTGATAAGTGTATTTGCAAGCTTTTATTTTATGATGTATTTGAGTGAAAGAGTGGGATGGTAATAAAGATTTATGTTAAATGGACATAATACTTTCATAATGTTTACTCCAAATTATTTTCCTAGAACTATCAATCGGAGGCTTTTTATGTGGAGGGGTGGGAGAGATTCAGTGTGTTAAACTCAAATCAGTGCTTTCCTTGAAAAACTAAACTCGATCATTTAGATAGGATGTGTGGTCTTTCATGAAAAATATATTAAATTAAGAAGAATTTATGGTTCCATAAGATATGTCTTTAATGATAAATGAAATTCACTGAAATAGATAGAGTAAAAGATTTCTCATGTATGCCAATCGTTGTTAGGTAATAAAAAAAACCTTTTGCATAAATCATGGCAAAGTCACCGAAATCAAAACAAAACCGAAAGCATAGGAAAAGAATTCCTAAACTAAAGTAAGAAAATAAATCAATAAACAAAAATTAAAAAAAAATTAAAAAGGTGTAAGGTAAAAGAAAAATCTAAATTTAAAAGATGAACTCCAACAAGACTTCTGTAGAAATTTGAATAACTGATATGTTATCCACCAAGATTCTCCTAATCACACACTATTTTATCTTCATGCATAATACAGAATCTCTTCTACCATTGATCATTATATGCGGAAATAAAATCAATTGCATGCACACATTAAAACCATAAAAATTCACACATATGAACACAGTATTTCATGGGAAAGCTTAAAGCTGAAAACCTCAACTATCTGTATATTATATATGTCATAGAGATCATGTAACAATCATTATACAAAGCTCCTCACAAGCTCTCAGTACAATCTCCAATTGCTACACACTAATCAAGATAGATCTAGCAAAACACATGCTCCAATCTCTGCCACTTGATAGCCTGCCTCTACTGCGCAATCACTGCTGAAGAATAGCTCTTGATGAGTTCGAACTACCCCAGCCTTGCTCACGCAGTCTTTAAAGGCATCTCTACTGAGTGTTGGATGCAAACCATGCATCACTATAGTCACAACTGATAGTCACACTACTCTTTCACCTATCTCTCCACTGGTCTCCACTGAAACTGTCCATGCACTGAAGTTAAATAATGTATTCTTCAGTTGATTAATGAGTTTATAATTATTGAATTAATTAATAATTAATTCACACCACTCTCACTAGTGTATCAATCAGTTAGACTAGATACAACTAGCTCAACTATGTTTAGATTAGTTAAATTGAACACAACTCCATTAACTTCCTCAATCAACTCCACCAAACTCTCTCACATGAGTTCTAACTGAAGTATCCATACAATAGCTCCACTTAACCCTCAAGAATAGCGTAATTCCTTCTGTCAGCTGCTGTGCCACATCTGTGCAGTTAACTGAAGTGCTCCAAGAGAATAAGATAATGTTTAGAGTCCAAATATTATTAAGAGCTAATAATATTCGACATATCTATTTTTAGACTGGCAATCTAAAAATAGATTCCGCCCAATATGTCTAAAAATAGAAGTCCATCTATTTTTCCAACTTGACTAACCATCCACAAATAGCATCCTGCAACTCATAGAATATGATCGACATGTCTAAAAATAGACATAGTCTAAAAATAGACTTTGCGACAAAAATCACCTGTGTGGGCCCCACCTAGTTTAGGTGATCACTTTCCAACTAGGATCAGGAATGATGTTTCAGGATGCCTCCTTCATTGTTTCTTGTTGCAATCTTCAACAACTTCTTATGTGAATGTATCAACAAAAGAGATAAATAAAAACATATGTACGTTCATTCCTATGTTGAGATTTAAATCTTTTATCTTGCAGAGTTATAATAAATTAGGCTCTCAAAATGTAGAGGGTGAATAGCAGTGATGATAGATAATATGTTGAATGAGAAGTCTTTGTCTATTGAAAATTTTCCTTCTTCAAGGTAAAACTTGTATCAAAGCATCCTAACCATTTTCTAATAAAAGCAATGCTTAAAGATACAGACTAGAGGTCAAGAAACTCCCCAATTTAGCTGATTCAATAAACATCATTATTGTTTCTTTCAAGAATCTCAAAGAAAACTGAACAAAAGAGAATGAACTTTAAAATTGATCTGGTAGAGGTGCAAAGGGTTCATGAAGACCTGTAAAAACTGAGTTTATGATTAGCAAAAACTAAAAACAAAAATGAAACCAAAAGTGCAATAATGAAAATAAATGAAAGTGAGTCCATGAAACTTACTATTGGGGAATTGCATTTAATCTTACCTTAAAGGTATCATTTTTTCCAACAAAAGATAACTTCTTCTGTCATTTATAATTAAAAGCATGAAGAATTTTTATTGACTCAAAATCATTATTTATTGAATTTAAACTAAAGTAAGCAGTAAACTAGAAGAAAGCAATGTTTCATGTTCAAAAAATCAGGAATAAATCGAATCCATCTGAAATGATGATGAAGATATGCTCTTTATGAATTGCAGCGATGAATGTTCTCATTGCTTCTTCCATTCTAAATTTATATCATTCCCAAAATATTAAAGTTGATTCACAAATCCAAAATAATATAAAAAATATGTATATGAAGAGGATTTGAATCTTTATATGATAAGTATGGAGTAATATATCAAAATAAAAGAGAATTAAAATATGAATTAACCAATGGTTTATCACCTTTACCTATTCCAAATTCCTTATGAGTGAAAGAGATTATCGAGAAGACTAAAAGAAGTACATGTACATACACCATAAAGAATGTATATCCCTTTAGTTAGAAACTCATCTCTATGAATGAATACTTAGATTTGGAAAAATTATGATTGACATACGTCCAAGTTTTGGACCAGCATGATAACATGAAAGTAGCATATTCAAAAGATAATCAAACGAGACTTCATGTATACATAGTGAAATATCATAATGAATTGATCAGGGACCTATGAAGATTCTTAACCCTATATTTTGAAATTTAAGTTTCCAAGAAAATAAAAGCAAAAGATAAGAGCTCAAGTTTTCTAAAAGTATAGATGGACAAAACTTTGATAATTAAAGATTTTTCTTGACAGTGTTTCCGATGACATTTGTTTTCAGAAATTTAATGAAATTTCACCTTCAATACAAGAGGTCTCAGTATTTAGAATATTAAGGGAAGCAAAATCTTGGAACAAAAGATTTTGTGTAACATTTACGAACAAAACTTATGATATTAATCATGTCCGATAAGAAATGTTTGATAAATGCATAATGTAGAAACATTGCTTTCATTAAACATTCTCATATCAGAGGTAAAAATATCGTAGGAGTCTATGAAATAACTACAATGACTTTCATTCCATTAATGAAAAAAATTGAAGTTTTGTAAAATGATTGCAAGAGCACTTACATTTACCTTTTAGAATAAGTTTCAAGGAGAGTGATTCAAAATTTAATAAATATGAGAATAACTCAAGTGTCAAATATCTCAAAATCATTTTCTAAAGCCAAAATCAATTTTACAAACCAATGAAGATAGTTAAATAGGGGTCATTTCATTTGTTAAATGTGCTAGACAAGATCGTGGAAAGAAAAGCAAATGTGAAGTTTGGAGAATTAATTCTTAGAATTCATTTTAAATGCTTCCAATATAATACAAACCCAAGAGTCTGATAAGCAAACAACTTTGAAATTATGAGAAAAATATCAAAAAATGAAAAGCATAGGATCAAGATTCAAAATTCATCAATTAGAGGCTTTGAGTCTCTTTGGAAGAAATGAAGATAACTAAAGGGAAAGAAATTTGGAAAGTGTAATGCAATGGTTCAACTCTTGTTGGAAAATTATAAGATTTTGAATGGGCATAGATAAAATCACAGATAATATCATTCATTGCAAGCCTTTCTATGCAACATTTCCTTGGTTTGTAGAAATTTAGAGCAATAACGAACATAAGCATTTCACTCGAGATAGACCAATGAGAGGAAAAATATGAAAACGTGTGTTCACATGGTCTTTCGTATAGGTCAGTGCCTTGCTTAATGTTTCGCATTGTTAGATTCTTTGTCATGCATAACTCAAAAGTTGCGACTTCCTCCTTTGCCGATATGCGATCGAGTTTTCTATAATAATTAAAAGACAATGGTGGAGAGCCGTATATCGACATATATTGCATCGGAAGATCTTAAGACAAAGCTTTATTTGAGTTTTGTGATGTGATATAATTGTTGCGATGGAAAACTTTTGATATGAGCATAGTCATATTGAAGATCAGAGAATAATTATGCCAGATATAGGAGACACTGATATTATTCTTGCGATAATGAAAATGTGATTAATGACATGGCTCATTAGTGGGACCGACTTTGGAATTTATAATAAAACGACAATAGGAAGATTTGAGTACAGGATGTAACATCGTTAATGCGCCAATATGCGATGAAGAATGGACCTGATAGTTTTATTATATGAATTTAATTTCCTATCAAATCTGGGATATCGGAACCTTTAAACATATGCCCCTATCAAAATTTTGATTTATCAACGAACGCGATATCTTTCATAAATGAGTTTAAATGTCGTATCGGGTCCGGGGTTGTATGGACATCACAATTTTTGGCAAAGTCATTTTATCGGAGAATAAGCGAGAAGGAAAAACGAAGGACTTGCATCAGAGGTTTTTTATCAGGAAATGGTAAGAGATGTCTCCAATCAAATATTGTGATACGGAGGATTTAGCGATATAGACGATGTGATATCAGAATGAAATATTCATCGGAGATCAGAGGGAATAGGAATATCGAGGGTGTTATGCTCCTATACCAATAGGTGTTATATATCATGATTGACTTGATGGGTTACGTAATATGTTCATACCTTTCCTTGTTGCAAAGGCTTTCCATATTGTCAAAAAATCAAAAAAAATAAAAAATGTAAAGAGGGTATACCCTAAAAGAAAAATCAAAGGGTGAAAAGAATAAGAAGGCCAGAAAATGAAAGAAAATGAACCCCACCAAAAGAAAGGCCAAGGAAAGTGTGCAAGTCTAAATGCCACTACTTTTTGCTCTTATGTAATAAACAAATTGTGTGCAACTTGTAACTTATGTCACAATTGGTGAACAGTCAAATAGCTTAAGCTTGGCTAGTTCATGTTTGAATTTTGTGTTTTAGAGATAGAGAATAAAATCTGACCAAACTGTTTAATCTTGGCAGATAAGTAGATAGGTAGAGTAATTAAAAGGAGCTCAACAGCTTAATCTGAGCCCTTATATGTAATAAGGTTAGACTCAGATAGATTTCTACATGTAAAATAAAACAAATTGTGATAATGGTTTGTCAGTCTAAGTGCACCCTAATAAAGAAGAAAAAATGACAGGTTAAAGTAGGTAGGGTAGGTAGATGATGTTGCAGAATTACATGTGATGGATAATGAATTTAAATGTGTTAATCTTTACTTTAATCACAAGTGCAAGGCAGACATTACACTGAAGAAATTTAAAGCAAAACAAGGTCAAATGATTAACTTCCCTTCTCATTTTTTCCCTAAAAAAATTTCACTAATTTCCCGTAAGTACTAAGGCATTTGAAAATTAGAGGGGCTCAGAGCATTTCTCTGACTTCTGGAGGGACCGGACCCTCAGCCCAATAATTTAAAAGCCTAGGTACTTAAAACCATCCATCAGACATTCATTTACTTCCATAAGTCTTTTCCCAAGTAAAATCTTATTTTACTTAGGAAAATTGCACAATATCCAATAAAAAACCCTTTTTCATTCGAGCCTAAGTCAAATACACAATCCTAATGTTTTATACTTAGCGCTTTTTCATTCATTATCACATATTAACTTTTAATTTATATTATTTATTTCCCTATAAAAATCTACCAATTCCCGTATTAATATAACTATACAAAATCCCCAAATTTTTACATACCCCGCCCCTTGGTTAAAATATAACCATAATACAGCATTAATTTAAATAAAGATTAATTAACCCCCACGGTTAATTAATAACTTTCCCAACCAGTCACATTTATCCCGATATGATTAAATAATCTTTGATTATGTTGAGCCCGCCCTCATTAAAACATCCATCATCTCGCCTCCCCGATAGCCATCTGATCAAACATCCCACATCCAATGGCCGTCGTGCATTTTGCAAGGCCCTCCACTACCAAACGTTAATGTGCGATCGCGGAGCGGTTTTGTGAACAATGCCCCGCCACGCGTCGCAAATCCTATGGAATCGCTGGCTGTCGGCCAAATACCACCCGTCCCCAAAAGTGGTGCGATATCATACCACTTACCGCCCTCCGCATACGTCATCCGCCCGAAAAAAAAAAACAAAAAACAAAAAACAAAAAACAAAAAAAAAACTTGACTTTGTTAATAAAAAAAACAAAACATCATTTTCATTATTCTGTGTTGTGACCAATGTTCCCATGCAAAGAACGTCGAAGTCAACTGTCGAAGATTTCCAACCACCACCTTGCTAAGGAATTTGCAGCCGAACCAGTCCAGAACCTGTCAGCTATTTCCTGTACCTGTTTTCGCACTATTCAATTCACAAACATAGGTATTTATCCAATTTTCGCCAAAACCCTGCAACTCTTGATTTTATACTCTAATTCCATAGAAAAGGATTAAAATAGAGTATAATTTAGTCTTTGTTTTACCACATAAGCTCCCAGACCTGTACATTTTCCCATTTTCCACTAAAAACCAAAATTCCTTTCTGAATCCACAAGAACCAGAATACCATAAGCACAATGGTGGGAAGACATGTTGGACATTTTGTAAAAATATCCTTGGATGAATTTTGATTATTTACTACAATAAGTAATGGTAAAAGGGATAAACATAGATCAGTACAGGTAAAGAGTATCAGTAAAAACAGGGTAGCTAGCACAGAGTTACCAAAGAAGACAGCAGCAAGCCAAATCATAGGGCCTGCCTCCAGCACACTCACAAAAAGAGGAACAACACAACATCGGTTTATCTCTTCTCCTATCTACGAGACTATCTGTCTCTATTTTCTTGTAACTTATTTATGAGTCATCCTAAAACATATCTCACTTTGTTAGGATATTTTTTGTAATTTTTTATATAAATACTCCCTCAATTAGAGTATTGAGGGGGGTGGATTCTTAGACTTTGTTGTAATACTGATTATTTTGGAATAAAGTGTTGTTGGAAAAATTTTGCATGGCTAGCTGGATAAAGAATTGATGCAAAGGATTTTTCACAGGATTCTTGAGTCAGACATCAGATCAATAAGTCTTCTATCTCTTATGTTTTAAAGTTTTTATTGTTTATTATACCATCTATATTTCATATCTGAATGATAAACGAAAAAGAATAATTCAGAAAGTGCTTAAGTGCAATCTGTTTTCAATCGTTGTTATTCTTAATGTTTTCCTCTGAACTAGTATGAATAGTGAATTCTTAATTGCTCATGTTTCCTAGTTTATTCATTCAGATTATTTGGTAAATAATTCTTAATTTCCCTTTATTAATAATCATTCAAGTTCCCTCTTTCGAATAGGTTGAAATATTCTTAATTTCCCTTCACCCATTTTGAGTTCATTCCATTTATTTTAAATCTTTAATTGTTCCTATTTGATTACCTTGCCCTGTGAAACCCTCCCTTGTTAAGAAACCAAATCCAGTTAAGCCATCTTCTTTGACTCCATTAGCCCAATGGCCTAAACTACTCAGTCCTACCATTCTTCTATTGAATTCCACCACCCAAACACAATCAAAATCCCTAAACTTTCATAACTAGCCTAATATCATTCAACACAAAGCTAAAACTTAAAGAGAGAGCCCTCTCTAGGTACAGATTGGCTAGATTTTGTACCTAAAAGTTGGTTTGTGGTTACCTCGGACTCCTTTCCTCTTCCCAACAACTTCAAGGAAAATTTGAGTGATAACATAGTGGCGACCCCACTGGGGACTCGAATAATTTGCTTGTTACTATTGTTTACTTTATAAACTACATACAAAGCCTACAGTTAGCCAGGTAGCCTTTGAAATGCTCTTGCTTTCAATTGCATAAGTAAATAAATGTTGCTTAAGTCTATCTCCGGTCTAGTTTATGAACTAAACATCCGGTTTCAAACACTTGATCAGTTCCTCTAGTCAAATAAATATTTAGGAAAATCTAAATCCAATATCTAAAACCTCTTAAAGAAATTGTTGAAGTTGTATTGTTAATTCCATTTAAACAAAAAAAACAAAAAAAAACAAAAATCTCACCTAGAAACCTAGCTTCAGAAAGGACTCATTACACCAAGGCTAATCCTGATCCAAATCCACCACCTGTGTTTGAAAATCCTAATCTAATCCCCAGAATTCTTAAGAGATAAGAGAGCCAAGAGAGTTTTGCTAGTTCTCGACCTCTTTATAGATCAATATCCTGTCCTGTGAAGTGGATGTACCTTGAGGACGAACCCTTTGATGAGCAATTCGAAACCTCTTTATTTGTAACTTTTTCTGAATCTGAGTTGGCCCACTTGGTTCAAGACCCAATATTTATTGAAGATTTACAACTTGAATTTGTTACTTCACATCTTGAAAAACATTTGCGGAACTCCGTACAATCTGAGCTTTCCTCTGAAGCAACACTAAATCTTTCTATGATCACTACAGCCTCTCCAAGTTCATCAACATTTTCTCAAACATCTCAACCTCAAAGCACCCCTTCTAGCCCTCCATCCACCACTCCTAGATCAACCTCGGTTGTTGTTTCATCACTACCTACTGCAATGGCGAACACATATGCTCCCTTGGTATTACCAGCCAATCCAGGGGCTATGCCCCAAGACTACCAAAGTAAAATCACTCCATTTGATGATTCTGGTACCTACACTGCACAACAGCATACTAAAAAAATGATCGATTATTTTGAAATATATGAAATAGATGCAAATGATGTAAGAATGAGAATATTTGTTCAAATTCTGATTGGAGAAGTTAGAACCTGGTTTAGAGCCCTTCCTGCAAACAGTATTAATGACCCAGAAGCTCTTTATAGAACATTTTTAAATAGATGGGAAAAGAAGAAAGATCCTCTCCAAATCTTATCAGAATATGAAAACCTGAAGAGAGGAACATAAGAAACTGTTCAATATTACTGCACTAGGTTCAATAATGTTTACAATGTTATCCCTCAAAACCTTAGACCTCCACCAGATTTAGCATTAATCAAATTCCATGATGGATTTGGTTCTGATATGGCATACTAGCTTAGGGAAAGATCTCCTTGGACTTTAGAAGATATGCAAAGTATAGCTGTCAGTGTTAAAGCCAACCTGATATCTAAACGAGCTAAAGCCAGAAGTGAAAGGAGGATACCATTAAAAGAAGAACCCTCGGCATTTGAATAGAAACTGGATGATATTATTAAGGGAATGGATAGGCTAAGAGATAGAGTAGAAACAATTGAAAGGAAATCTCCTTAGGATGGTCAACCGAGCAATACTGGGAGAAATCCAAATTTCAGAAAGAACCAAAACTAAAACACTGGAAAGACTAGTCCTGACCAAAACATTGGGCCCCCATTCCAGGAAAATTATGCTGAAGCCTCAAATTTTGATGAACCAACAGAAGATACTCAAATAAAATTAATGGCACTCAATAAAGAACAACAAGTTTTCTTGACCCAAGAGGATCAAGAAGCTCACATTCTCAAACAATTCCATACTCAGTCAGGAGAATCATTTGACTTCAAGGAAGGATATGATACAGCCATTTATGAAGTCCATAAGCAATATAATTTGAGGAGCAGAAGAATTGATGTCCCTAAAACCAATAAACAGAAAGCTACAAAATAACCCCTCAAAGGTAAAACCAATACTACCCCTACACATATTCTTTCTAGATCATATCCTAATCCTGCTAATCCAATTATTGAATATGTATCATATAATAAACCTAATAAACAACTCTCCAATACTCTTCCTCCCAAAGGAATGTAGAAGAACCTCCAGAAGTTGATTTGGAAACAACCTCAGCCCACAACCCCACTCCTGAGAAGGAGAAAAATACAGAAAATACAGAAGATAAAGAGAATCCAACTCTTCGAAATACAAGAACTCGGACTGAAAAACCTTTTAATCTGGAGGCTGAAGTAGGAAAATTAAAAATAGTTGTTCCATTGTCTGAATTAGCTAAACATGATGTCTACCGAAGTCAAATCAATAGATCACTCAAGATCACTGGAAGTGAAGACTCAGTAAACGTTTTTTATGACCAACCTAAACTACTCTTTGGTCCTGAAGTAAATGGAAAACCAGGAAATGGAGGAACTCCTCCATTCTATGTAAGTTTGAACATACATGATAAAATACTTCATAATGCCATGTTTGATTCCGGGGCATCTCACAATCTAATGCCCAAATCTGTAATGGAGAAATTAAACTTAGATATCACCAGGCCATACAAAGACCTCTTTTCTTTTGATTCAAGTCAGGTGAGATGTTTAGGATTAATCAAAGACTTGTGTGTTTCACTGGTTCAATACCCTGCAAAAACAATCTTGATGGACATAGTAGTAGCAGATATTCCTCCAAAGTATGGCATGTTATTGTCCAGATCTTGGGTTGCAAAGCTTCAAGGATCTCTTCAATTGGACATGTCATATGCTACTATTTCAATATTTGGCCACTCTAAGAAAATATACAGAGAAACTTTAATGAAATATGTAATTAGTAGTAAGGAGAAACCCGAAAATTTCCCCACCTACTCAGTACACTCTAATATGGATTCATTTATTCTTTATAATGCTGAAATTGATCCTCGCACTGAATTAGAAGTTCTAGCAGCATAACCAAAAGAAATTACAAATGAAAAATCTAGTGTTCAAATCCAGGAAATCTCTGAGAACAATGAAACATCAAATACCCAAGAGAAACCAGAAGAAAGTAAAAAACCAGTTCTCACTGTTAAAAAAGTTCCTAAGACTCCTGATACTAATTATGAACATGAAATTCTTTGGCACTTAGAATTTGATGGTTTAGTTAAAAAATTAGGAGCAGGAGCAGGAGTTTGGGTGCACAACCTTGAAAATGATCATGTTGAAGGCCATGCCTACAGATTAAACTTTAAGTGCACCAATAACATGGCAGAATATGATGCTCTTTTATTAGGTCTTAAACTTGTCAAAAGATTAGGGGCAATTAGAGTATCTGTCATAGAAGATTCTGATTTAATCATTCAACAGATCAAAGGGAACTTTCTAACAAATGATCCCAGACTGAGAGAATATAGACGAACAGTTGTAGAGATACTCAATACTTTTCTGCAAGCTCAGCTTGCGAAAATCCCAAGAAAACAAAACTTGCATGCCCATAGTCTAGCAATGTTTGCCAGCACCTGCAAATTACCATTCGAACCTAATCATCAGTTCACAGTTGAGATTAGACATAGACCAGCCATACCTGACAATTTAAAGAACTGGCAAGTGTTTAGAAGTGATGAGCAGAGTAACAATTTCCTGACTTTCGATGAAGAATTTTCTAACAGTAACATAGATGTAGATAAAGTTATTGAATTTGATCAAACAAATGAGCCAGAAACAGACATTTCAGAAGAAAGTGCAATTCAAATGCTTCATCCAACAAAATTCACCAACAAAGAAATGCGGACCTTAAACAAATGGATATTGATGAGATTACTGAAGAAGAATCTGAGGTCATTAATTTAAAAGACAATCATTTGATTCTAATGATATTCCAAAGAAACCTAAGATGGAACCATTAAAAGCAGATATTGAGGAATATAACTTGGGGATTGAAGAAAATCCAAAAATGATAAAGTTATCTAAATCTTTGCCCCCTGACCAAAAACTAAAATATGTTGAATTAGTGAGAGAATTCCAGGATGTCTTTGCCTGGAGCTATGAAGACTTGAAATCATATGACACCTCTATAATTCAGCATACAATACCTCTGAAATAAAATTGGAGACCATTCAAACAAAAACTCAGAAGAATTAACCCTGTACTGTTTCCCTTAATTGAAAAAGAAATCAAACGTATGTATGAAGCAGGGATAATTGCTCCCATTAGGTTCTCAGAGTGGGTATCTAATTTAGTACCTACTAGGAAAAAAACTGGATAAATCAGATTATGTGTTGATTTAAGAAATGTAAATAAGGTTTCTTTGAAGGATAATTACCCTTTACCCAAGATGGATCACATTTTACAAAGGGTAGTAGATGCTTCTAGGATTTCACTTCTAGATGGGTTCTCATGATATAACCAGATTCTGGTTCATCCTGATGACCAGGAAAAAATGGCTTTCACAACGCCATGGGGCACATTCAAGTATGTTAAAATTCCATTTGGAATTAAAAATGCAGGAGAAACCTTCCAAAGAGCAATAGAAATAGCAGTTGAAAAAGAAATTCATGATTTTCTTGTTATATATCTGGATGACTTAACTGTTTTTTCTAAATCAGATCAACAGCATTTGGACCATGTCAGACAAGTATTCCTAAAATGCAGAAAATATGGTATCTCTTTGAATCCAAAGAAGTCCTTGTTTGGTCTAGAGGAAGGTAAACTCTTGGGCCATATCATCTCCAAAGATGGTATTAGAATTGATCCTGCTAGAATAGAAGCTATACTGCAGATACCTCACCCTAGAAATGTCAAAGAACTTCAAGCTTTCCTAGGAAAAATAATTTTTTTGAGAAGATTCATATCTAGCTTCGCTGAACTAATTAGATTGCTTAATAATATGTTAAAAAATGATTCAAGTATTAAATGGACAGTAGAAACCAAACAAGCATTTGAAGAAATTAAAATGGCTTTGACCAGAACACCGGTCCTTACAAGTCCACAATTTGATAGAGACTTCATAATATTTTCATTTGCATCAGAACACACTATAGCTGTTGTTTTATTACAAAATGATGATCAAGGATGTGAGAAACCCATAGCATTTTTTAGTAAAGCACTAAGAGATGCATCATTAAAATACAACATCATGGAAAAAAAAGCTTTTGCACTTGTAAAAGCCATTAAAGACTTTAGAGTCTACATATTGTACTCCCATGTGATAGCCTATTTACCAAATGTTGTTGTCAAAGACATCTTAACCCAGGATGGAATTGAGGGCAAAAGAGGTAAATGGATTGCTACCATTTTAGAGTATGATATTGAAATAAAACCTACAAAGCTTATAAAAGGACAAGGATTGGCCAAGCTCATGACAGAAACAAATTGTCAAGCCCTAGACATTAATGAACTGGATAACGAAAAGGAGATGGCGACTCCACAAATCAGTCAGGCCTTCTTAGATTCACCTTGGTATGCTGATATAATTTATGTACTATTAAACCTGCAAGCTCCTCCAGAGTTATCCAGAACAAAGAAAAGGTTTTTAAAGATGATATCTTCAAAGTTTTGTATTTTAGATAATGTTATTTTTTGGAAAAATCATGAAGGTATTCTATTGAATTGTTTATTAGAAGAAGAAGCTAACAAGGCTCTCCAAGAATTTCATGCAGGAGACTATGGTGGACACCTTTACTGGAAATCAACTGCAAACAAGATCCTAAGGGCTGGATTTTATTGGCCAACCTTGTTCGCTGATGTAAAGAAATTTGTCACTGCTTGCCATAAATGTCAAGTTTTTGAAGGCAAGAGGAAACTATTACCTTTACCCCTGAAACCAATTTCCACTGAAAAACCCTTCCAACAATGGGGCATGGACTTCATTGGAAAAATCCATCCCCCCTCTTCTGGCCAACACAAATGGATCCTCACTGCCACGGACTATTTCACCAAATGGATAGAAGCAATTCCTTCCAGACAAGCCAATGACACTGTGATCATAGGATTCTTAGAAACCAGCATATTATCTAGATTCGGCTGTCCTAATAAAATTATAACTAACAATGTTGCTGCATTTAAATCCAAAAAGATGATAAGTTTCTGTAAAAAATGCCATATCACCTTAGGCCATTCCACAGCCTATTACCCTCAAGGTAATGGACTGGCTGAGTCCTCCAACAAGAGTCTCATTAATATTATTAAAAAAATATTGGAGGAAAACAAGAAAAATTGGCACAAGAAACTTACAAATGCATTGTGGGCAAACAGACTCACCACCAAAAAATCTATTGGGACCAGTCCTTATGAGTTAGTCTATGGCATGGAGGTTGTATTTCCTTCATCTTTAGGATTTCCTGTAATGAAATTACTTCAAGAAGCTCAGGTTGAACCTAATGATATTCAAAGGAGGATAAACCAGACCATCAATCTGCAGCAGACCAGAGAGGAAGTATATCAAAGATCCCAAGTGTTGCAGGAGAAGCTTAAGAAGATATTTGATAAAAGAACCAAGGCAGAAGATTTCTACGTTGGAGACAAAGTGTTAAGATGGGATTACAGAAGAGAGGATAAGGGAAAACACGGGAAGTTTGACTTCTTGTGGAAAGGACCTTATATTATCTATGCCTTACAAGGAAACAATACATATTATTTGAAAGACTTGGATGGTACAGAAACGGAAGATGGGCCAGTTAATGGTCGAATGTTGAAACATTACTTTGATCCTACTTATTAATGTATCATGATTCTTAACATGTACATACTATATCATTTGTAATGTCACAGTTTTGATTGGATATTAACTTGCTGGAGTTGAATCCCGAAGAGAAGGCCCTAAGCTTCAGAAGTGTTACTGTCATACATACAATAAAGCAACCAGCAGAAGAATATTTCATAGTTCAGCCAAAATCATTATGAGGCCAACTGACCTGCTGTTCTTGACTTTTCACCAGGAAAAGCCATCCCCAAGTGGAGCCAGTGTTATGCTCCTATACTAATAGGTGTCATATATCATGATCGACTTGATGGGCTATGTAATATGTTCATACATTTCCTTGTTGCAAAGGTTTTCCATATTGTCAAAAAATAAAAAAAAATTAAAAATGTAAAGAGGGTATACCCTTAAAGAAAAATCAAAGGGTGAAAAGAATAAAAAGGCCAAAAAGTGAAAGAAAATGAACCCCACCAAAAGAAAGGCCAAGGAAAGTGTGCAAGTCTAAATGCCACTACTTTTTTTTCTTATGTAATAAACAAATTGTGTGCAACTTGTAACTTATGCCACAATTGGTGAACAGTCAAATAGCTTAAGCTTGGCTAGTTCATGTTTGAATTTTATGTTTTAGAGATAAAGAATAAAATCTGACCAAATTGTTTAATCTTGGCAGATAAGTAGATAGGTAGAGTAAATAAAAGGAGCTCAACAGCTTAATTTGAGCCCTTAGATGTAATAAGGTTAGACTCAGATAGATTTCTACATGTAAAATAAAATAAAATGTGATAAGGGTTTGTCAGTATAAGTGCACCCTAATAAAGAAGAAAAAATGTTAGGTTAAAGTAGGTAGGGTAGGTAGATGATGTTGCAGAATTACATGTGATGGATAATGACTTTAAATGTGTTAATATTTACTTTCATCACAAGTGCAAGGCAAACATTATACTGAAGAAATTTCAAGCAAAACAAGGTCAAATGATTAACTTCCCTTCTCATTTTTTCCCTAAAAAATTTTCACTAATTTCCCCTAAGAACTAAGGCATTTGAAAATTAGAGGGGCTCAGAGCATTTCTCTGACTTCTGGAGAGACCGGACCCTCAGCCCAATAATTTAAAATCTTAAGTACTTAAAACCATCCATCAGTCATTCATTTACTTCCATAAGCCTTTTCCCAAGTAGAATCCTATTTTACTTAGGAAAATTTCACAATATCCCATAAAAAACACTTTTTCATTCGAGCCTAAGTCAAATACACAATCCTAATGTTTTATACTCAGCGCTTTTTCATTCATTATCACATATTAACTTTTAATTTATATTATTTATTTCCCTATAAAAATCTACCCATTCCCGTATTAATATAACTATACAAAATCCCCAAATTTTTACATACCCCGCCCCTTGGTTAAAATATAACCATAATACAACATTAATTTAAATAAGGATTAATTAACCCCCAAGGTTAATTAATAACTTTCCCGACCAATCACGTTGCTCCCGATATGATTAAATAATCTTTGATTATGTTGAGCCCGCCCTCATTAAAACATCCGTCATCTCGCCTCCCCAATAGTCATCTGGTCAAGCACTCCACATCCAATGGTCGTCGTGCATTTCGCAAGGCCCTCCACCACCGAACGTTAACGTGCGATCGCGGAGCGATTTTGTGAACAGTGCCCCGCCACGCGTCGCAAATCCTATGAAATCACTGGCTCCCGGCCAAATACCGCTCGTCCCCAAAAGTGGTGCGATATCATACCACTTACCGCCCTCCGCGTACATCATCCGCCCGAATAAAAAAAAAACCCCCGCCAAACTTGACTTTGTTAATAAAACAAACAAAACGTCATTTTCATTATTCTGTGTTGCGACCACTGTTCCCATGCAAGGAACGTCGAAGTCAACTGTCGAATATTTCCAACCACCACCTTGCTAAGGAATTTGTAGTCGAACCAGTCCAGAACCTATCAGCTATTTCCTGTACCTGTTTTCGCACTATTCACTTCCCAAACACAGGTATTTATCCAATTTCCGCCGAAACCCTGCAACTCTTGATTTTATACTCTAATTCCACAAAAAAAGATTAAAATAGAGTATAATTCAGTATTTGTTTTACCACATAAACTCCCAAACCTGTACATTTTTCCCATTTTCCACTAAAAACCCAGATTCCTTTCTGAATCCACAAGAACCAGAATACCAGAAGCACAATGGTGGGAAGACATTTTGGACATTTTGTAAAAATATCCATGGATGAATTTTGGTTATTTACTAAAATAAGTAATGGTAAAAAGGATAAACAGAGATCAGTACAGGTAAAGAGTATCAGTAAAAATAGGGTAGCCAACACAGAGTTACCAAAGAAGACAGCAGCAAGCCAAATCATAGGGCCTGCCTCCAGCACACTCACAAAAATAGGAACAGCACAACATCAGTTTATCTCTTCTCCTATCTACGAGACTATCTGTCTCTATTTTCTTGTAACTTATTCATGAGTCATCCTAAAATATATCTCACTTTGTTAGGAGATATTTTTTGTAGTTTTTTATATAAATACTGGGTGGATTCTTAGACTTTGCTGTAATACTGATTATTTTGGAATAAAGTGATGTTGGACAAATTTTGCATGGCTAGCTGGATAAAGAATTGATGCAAAGGATTTTTCACAGGGTTCTTGAGTCAGACATCGGATCAATAAGTCTTCTATCTCTTATGTTTTAAAGTTTTTATTGTTTATTATACCATCTATACTTCATATCTGAATGATAAACGAAAAAGAATAATTCAGAAAGTGCTTAAGTGCAATCTGTTTTCAATCGTTGTTATTCTTAATGTTTTCCTCTGAACTAGTATGAACAGTGAATTCTTAATTGCTCTTACTTCCTAGTTTATTCATTCTGATTATTTGGTAAAGAATTCTTAATTTTCTTTTATTAATAATCATTCAAGTTCCCTCTTTCGAATAGGTTGAAGGATTCTTAATTGCCCTTCACCCATTTTGAGTCCATTCCATTTATTTTAATTCTTTAATTGTTCCTATTTGATTACCTTGCCCTATGAAACCCTCCCTTGTTAAGAAACCAAATCCAGTTAAGCCATCTTCTTTGACTCCATTAGCCCAATGGCCTAAACTACTCAGTCCTACCCTTTTGCTATTGAATTCCACCACCCAAACATAATCAAAATCCCTAAACTTTAATAACTAGCCTAATATCTTTCAACACAAAGCTAAAACTTAAAGAGAGAGCCTTCTCTGGGTACAGATTGGCTAGATTATGTACCTAAAAGTTGGTTTGTGGTTACCTCAGACTCCTTTCCTCTTCCCAACAACTTCAAGGAAAATATGAGTGATAACATAGGGATCGGAGATGTTTGGAGTATGCTCATTTCAGAACCTCCGATATGCGAATTGCGATATATGATGCGACATATATGGAGCCGACAATTTCTTAAAGTAGTTAATTCAAAAGAAATCAACTAATTTAACTTTGCTTTTAAATAAATAACCCTTTAATAACTTAATTAAATTTTGGAATATCTAACAGAAAGTAATTTTATCAAAATTTTCTTATGAAGATATTTTATGAAATATAATGATCCGATATGATTCTTTTGAGAACTTTTCGAGACTTACCAAGTTTTCAATGAATAGAAGCAAAATTAGATAATCCTCAAATTTAGACGAAATCATAAATACTTCCCTGAACATGTTGCAGATTTGAGAAAAGGGTTGGTTTCTTGATTATCTCAAATCTACACAATCAAGTAAATGAAAACCTTCAAAAGAAACAAAACATAAATAAGAAATGACCTTTGAAAAAGTAAAAATAACAATAGATGACGATGAACCTGTAAACACATACCTGGAAGAATTTTGATTGTAAATTTTACCTCATGAATTTTCAATTTCTCCAATGTTCAATATCATCTACTTATTTAGTAAATATTGGCAATAATGAGTTTTTGACTTGCATTTTTTCCAAATTTACATTATAGGGAAAAAAAGTGGTGAAAATGAGCTCTTCAGAAGTACTCTTGAATTAAAGATTGCCAAGTTTTAGGTATTCTCTGAAATTTCTTCATATACAATTTTTTAAAGAAATCTTGTCATTGTAACAGAGTTAAGCAAAAACAAGACAATCGAGGAGTTCATAAGCTTCTGATATTTTTAAAACCACTTTGCCAGTAAATTAAAGGGATGCCAAGAAAACTTTAGATTTATTACTTTCTTTTTTTTTCTTTTTTTCTTTTTTCCTCGAGAAAAAAGCGTAATTTTATTCAGCAGATGTGTACAAAATTACAATAAAAAACACACAGATGTGTGTTCAGGAAAACCAAACCACGAAGGTTGATTGCAAGAGACAGGATCTGAGACTAGCATAGCCTATGCATATCCAGAGATCAGGCTTATACAAGCTGTTCCAAACAGTTCAAAAATCAAGACTGTCAGTAAGTCCCTTTTGAGAAATATCATGTCACAACAGAACAAAAATGCTGCACTTCCAAAGCACAGACCAATGCCACTGCCCATAAAAAATTCAACCACTCATAACTAACGCTGGCACCTGTACAGACCTTCACCCGATCCATATCAAATTCGGCCACCAAAAAAGAGTCCATAGTCTATATGGAACACCGCCACAGGGGAACCAGAAGCTCTGTAAATTAATAAAAAGCATTTGCTCATCCCGCTTATGTAGCCCAGCAATGAGAAAAACGTTACGGTAGACAGATATGTAAACAGCCTTCTTCAACTAAAAAACAGTGAATGCTATCTACAGGAAAGACAACCCGTAAACAACAGCAACACCAGCCAGATTAAACCATATCGGCCCTCTACATGCAAACGAAAGTATCATCCTGCAGAAAGAAAGGACATGACCTCCAAAGAGAACAGAAAGGAGACAAACGCTGTACCACATGCAGATTTGAATCAAGCACACCTTCAGAATAGCTGTATGGAATTGGAAAACGGCCATGAACATAGGCAGCAAGACCAGACATCTGCCCATACACATTTGTGAAAAAGGCTTCGAAGGATTCTCCAAACCCAGACATCGTTAAGAGAAACTTAGCATCAAACTAAGGATTGAATGTCTAAGAGAAATGAAATCAAGGCTGCCAAGGAGGAGCCCCTCATTCAAATAAGGATTGGTGTAAGTATTCAGAGATATCGCCACCAACATGTTCTCTTATCCGCCATAGGCCCCCAACCTGCTGGATCCCCCTCTTAGAAGCTCGATCTGCCAATTCATTGTTTTCACGGTAAATATGTTGACAGGAAAAAGATTCAAGAGAGGATAGGATCTCCCTAATAGAGCGAAGCAAATGCTGAAAATGGTGCACTCTGCAATGCTGATATCCTTTGATCCAATTAACCACATTCAAGGAATCACCATAAAAGTTTAACCTTCTGCAACCTTTCTCCACTGCAAACAACAGAAGGATCTTAAGGCTCAACAGTTCAGCATTGTTATTCGATCCTTCCCCAAGCCCAACTGAGATTTCATACCAATGAGCATCAGAGAAAAACAACAGAGCCCCCCCCCCACATACATTTTGTTGCATCGCCCCATCAAAGAAACCCCAAGGATTTCTTCTATCGATGTCCAACATCAGAACCTCCCTCTGATTGGCGACACAGACATGAATAGGAAGAGCAGAATGCAGAACTATAGTCATGGCACCGATGACCACAGGTGTACTGACCACCCCATCGAAGAGTAAACGGTTCCGGGCCAACCAAACACCCCAGATCACAAGAAGGAGCAGAGCTTTTAAATTCTGTTCTGAATGAGATGCCCACCAAACATCCCATGCCTGTGACACGGATAAGCCCTCCCAACAGCAATAGAGACCCAATAGCCTGGAGCATTCCATCCACACCCCTTTAATGAAGGGACAGCTAAGGAAAAGGTGATTGACCGACTCATCATCAGCATTACACAAACAGCACCAGCCTGGGCCCTGAAAACTTCTATGTTGCAGCACATCCCAAGTGGGAACTTTGTTTTCAAGGACACACCACATAAATATGCGGGTCTTGGGGGGGCAATGTAGTTTCCATAGATTCTTCCACCACCACCGCTCCGCCTCCAAGACAGCCCCAACACTAAGTTTTTTATAACCAGCCCGAGGAGAATAGATCCCGGACGGATCATAATCCCAAACAATCATAGATTTATTACTTTCTTATTAAAAATATGAATAATAAAATAAATGAAAACATAAAAGAAAATTAATCTATTCCTATTTCTAACTTAATGAAGAAAACATGACTAGGTATAGTCATACTTCCAATGTAACCACCATCTCATTTTAATTCCTGCATTTATGTACATGTAAAACATTAGTAACAAAAATACAAATATAATTAAACGAAGAAAACTAAATCTGAAAGCAGAATGTATATTTATTGTTAGCAGCGTATTTATAATCGTCTTCTCTTGAAATGTCCTTTCCAGTTGCATTTCAATTGGATCATAGAAATTTGGATGGATTTCAATTATTGATTGGGAGAGGTTCAAAAGAGGGGATGACAGGCCAAATTGTGAATAAGAAATTTTAGATACAATGGCCTGCAAGATTTTGTTAGTGTTATTCCTAAGTGTTAAATATTAACGATCTTCTGTGAAGGAAAACTTTCCAAATGTATTTCAAATGGATCAATGAAAAACGGATGGAAGTCTGATATATCCAACAGAATATTATTAACTGAATTAGATTGTTGGTCATATTGTGAAAATACACTCACCTATTAGCATTGCTTTCGAGAAGAAAGAAGTAATTGATAAGAAATTAACATTAATTGGAATTGGAAGTTTAATAGCTCTTGATGTTCACAATTATAATTTGAATCTTTATTTTTCCATTGAGGTAATGCATCAATTAAGTGTTCAATATTGAAATGCTCAATATTCCAACAAAAAATAAAAAATCTAAAACTAAAAATAGAAAATAAATATGAAGTTAAACAAAATAAATGACGGAATAATAATAAAATTGAATCATAGTTTACACTAGTGTTACAATTATTGTTACAACAAAATTGAGAATGATTTCAAGCAATTTCCTATTCACAAGAATTGGGTAGAATAATGCAATTAGAATGCTTGTTGATGCCCACTTGTGAATTAGAGAGAGGGTTATGACTATTAATAGGAATGAGAGCTATATTGTCATATAAATCATGAATTGGAATGGTTTCTTGAATGATGAAATCATGAGTATGATTAATTGTTTGAAAATGAGAATTATTTGAAACAAATTTTGAATTAAATTGTTCTTCATTTTCACATGTGATTGGACTTTGATCATGAGGATTCAGTTGTGAAGAAGATAAATCAATTTCTTCAATGTCAAAGTAACTATCATAAAGGACCTCACGACGTTCATTAGAATTCCCTTCGATCTCACCTAATGTATCAAAACAAGAAGGAATATTAAACCCATGTTCATTAATTCCAGAAGAATGATCAATAATTAATTCTCTATCTTGATAAAAACTGATCGACAATTCATTTAGATAAGCCTTTTGGTTTTCTGAAATATCTTTAAAGTGAAGAGAGGATAAATTGCTATTAGAAAAAATATAAGTATAAAGGGAAAAATATGAATCTGAAACAATGCATTTGAAATGTCTCTATTTGAGAACTCTTGTGAATTTTATTCACTGCAAATTTCAGATTTAAGATCATTTACTCGGCTAATTGTGTTTTCTTGAAAAATGTTGCTTCGCTGTCCTGAATTTAGCATTTTCTCATCGTAAAAGAATTCAAAATTTTGTACAGCAGATTGTCTATTATTGGAAATTTTAATCACTTGTTGTACTTACCGGATTATGCTCTGATTTTATGATTCTAACGCATACTTATTTTCATATTTCAAAGCAGTATCTTCTTCAAGATTGTAGCTAATATCTTCTTGTATTTGAATAGTGAAATTTTCCAAGCATTGTGATTGAGATTCATTGACATGTGAAGGTGCACCTTGACAATTATCAATATTGTAGGAAGTGTGCACTAAATGAAGGAATTGATCATACATAATAGAGGCCACTTTATCATCATTTGTTTGCACCTCCATATTGGAATTTTCAATAATGTTAATGAAATTGGAAGGACATTGAGCAAAACTTGAAATAATTTCGCAAGGATTATGAATGGGAGGAAGAGATAAAATATGTTCAAACCAATCTAAGAATTCCTCTTTCGAAGGTTTATCTTCAATTTTAAATTTTAAACAATTTAAATTAAATCTAATGGTAAAATAAATTAGATACTCACTTTCAAACCTTCTTAGATCTTAAATTTCGTCACATACTTGTTCGTAGTCATAGCCGTCAAATTTATAAAGGAAAATTGTAATAATCTAATCTCAACAATGAATTGACGCAACTGGAAGTGATTGACACCAACTTATGGCTTTTTCCAAGGATGTAAGAGTAAAAATTCTGCATTAAAATACCTTCATCAATTTCTTGAAAATCATAATTTGAAAAATTTTGAATAAATTGAAAGGCATAGTCAAAAACAGAAGAATTACTCTTACCATTAAACTTTACCTGAGACAAGAGTCTTACTATTTCTAGTGGAGTATTGGAATATGCACGTCCAGAAACACAACTCCAAATTGGAAGTTTAATAGGAGCCATTGTGATTAAAAATAAAAGTTTAGAATATAAAGACTCTAATGGAAAACAAGTTGCGGGCCCTCCTTCTAGCGCCAAAATGTTGAGGCCTCGAAATTCGTTGCAATAACATGGGGGGTGACCACCCAGTCCGGAACTTAAAGCAATTCCTTTTCCGTTTGGGATGGTGGTTCCGACTGGTTTAACTAGGTTTAGTTACCTTCTCTCAATCTCTAATGGATTAAAATATAAATTTTCTCTACTAATGGAGAAGAGACAGATCATACCTCTTGGTGATCAGGCAATAAAGTGATCCTTAAGCTAATTTTGGGCTCACCTAAGCCATAACTAAAGTTTTTTTCTCTTTGGTAAGAGGACTTCTAGTAATGTAGAATTAAATCTAAGTGCAAAATTATTTTAAAATGCAAGCAAAAGGAACTTTATCCTAATCCTATCTCAATTAGGAAAATATAAATCTAACCCAACCGAGAGAAATATATTTAAATTATTGGGATTTAAATATGTCTCGCTTACAATGAATATCAAGCTAACGAAGTAGTTCAATTGATTGATATTATGTATACCAAAACATTTTCTGTTTAGAGAACTCTTAACTGAGATAATCAACCAACAACATTTAAGAAGTAGTTCATAAAATGATATTGATTGTTAAATCAATAATTCAAATAATTAAACAATAATGTGAGGAAAAATTTCATAACATAATATTGTTTGTTAAATCAATATTAAGAGACAGATATCTGAGTAAATAGTTACTCAGAAATCATAATTCAACCCATAAGAGCAAAGATAAATAATAACATATAATTGAAACACATTACTCATATCGAAAATAATGCACAAATATGAATAAAATGACACATTCTTGCTATCTTAAAATGGAACCAGTATTTAAAACAATAGTATTATAAATACCAATTTATTAAAACCATTTCTCTGGCTCTGGTCTCCAATTGTCATTTATAATGGTTGAACTTCTACTTTTAAAACTAGAGCTGCAATAGTGCAAGCTCTGCCCCTCATACATGTTTCAGAATGCAAAGGAAAAATCCTCAATAATCCCCAGATCTGAGTTTTCTCTCCTCTACCCTATTACTCTAAATCCTCTATACAATAGTGCCTTCAAGAATTCCTGAACTGCAGAGAAGAGGAGCCCAACAATATGTTATTATAATATTTACAAAAAAAATCCTCAATAGAAAGTTTGTTGAAGAGTGGTTATATTCAATCAATTTCCATTGGCTCAAAATCATAATCTTCAATTGTTGGAGCATTTTCATTGATTAATATCTTCTTCTTCTCATCTCTTCAAATTTTTTCTCTGCAAAAACCAATCAATAATTTAATTAAAATGCTAATCTATAATTAAAACAAATCTAATCAAAACTTAATTAAGTTTAATTGAAAATGAAATATGAGCTTTCTATTGATGTATGTAATGATTTAATTTTCCAAGGAGAACAGAGACGAATGGATCTACACTCAGAAAGTTGTGGGCAAATGAGAATGCAGAAAATTAAACTCATATATTGATTTTATTTAAAAAATCGGAGCTTTATATTCTACTGAATTTTAGACCCATTAAATGATCAAATTTCATAAATTTTCTCAATGATTTTATCTTTTTAATGAGCCGTCCTCAGCCTCATTTGGCCAAGTAAAACTCAATGTATGAACTTCCAAAGTTGGTATATTAAAATTGCCTGAATTCTGGAATTTTTGTTGCTTGGGCTAAAAATCAGAATTTTTATTAAAAATCTGATTCTAAACTAGATAGCAAATATTAATTAATTAATACTAATTAACTGTAATTATTTTATTAATTTTAATTATTTACAAATTTAATTAAAAATAGAATTAAACAAAATTTAATAATTAATTAAAATATTATTATATTATAAATTAAATTATATTAAAATTATAATTATAATATAAATATTTTAATTTAAACAAACCATTAGAATCAATCCTATACAAAAACCAAAACAAATTAAAACAAATCCGACATAGACCATTAGAGTCAATGAGGGAGGGAAGTGAGTGGAGGGTGAGGTGAGCATGAGGTAGGATGAGGTGAGGTGGAGGGTGGATGAGGTGGGAATGATGTGAGCGGAAGGCATAAGGAATGAACTAAAAAAACTTGGTAATAAAACTTCTTACTCCATCGCATTTTCCAAATTGCAAACGCAATTTTTAAAGGGACGTGTTTGAGGTGCTTTAAAAAATTTGCAATATTGCAATATCGCAATCGCATATTTTTATCGCAAAAAAATAATTGATCACATTTTTTGGAAGGAAGGATGTGATAAGAAATGGGGTCCACGTGGGATTAACAATCCTACAAATTGGACTATAGCCATTTTGCAATTTGAGATTCTAGGCTTCGCAATTTATTTTAAAATAATAAATTGGAGTAAATCACCAAGATATTGAAACGTGTTTTTATCTGTTGTACAATTTAGCTGGGTCATTTTGTAGGACCGATAATTAAAAATGAAAGAATTAGTAAAAATTAACTAAGAGTTAAGATTCACAATGAATAACTATTTTAACTACAAAAATTGAAATATCATACACTTTATACATTTTTTTAACCCTAGCGCTAATATGATCAAAATTCAAAGGAGTGTCATTTACATACTGGTTGACCAAATGAGGAGAAATAGGTATCGATGGAAAGCTTGCTAAAAATCGAATTCAATGAAATGATCAAAATGGAAATCCATTAAAAATGAAAAAATAGTAAAAGTTTTAGGACAATTAACTTAATGAAAATCATAAAAGGTAATTAGCCAAAAATTAATAAAAAGGGTCCCCATTATTGAAGTAAATAATTCAAACATGGGGGTGTTGGGCTTTCCCTACAACACCTTACAACGCTATTCTAGGGATGAATAATGTTCTTGAATCTGTAAACAACCTGCAAAAGAACTCACTTCAATCATTTAACTCAATCCTATAGCAAGTAAAGAAACAATACTAAATACATAAATATGCACAACAGAAATAAGAGATGCATGTGAATAAGAAGTGAAAAGAACATAAATAAATTGTGCAAGAGGGCTCTGAGGCTCTTGGAGATGGCCGAGCACAAGGAGGACTCAAAGTCCTATGGAAGAAACCAAGCCTTAGAAGCTAAAAATGACACCAATCTTCATTATTGAATCAGTCTAAGTACATCCCTGCAAGAAAAGAAAGTGGAGCTGTGAGAAAAATAAGTTTTCTCCACAATAAGACTAAACAATACATGCCCCTAGAGGCCAATTCCAATTGGTAATTATACAAAATGATGAGGAATAATTCTCCTTGAACGGAGGAAACTTTCCCCTCCAAAATCCCTCAAATAGTGGATCTGGTTCCCAACACTAGGAGTTTGCAGTAAATGATAGGGAACACATCCCTAGATTTTCTCAATCATCAAAATTCCAGAATCTCTCCAGAATTTCTATATGATTTATTTTACAATGTTGATCCTCGAGTAGTAGGGAGCAAATCCCTAAATTATCTCCTTCTCCAAATCTTCATCATCTACCTAATATTCTCACAAAATTCTACAAAAATAAATAATATTAGGCACAAATATGCAATTATCTTTAAACCTTCATAATGAACATATTAAAGTTAAAAATATGTCATATAATGAAAAAAGATAGATTTAATGTGTTGAAGTATGGTCATATGGGCCTTAATTTATGTCTTTTTGGAGGCCCATCAGTTAGCACATCATTATAAATTTTTTGCGCATACAATTTTTTAATCTCAGGCTCAACAATCCTCTTCACTCTTTTTATGAATTTTTATTGAAGCCAAATACTTCTATCTCACTCATATTCTAACATATATTTTAGAGGCTCCCAAATGTTGAGTAGTATTATTGCATTGCATTCAACTACTAATGATTTTGATCCTAATGTCGGATCCAACTTGCACTCTTATAATCCTATTTCCTATGCATTCTCTCAAGTACAAGCCTTGCAATTATGGCCTTTGCAACTTGACACCCTTATCCCTAGAGGGAATATTCTTTGAGTTTCCATATCATGCACACTTCCCTTGCATTGAGCAAAGGATTATTCCAAGCATTGGAGATAGTTTGCTTGTTGGTGGCACTCATTCCTCCATTGTATCAAAGCAATATTTTATATATTTTCAAGCTTTCATAATTTTAAAGAGAAAAAATATATATATTAAAAAAGGATGGGATGGGAAGAGAGTTTCTTTGAAAATGTTTGGAAGTATTGTTAGTCGTGTTTCCCTTGAACAAAGCACCAATTTATGAGTCTTATCCTCATTAGGTTTGTTTATAGTATGACCTTAAGAAGAGAAACCATGTTTTATATTCTTTATCCATCCAGTTGGTTAATCTTCTAATCATATGGAGAATTTGTTGATGCCTCCTATGTCACAAAATTATATCATTATTCATTCTTCAATCTATACTGCTAAAGTCACAAAATTTGTTGTGCTTATGTTCAAGGGAAGTCACCTCTGTGTTGGCCATTTTTGGTGTCCCTTATCTCATTATGTCATCCATCCTGGTCATCAAGTAAAATTCAATATCAATAAGTATCAAAATTATAAACGTCTGTTGGTCTAAAAGGTCCCCATTAACATCTTATTGACATGTCTTATCTTATCGACTCTAACAAATTGGTGTGAGAATAGACCTAGAGTAGCACCCTTGCTCTATTTCTATCATTTTACCATGTACCCAACATTTATTTTCATCATTGGTCATTGATTGGGTGGTTTCCCTTGAGTTCAATATCAACTTGCATTATCACACATTGTGATTCTTGTAGTACCATGGGTTCCATTTTCCTCATGGTGGAATTCCTCGCCTTTGTTAGCAAGTATCATTATTGGTTGTTAATTAGAGGATCTCCTCGATGTGTTATTATATCCAATGCATGCAAGATACATACTCGGTGGCCCATTCAATCTTTAGGTTCGATTCCTTCCAAATGATTGGCCATTTTGTTTATGGGGGATGCCTCAATTCCCTCCTTCCATTAGATATTTTCCCATCAAGTTCAATTCATTTTCTTTGAGAATAAGTTCTAAAGTATTTTTTTAGTACTTCAGGGTTTGTAGTCATCAGTGGTAGATTCCCTCACTATTGGCAGTGGGAATACATCAATTTCCCCCAATATATAGATTATTTCAAATGTTTGACGTAAACACATTTATTGAAACTTGTTAGGATGTACTAGGTACTTTGACACCCATTATCATTATTGGTGGGTGGTGTTACATTGTTAATGGTATACATCAATGAAAAATAATCATGATTTCTCCCATGTTTGAATTCAACTTGTTTATTCACAAGTTGTAAATTTGTACCATTGGTGGTTGGTTTTCAAGACCTTGAGCTATGTCAGCATTCTTGTTCACTTGCCATCCTCTTGAGTTTCTATCAGTGACCCCCATATCGATATGTTCATCCTCAGTTTAGTAGCATATTATATGTTGACACCCAAGTTTTGGACATTGTCATGTCTTTCTACATGACTTTGGTGCTTCGCAGGAGAACTAATTGTTCACTTCAATTGCTACAGTTATCCTTTGATTTTGTATATTAAGACATAGCTCCATTGTGTGTTATTCGTAGCTATGATTTATTTTACATGGATCCACTATGTATTTTGTGGCCATGCTTTTCAATTTCTACATATGTGCTCATGGATTCACATTGTAATTTATGTGATGGCCATGCTTTCCTTTCTCTGAGCATGGATATGCCTAACTCGAGAGAGGAGTTGTCTTTCCTATTGGAAATATTGAGAGGTGCTGAATCAATATTTCTTAGCAATTAACACTTTTTAATTTTTTTTAGATCGTTAGTTAATCTTCAGTTATTTTTAATGTTCTTCTTCAGATGATCATAGACAATAATTAATAGTAGACAACACCATACAATAATGCAAAAATACAAAATAGAGGGCACAAATATTTTTAGGTGGAAAACCCCCTCCAGGTCAAAAACCATTAAACGCTTCTTTAGTAATTGTCTTCTCCTTGTTAAAGAAAATTGATTACATCAAGATTTCAACTACAACTAAAGGAGGTTTCAACCCCCTAATTCACAAGCTACAACCTGTAGGACACTACTAGAGACTAATATATTTTTGCAACCACAAGAACGCCCCATAGATCAGGCCACTACTTGATGAGTGCCCCAACACTATGTTTTCCATCTGTTTTCAAAAAGGATTCTTCATTGCCCTGTTAGTTTATCAGCCACAACTAAATGGACACGACAACGCCCTATGCAAGCCATAACTTTCCCTAGCACCACCTTGCCGCCTTGAAGTGTTCTCAAGCCACAACCTTAAGGTAACTCCATCACCTGCCTTGCACCACCTTGCCGAGCCAGAAGACCATGTTTCACAATTTTCAGACTAGATCCTTGTACTATGAATCAATGTAGAATAATTGTAAGGAAAATGTAGAATAGATATGGAATCCTGGTAACAGTTGATCATTTTTCCCACAAAATGATCACTGAAAAAATCCACACATCAATCTATCACTGTTCAATTTAACATCACTATCATTGCACACACAGATCATTGCACATTTGATCATTGCTCAACTACACATCATTCCAACTAAATAGATAAGCATTCACGAGCTCACAAAATGGCTACCAATCATCACATTATACTTTATTGTACAAACTTCCTACATTGTTGCAAATGTTGAACCTAGCTATATGATAATGGCATACTCCAAGATGCCTCAGGTCATCCCTATGACCTAATTGCATTGCTTCCAAATTCTACCCTCGGAGAGCTACCAACATACGTGTAAAATGTTTTGCTCAGATAGTCAATACCCTAGATCCATCATCAATTGTTGTCATGTAAGATCAATATCAGATTGCTTGTCAATCTTGTATGTTGCTATTGCTAAGATTCCCTATCAATAATACCATTGTTAAATTAGTTTCTAGCCAATACTTATCTAATCAAGTGTACACTATCAATGTCATTAAAGACACGTTTGCCTATTCACTGTATACAGGTCATTGTCATATTATCATTGTCTATAGGTCATTTCAATGTTACTATTTCTAGATATCATGCCATTGTTGTGTGTTGTGTAAGTGAGTTCAATAAGTCAAGTCTCCATAGTTACTTTCATATTTCCATCCCAAGGAACATTGTTCTATCAAGCTAAATTCAAGGAGTCACATCACAGATCACAATGTTAATTTCACGTTGTTATACTTCCATCACTCCTTCAGGAAGCATCATTATCATAACTTAATGTGAAACCATCTTATTGAGCACTATTAACAGATAGGTCACTTTTTGCACTACATCGTTCAAATTTTATGTCAAGTTCAGGTCATGTCACAATTTCAATTCTTACATAAGAACAAATAAGTCAAGGCCACATAAATGGGCCATAAACCATTTCTTGACATAGATACCAAATCTCATTGTGAAATCAATTAAGGTTTGTCACTATCAACCCAAATAACACTGTCAAGAATTTACATGCACAATCATTGTTTTTTGTTGCATTAGGACAGTCACAAACAAATCCCTAATGTGGCCTTAACTGGTCCTAAAAAGGACGTGAATAGACCTAGATAATACCTTAAGTTAGACCTTAATAATTTACTTAAAACCAAACTTCATTACAACCTAGACTAATCCTATTCTACTGAGTTTGTGAACATAGCTTCACAATCAAGTTACACATGTCTGGATTTTAAGAAAAGTTATAGGATTGAAGGTAGAGATAACACTTAAAACGAGACATATTTGAATTGGATATTCAAAGAAAAAATTCTGAGCCAAAATTCAAACCTATTTGCAAGAGACCACACCTTAATTCACCTTATACAGACTTACTCTTCCATATTCTATGTCCTACATGTTTTATACAATGGATATGAATACACCTGTAGCATGCTTGAGATAAATAGTTGTCTCAATAGACTGAGATAAAATAGCCCTAGACTCATAAAATCTCTCTTTTAGAGGTGATCTTAACTAATAATATACCTAAATATGCCAAAAAATTAGACTCTTATCACCAAGAACTGAGCCCTAAAGGAGGTTGAAGTCTGCACAAGAGAAGACACAAAACACAATTTAAAAAGAATTTTGCAAATCTTACCTCAGGATTTCGAGTAGGATAATTTCTGAAATAGGCCGAGTCTAAAGGAATCTACTCCAACGAAGACCTAAAAAAAAACCAACTTCAATCCTTAGATTTTTTTGTGCCTTAGGTGACCGAAAACTTCTTCCTCGGAAGGGTCGAAAAGATCATAGATACAAGATCATATGTTGAGGATGTTATGTATTTGAGATTAGCGTAGGTCTCTTTTATATAGTTTTGAAAGGGACTCTATGATGTGAATTTTGGACAAATTTTACACTTAAGCATTATTAGTTATAATTTACAATTATTTATTAATTCTTCTAGACCCAAAAAAAAAATCAACCGCCCTTAACAAATTAGGCTTCTAATGAGGTGTATGATTTTTATGACACTTGTGATACCCTTCTTACGATGATACTTCCACAAAGAGAATGCATGACCTTTATATTGATAAATTTTTTTTCAGAATTATTCCTAGAAATATTTTGAATTCCACAAAAATTTAAATATTAATGATTGGCTTAGTGTATATGGTCCTATTTGGTTGTGAAGTCAATGATTGGTTTATTGTATTTGGTTCTTCGAGTTAAGTAACTTATATGGCGGGGTGAGATTATAGTGATAAACAATGTCATATGTTGAAAATTGTAGGAGGAGGTGTCATGTCACTACCCCTTGGGGTTTTAGCCCAAAAACTGGGGTCACTAACTTCAATTGTGATTATCTATCAAACAAAGAGACCTCTTAGGGCATACCACATATCAACAAAAACATATTTTCTAGAATAATATAATGACATGGATATCTCACCCAAAATTAATTATTTTACCTACCTGTTGTGACCAGCAACAACCCGCCCCCTTTTATTTATTATTAGTAATAATACTAAATAAATGAGGACCCTTAGTTAAAAAATCCAAAAAATCAATTAGGATTTGTTTGCCTTTTCAAATAAAACTTTCTATCATAAACCTATAGAAATCCCTTAGAAAGAATATTTAGAAACACTTAAGTTTATGATAGATTATAATAAAATTACTCTTTAAACAAGATAGCGCATCCATAACAAAATGGTATGTATAAAACGCATTGATCGCAGATCGCATAGCGCAAAAAACAGAAATGATTAATGAATATCTTTTGCGCTTTTGCGATATTGCGCTTTTGCGATATTGCACTTTTGCGATATTACGCTTTTGCGCTTTTGCGATATGCGCTTTTGCACTATTGCGCAATTTCCGCTTTTGCGCTATTTTTATGACTGCGATGACTTCATTTTGCGATATTGCAACATTGCGATATTGCGATATTGCGCAGCAAATCGCAGATCGCAATGTCGCAGATTCATTTAGGCGCGCTATCCCAAGGCAATCTTCCCATATGTCAAATCCGTTATGCGCTTTAATGATTATATTAAATGATTGGATTGATTATTAATGTGAAATGAGATTGTGTTTAGATTGAAAGTCGTTTCACAATTTAAATATTATATTTCATCCGCTTTCACATTCAAAACAGTCTCATCACCTTTCTTGTATCATTACTCTCATTTATTCGTAAAACGCAGGCACGAAGGAGCAAACGACTATACAAAGCTTCCGCTAAACACTATGGGTAAGAAGGAGAAGAGCTCAAATTCTGAAAACAAAGAGATGGCTTCGCTATATGCAGACACCGCCTGTAACAAGGATGGCAGTATATCCACTTGGGAGGTAATGTATAATCTGTTAGAAGATGAAAACCCTGTGGTGATAAAAGTTGCAGCTACAGCAGGTTCAAAGAATACGTATGAAGCAACCCTTAGAGACTTGGCTTGCTCATTTCTGCATAGAATAGCAGCAAGGCCGAGGATTCTCCCATATACAAACATGGTGAGATGGGTGCTGGATAGCACTGATATTTCAGAAAGACAATTCAGAACTCCATCTGAAGAGCTAATCGGGTCATTCACCATAGAAGATCTGAGATTAATGTATAAATTGCCAAAACCTCAGGCGACTTTCAACAAACAATTTATGGAAGAATTTGCCAGAGAACATTCAAATTTGGCAGAATGCACAAAGGAGTGGACCAAAAGAAGTGAACCATTGAAGAAAAACAAACAAGGTATGTACAGCACGGGTTCACTTACCTCTCCTTATTGTTTCACTGCTGCCATGTTATGCAGGCTTTTTGGAAAGCCTGACATAAATATGATCTTACCCGAATGGCTTCCTTTGTTGAATGCGGCTGTTAATTCTACAATTGTAGATTGGGCCAAAATCCTATCTGATAATCTCACCACTGCTATTTTTCATTACCGGTCTAAACGAAATGTTTCCCGGTGGGTTTATCTACCTTTTTATTTATCTGCTTATGTCATGGACACCATCTGCTATGTCTCTAAATTCCCTGTGATGGGCTGGAAATGGACTATCCACGATCCTTTGCCCATTCATGTGTACCATAAAGAACTATGGGAGTCTAATTTTGTCCCCCATTTTTACCAAATTTGTCATGGAATAATGCTGCCATTGTACAGAACATTGTATAATAAGGATGCCCCGAGGTTATCCTCAGAAACAGAGGTTGATATTCTCCCCGTCGCAACATGGTTTGGAGAAGAATTGTTCACCTATATTAGGGTTTTTGGAAGTTATGCTTCTCCCCATGTGTTACCCCTATATGTTCCAGATAGACTTGTAGCTCGGGAAATTTCTTATCAGACCTGTGGCCAGGGAGGTATAACAAAAGATTTAAAAGAGAAGAAAAAGGGCATTTGGCCACAATTTCCCATAAAATGTGGAACATTTTCACTATTTGATATTGGTCATGCATTTCAAGAAATAGGCAACGTTACATGCCTACAGCTGTTCAAATTCTCAAGAAGGTTATTCGACCCAAATGATATTGTTAAAAATTTTACCAATGCAATCAAAGTAAGGGAATTCTCCGGGGAACAAGATCTTTTTGATGATATGTTCCAAGCAAGAAATTCATTCAAAGAAGTTTTGAATTCAGCTCAAGCTCAGCTATCTCCAGAGGAATTTCAGGAATTCAAGCTTTATAGAGAAAGGAGACTAATTCCTATTCCTTTGGATAATCTACGCTTAGAGCCCGCAAGGGAGCAAACTCCTAGTGTTAGTCTTAACGGCAGTTCAAGTATAGGTAAATCTAAATCAAAATCTGACAGAGATTCTGAACACTCCAATAAGTCTAAAGAAAAGGAAGATAAAATGGAAGAATCCATTAAAGATTCTGCACAATCTAAAGAACCTAATCAACAGCAAATTTTGACTTCTCAACAGACAAATCCTCCTCCAACCAATGTACAGCAACAGCCAGTCACCATTGAGTTAGACAAAGAATGGGAAACCTTTAATCAGTTGATTAATATAGAAGGACAGAATGTATAGACCCCTGTCCAGACAACCAAAGTTTTGAGCACAGGAACAAGCAGCACAACCACAGTGACAGAGCACATACCAATCACACCCTCCTCTGAAATTGTACTTAATGTAGAGGACATTCCTCCTCTAGATGTATTCTACAGCCCAAAATACAAAGCAGTAGTGAAGAGACAGAGAAAAAAGAGAAAAATAGAAAGTGCAATTGCTACTGAAGCAGAACAAGTAGATGTTTTGTGGAAAGATCCTGCCACAGAGCCTACTCATAATCTCACTAATTTATCTCAAATAACAGGAGCTTATGCTTCTGCAACAATTGATAAAGCAGTTGAGATACAACTTTTGTTGGATGAAAAAGAAGAACAGGTAAAAGCTCTGCAACAGCAATTGCAACAGGTACAGGCCAATAAGGAAGCACAATTGAAACTTGAAGAGTTACAACAACAACTTCAAGAAATGCAAATAGGACATCGAAAAATCCTGGCTGATAAAGACAAAAAAATACAGATTATCCAAGATCAGCATAAAGATGATCCTAAGCTTCCAGAATTCATTTCAGAAACCATCTCTTTGAACAATCAACTACTGCAACAAGAGGAAGTTTTCTGCCAAAAAATCTTGCAATGGAATTCTTTGTGCCAAGAGAGTGATAAAATCAAAAATCATGTCGTAGATTTACGAAATGATTATGATTTGATTAATGAAAAGATCAATGATTATCTAGCATGGCAAAAGACAGAAGAAGTCAGAAAAGCTGGTGCACCCATTATTAATGAAAACCATAAAGAAATATTGTTCAATAATTGGGATGCACAAATCAGAAGGGCAGAAAAGGCAGCAGAGGAGGCGGCTACAGCGGAAAACACTCTTACTGATTGTGTAAATGACAATTTACACAAAGCTAATTTGATTCCAGAAACTGTTCCAGGATATCTCCCACAGGTAAACCAACTGCAAACAGAATGGAGGCAAAAGGCAGAAGAAAGAGCAAAATCCATCCAAGGGCTGACAATATTGAATTGGGACTCATACTAGATGTACTTGGTAAAGCCACACAGTCAGCACAGTGCGCTCAATTGTATCATCAATGCTACAAAGAAGATTGCTCCTACGCTTGCCGACTCTGTCTTCTCAGGACAGTTGAATTCTGAGGTCGGTCAACCGCATCTTCTCAAAACTATGCTAGATACCTGCAAGATCAAAGATCAAGTTCATAGATAGATAGATTTAGTTTTAATTTCACTGTATTTTAGCCTAGGAAAAGGACGGTCATTGAACCGAATCCTTAATTCTTGTAATAAACTATTTTTAGAATTATTTAAGTAGTATTTAAAGCCCTCTCATGCATTTAGAGAAGGGTCCTGGATCTTAATATTTTTGGACTTGGAGATTGCATTTCTGTACTCCATTGTGTTATATATTTTTTAAAAAGGATCACATCTGGTGATTTTTATGAATTATTCTTTGCTATGCATTTTTGTACCTTGGAATTTGATTTTGCATCATAGTTACTGGATAGAGTATCAGATTGCCTTTGAAAGTCTTCAAGATGAACAAGGTATTTCTATCTGTTCACTGCTGATCTCTTTTGTCTTATGATATTCGTTTTAAAATTGCTATCATTTATATGTATTTGTTTTCACAATGCTCTCTTTTGTATATCATTTCTGAGTACAATTGAAACGTTATTTTTCATAATTACATGTAAATGGTATACAATGATGAATGCAATATGCTATTATAACTCTGTTTAATTTCTTAAACAAAGTTACCTTTATTTGTTTCTGCACATTTCAATTTGATTAATAATACATTTTCATGGTTATTATTGGATTGAAACAATCTTAAGTTGTATTCACATGTTATTACCCGGGTTAATATTAGAATTTCTTTATCAGTATTTAGCTTAATTCTCAGATAGTTTTATTTCAAATACAATTTAGTTCCATTTCCACCCATCCAATCCAATCCATTTAGTTACAAGGAAACTGGTCCTTTAAATCTAGTTGGAGCCACCATACCAAACGGAAAAGGAGCTACCTTAAGGTCCCGACCGGGTGGTTTTCCCCGATGTTTGAAGCAGAGATTTTCTGGGCTTCAACACTACCAAAGACCCTCGATAAATTTGGGGAACATCCTTAGTCTATGGAACCAAAACCCTAGGACTTTGTTTTTCAACCATCCAATAGTATAGCTGCCATCTTGGTGTAATCTAACAATTACTATGAAGCGTTCATTAACCATTTGACTTCAATGAGTGGTGTTTTTGGTCAAATTCAAACCCAATCAACTCCATGGGTTGACATCAATGACAACACTATCCAAAAATCTCTCCCTTTGTCATTGATAGAAACACACATACTCCTCCTATAGGTACAACTCCCCCTGACATCATGCTTCACCTCCTTCTCGAAATTTCAATCTCCTCCTCAAATTTTTCTCTCCCCCTTTAACATCAATGGAAAAGGTTTACTCCCCTTGAGAATTTGCTTGCTTCATGTAGACCTGTTATCTTCCTATGCTCCCCCTAATGAAAATCCTTCTTGTAAAATTTTTTCAATGAAGATCTATGTGGGCATGTAATCATGCATGTGCTTCCCCTAACATGCTACGCATCGTATAGATTTCCTTTAGTGAGTATGATAACTTGTTATTAATGTCAATACTCTGATGATCAATCATTACGAACCTCTATCTTATGACTGTTCATCTCCCCTTATGACTTATTTCAATTGAAGTTTCCATTATATCCATGCTTTTTATTTGTCAATGGTAGACTTGTGCCACATAATGTTTTAATACTCCCCCTCTTCAAAATTAAAGGATTTGATGAGCCAAATCGTTTAAAATAGTGAGTGACCTAACAAACCATCTTGACTCGAGTCATTAACTGAAGCAACTGTTAACTCCTCGTGACCTTTTACGAATCCTGAAAGCATAATTGCTAACTCTTTCTTGTCTTTTTGCACTTCTTGTTGATAATGTACTTGTTCTTCCTATATTTGTTCGTCTTGTACTTGTTTCCTTTCCAAACCTTCTTATTCTCGTCATCAATATTCATGATTGATTCAATTTTGTTCCTGCAGTGACAAGCTATGTGTCCATAATTGTGACACTTGTAACATTCCATATTTGAATTTTACTCGCATTCTTGAGCTATGTGTCCATGATTATGAAATTTAAATCATTCAATGTCATCCATAGAAGATGCCATCTGGTATCTGTCTCGAGAACTTGCAAACTTGCTTCTAGGGTTTTCCAGATAATAGTTGTACCTACCAAAAACTTCACAATCCCTAGCCATATGTCCATATTTAGCACATAAAAATCAATAACCATTAAATAAATGTGTGTGCCTGAATTTTTCATTCAGATGTGACGGTCCTTTATAGTTGTACTTATCAACATCTTTACAATTTTTTAGTTGCACTAGAAGGACAAGACCCTCTAGCAGAGGTTATAAAGGAGGTTTTTAGTGTTATAAAATTGACCAAAATTGTCAAAAAAACATATTCTACCACATCCGTTTATGGTTACGAAGGTTTCGGCGAAGCTTTTAACGGAAATTCAACACAACTAAAAAAAAATGGGTGGTTGGAGGTTATTATGGATGTTTTTTTCCTCGGTGCATTAATAAGGCTTTAACGCACTGGTGCGTACTTGTAGAAGGCACCCCAGAGTGGTCGAAGAAGAATGCACCCGGCCGATAAGGTATAAAACAGCACCGGGCGTAGTGTTGGTGATACAACGCACGGGGCCGTTCTAATTGGCCTTGGGATTTGAGCGGTGCCCATAGGTCGTATCAACGTGCCGATGCGTAGACTTATAGAAACACACTAGTGCGCCTTTTCACACAAATGCACTGAGATTTATAATTGGTATCGGTATTCGTGCGGTGCAAATATGTCATACAAATACACTGGTGCGTATAGACACTTAAACGCCCTAGTGCGCAGTATCACACAAATGCACCCAGATTTATAATTGGTATCGGTATTTGTGCAGTACCTATAGGTTGTCCAAATGCACCGGTGTGTATAGACACAAAAACGCCCTGGTGCATCATATCACACAAACACACCGAGATTTATAATTGGTATTTGTATTCGTGCGATGCTAATAGGTCATAAAATGGCACCGGTGCGTATATAGACATAAACGCACCGGAACGCCATACCGCACAAACGCCTCGATATTTTTAACAGGTTTTGTATTTGTGCGGTGCCCATAGGTCCTAAAATTGCACCGGTGCACTAAAGAATACAAGAGTACCGGTATAAGAATACACGCACCCATTTTCATTTTGTATTTTTTAGAAACATCGACCTGTGATAGTGCAATTATTGTGATTGTTTTAAATTCATTATTCATCAAAAGTCGACACATCTTATAACAATATTCATATTAATTAAATTTTTATTAATGCATTCGAATGTGATGTTTGGATTAATTTGTTATATCATATCATAATTATTGTGGTTTTTTAAAATTCATTATTCATCAAAAGTCGACACATATATATCTTATAACAATATTCATATGAATTAAATTTTTATTAGTGCATTGGAGAACGACAATGGAGAAGTTGAAGTTCAACGCAATAGAATAAATTAAAACATTTATTATTATTATTATTATTATTATATATATAAATATAAGACATTCTTTGTCATACAAAATGGGATAGTTATTGGTATCCCTTTATCTTTCAATTGGGACACTATGTCCATTACATTAAAGAAAATGTCTGATTTCACAGACATTTTTCAAAAAATACAACACCTGATATCCAAACATAGTGATCATCATTGTTCGCTTGAACCGTTATCACTGCTAGAGCAACTTCCATGACTTGGGTTATTTTCAGGAATTTTTTGTTCACGGTGTTGATTGTTTTCTTCTTCTTCACCTTCTATCTACAAACATAAAAATAAACTGTAATAAGTGTATATACATTGGTGAGAATAATGAAAATTGCAATATTAAATAATATACATCAATGTAAATCGAAAAGAAATGACGTACCAATGCAACAATTGACTCATAAACTATACACATTCTTTCATAACCATGTAACATGCCATCTTTCAAGATTTGATCTGTTGGCGCAGTGCCATACTTTGTTTCCTGCAAGTTTTATACCCATAACAAATCATATATTTAACATAAAAGATTTATTTTTTCTATTAATTATAGATGGATCTAGGTAAAACAAGATCGATAAATGCTTACAAATTCCACAATTAAGATCTGATATGCCAACATATACTCACAACCCATATTTAACCCAATTTCAATCAATTCCTCTAATGGTTCTTCTTTGTATTTTAGCACCTGTTTGAAGACATTCAATGATGATTTTTGTAAAACAACTTAAAAAATACAAAATGAAATCTAGTTAAGTTGTTATACGGAAGTAACAATTACTCACAAACGTAGATATCAATCATTTTCTTCCTTGTCGTCATGTTTTATGTGCTGAATGGATTCCATTTTCTTTTCTTTTTTTCTGCAAGAAAATACTTGAAAATTAATATTTAATGCTAAATTGTTTATTTATTGTACCTAATGATCGAAAACTTCAATGAATACATATTACATTTGAAGCACGTTGTTGTTGAGATGGCTCCTCCCGCAATGCAATTTTGTCCATTTCTTTGACCATCTCCTTGTACACCTTTTTGGACATTCCTACTGGCATATTTCTAATATCAGCTCGTCCATATTTTGAGATTTTCATAATCATCCTGAAAATGTAACATGACAATAAACTATTTATTTTTTATATTGATATATGAAAATTAATTATAACAAAAGTGATATTTATAAATAATTCTAGACAAACATCTAAAGGAATATTACTTTTTCATTCCTTCTTTTTTTTTGTACGTTTTTGCTATTGAAAGTCTGACATGTTTCATTGACCAATTCTCTGGAAACTCTTCCTGTATTTTAGATAAAATTTGGTTCTTGGAATCATTAGATTGGTTTTTGTATTGTAAGTGGAAAGAACGTCTATACATTCATCCCACTAGATCCCTCAAAATTTTGTAAAAGTTTTTCCCCCTTTCATTAACCTCCAGCAGCACTCCATATGAGCTAAGGAGCAATTCATTTTCATTTGCATGTTTTATTTTTTTTCTTTTCTTAGAAAAACATTCCTTTTCTGAGTTGTTGGTCCCTGTAGAACATTAAACAGATGTGAATTAATAGACTGTTTCATACATGTTATCTAATAATTTTAATTATATTATTAATGAAAACTAAAAAAAGAAACTCATATTGGATCGATAGTATTTTTTCATACACCAGATTCATCCTTTTGCAATTTTTCCATCAAGCTTTTACACTCTTCTGGTCCTAGATCAGAAATAATCTTATCGAACTTCGTCATTTTGTGGCTCTGCATGATACACAGTAAACAATACATATAGTTCAAAATAATATTTTTTGTAAAAAATTTACAAAGAACTTGTCTTTTTTGTTTTTCTTGATGTGTTATCAGTATTTTTGTTACTTGATCTCTTGTCAGTCATTTCTTTATCAATCTCAAACATGTACTATATCATTCATTAATATATTTATAAATAAATTGTCAACTTTTCAAGTAAAAAAAAAAAACTCAAGAAACCAGTGTGCCATTCATAGTGTAAGCACCGTCGCTAGTGCGTGGCTATCTTTCAAACGCACCGCACAAACAGTATAATAGACCGTACAGTGCTCTATGTGAACAAGGAGCACTAGTACATTACATGTCAATTACCGCAACGGTTAACCATGATAAAATAATAAAAATTGTCAAATGTTAATTTTTGTAGCATAAACCAGTGCCATATTTTACATATGGCACACCGATAAAAAAAAAAAAAAATTGTTTATTAATTTTTTATCACATTACTTATGCGGTGCGCTTAGAAAATACGGAGCACTGATGCGCTATTTATGCAAGGCGCACCGATAAAAAAGAATCTGTTTTTTTAAATTCATGCAAGGGCCCACGTGGATTGGGATCCGACTATGCTAATCGTCCCGTCGGTTGGATGTCTTAGGTCTATATTTATCAATACAATCCCTATAAATATAAATTGAAAAGCCCTAATTCTAAAATCACAGAAAGAGGGAGAATAAATGGCAGAAACAAAAAGAAGTTTTTTTTTTTTTTTTTTTTTTTTTTTTTTTTTTAATGGCCCAAAATAGAACATTCACAGTGCGGCATAGTGAAATAGCGCACCGGTTGCATATTTTACAAATGGCGCATTGATATAAAAATTTTATCGCGATGCTTTGGGATCGTAGAGCGCACCGATGCACTCAGTTACACAGGGCGCACCGACAAAAAATCTTTTTTTTTTATTTATTTACGCAAGGGCCGACATGGATTGGGATCTAACTATGCATGACCTCCCGTGGGTTGGATGTCTTAGGCTTATATTTAGCAATACAAACCCTATAAATATAAATTGAAAAGCCCTAATTCTGAAATCACAGAAAGACGGAGAAGAAAGGGCAAAAAAAAAAAAGGGTTTGTTTCTAAAATGGTTTTTTTGTAAAACAACACGTTTGCGGTGCACCGTAATGAAATAGTGCACCGGTGCCATATGTTACATATGGCACACTGATAAAAACATTTTTTATTTTTTTATTTTTTATCGTTGTACTTTCGCAGTGTGCTGGTATAGCAAAGCGCACCAGTGCGTTATGTTACGCAAGGCGCACCGACCAAAAAAAAAAAAAAAAAACTATTTTTTTTTAGATTCATGCAAGGGCCAACATGGATTGGGATCCGACTATGCAAGTCGTCCCGTGGGTTGGATGTATTATGACTATACAAACCCTATAAATCTAAATTGAAAAGCCCTAATTCAAAAACAAAACGAATCTAGGGTTTTGTTCTAAAAATGGATTTTTTTTATTATTTTAGAAAAAGTAAAAAAATAAAATAAATAAATAAAAAACAATAAACTTTGATTTTTTTTATTTTACTTCATAAAAAATAAAATAAAAAGGTAAAAAAAAGTATTAAAAAAAAAAAATAGACTTCGATTTTTTCTTTTACTACATAAAAAAAACTGCAGAAAAAAGTACAAAAAAACAATAAACTTTACTCACATCATTTGAAATTCTATGATACAAGGTTTGAATCACCAGATGTTTGGATTTCTGATTGTCTGAATACCTCTGTTTGAACGTATTTCCCTGCTCCACAGTGCTCTCGTGCTTTGTTTTCTCCAGGTATGTATCCTACAAATCTCTGGTGAAATTTTTTGCAAAAATAGTGAAATAATGAAAAATGTTTAGTATTTAAAGAAATGTTTTATGAAATTAGATTTTCGAAAATATTTTGCCTTCCATTTTTCAATTTACCTTTTTTTTCACTTAAATAAAACAGGGTTGCGCTTTTTTATTTGCGATTATTCATTACCGGTGCGTCCTTTAATCGAACCACACCGGGGTGTCTGGTTATACAATGGCACCAGTGTGTAATACCAAAAACGCACTAGTGCGGTTATCTGTACATTACGCACCGAAATTACATTTAGGTTTGTGCACCAAAAATTATTGTTGTTTTTCTCAAATGCAGGGAGAAAATATCATATATTATATGGAATGGAAAATTCTTCAAAATCCAGCTCGTTCCATAATATTTATCAAAATCCATCGCGAAGTTCTCCCTATCCATCTAGAGACGTAATATTTACTTCAGATTTGTTTTATTTTTTCACTATCTAATTGAATTTATGTTTTTTATCCATGCAGTTAATCATGCACAACTTAATTAAATTTATAATGTATACAAATTTGCAGGTTCATGCAGATTCAGCATTGAGTTCAGATGCACAAAATTTTCAAACTGCTTCAAAACATCAGAAGTTCTTATTAGGAGCTGCATACTGCAAGGTGCATTTGGTAGATGAAAATAGACAGCGGCTTCACCCTACCAATTGTAACAATATTTCATCTTCTAGCCACAATCCCGAGACAATGATGGTAATTATAATTATAATTGTTTGGTATATATATTGATTAATAATATGTAATTATTTCAACATCAAACCAATTTATAATCATGCAATATTGTCAACGTGGTTACTAATCGATATCATATATTTTGTACTAATCATGTTCAATTTTTTTTTTTTTAATTATTAGGATTCTAGTGATAATGAACGACCTACCTACCATCTTTTGTTGCACCCCACGATAATGTCAAATTGAGAGAAGACTGAATTAAGAGAAAAAATCGGAGAGGAACAATACCAAGAATGGTTGAATCAACCACCGATTCAATTCCCGTTACGTCTAGATTCACCAATTAGGAATGACTACAGCAATAGTAGTTCTTCACAAGCTGGCAATGGATGTAATCAAATAGAGGTTGCTATGGATGATCACTTAAGGGATATAACTGCCATGGAGACAATGTTGTTAGATGCATTCCAAAATAATGATCAGCTATGGGATGATGCTCATATCGCTGACACCTTTTTCGAAAGCCTTAAATTTGCTTCCACCACCCCTCTCTTTGGACCTGGCGGTCAGTCAAAGTCTACCCTGTTGGGGAAAACGATGTTACTGTACAACTTGAAAGCAAAGTTTGGCTTGTTGAATGCATGTTTCTCATAACTTTTGAGGTAAGTTACCATAAAGTACTCCCCTTATATATATTTGAAATATAATCAGTACACTGCAATGAACATTTCAAATGGTAAATTTTATGAACATTAATAATTATATCGACATTAATGTAAATTTATTAATATATTTTTCCATGATCACCAACTACAGTTTATTCAAAAATAAGGTTCTTCCGAGTGATAATGTCTTGCCCAGTAGCTGCAAAGAGGCAAAGAAATTGTTGACAATTTTGGGTGTTGAGTACATATCATATCATGCATGTCTAAATGATTGTATTCTATATAGAGGAGAATATGCAGACAAAGAGATGTGTCCAAAATGTGGGCATGACATGTATGATAAATAAAAAATAAGGGTAAATCACATACTGGTCCTCCTTTTAAGATATTGAGGCACATGCCTATAATCCCAAGGATTCAAAGGCTCTTTCGTTGCAAAGAATTAGCTATGTTGAAGGGATGCCATGCCTCACATAGAAGTGAGTTGGGAGTGATGTGAATCCCAACTGATTCAATAGCCATGAAGCATATAGAGGATACATGGCCTGAAAAATTCAAGGATGAAGTACGAAGTCTAAGTCTCAGCATAGCCATGGATGGCGTCAACCCATATTCCCTCCAGAACACCAACTATTCTGTTTGGCCTGTAGTAGTGATCAATAACAATATCCCCCCATGGTTTTCCCTGAAGAATGAACATCTTATGTTGGCTCTCATATTCCCTCGTAGAAGACAAGTGAAGAATATGGATGTCTACTTACAACCACTATTAGATGAATTGAAGGAATTATGGGATGGGATAAATGTATACGATGTATCAAGACCCATCGCAGCAGAGAGGAGTTCTACGTTGTATGGCATATGTGCTTACACGACACAAGATTATCCAGGCTTAGGAGTTTGCTATGGTAAATTACATGTTTAATTTATTGATTTGTTTATATATGTAATAATATTCTTTCACATATTAGTTATTTAATTCGTTGTAATATTTGTTCTGATCTTCATGATATCCTTTAACGTGTCATGCATATTAACTAATGTATACAAATATAATCTCGCAGGTTTTGTAACAAAAGGGTATTTTGGATGTAAATGTTGTGGACCTTCTCTGAAAGCTAGATGGTCCAAGGACCTGCGAAAGCCAGTGTATGATTTCTCCAAGGTATTCCTACCAGAAGAACACCCTTACAGAAGAGCAACATCCACTTTCAATGGTAAACGAGAGAGAACCCAAAGGCCTCCAATAATGACACTAGCTGAAAGGCTTAGAGCATATGAGAGAGAGAAGGAGAAGGAGTTCATAGAAATGTTCGATTCAAATGGGGAGCCTATGTTCGATGATCCAGATTTCTTTGACACCTATGTTGAGAAATTTCCCATTGGGATGAAAAAGAAATCTATCTTTTATGACCTACCATATTGGTAGCATCTTAAGATTTCCCACTTATTATATCCCATGCATATATTTAAAAATGTATCATCTTCTTTATGGAGGCACATGTCATCGAAACAAAGTGACACATTGGCTATTAGGAAAGATCTTATTACTTAAAAAACTAAAAAGAAACATTGGCCAAGACGATTAGAAAGTACGGGATCAGAGGCAGGCGTTGGTCCCTCTAATTCATGGTTTTTCAAAGAAGGTGATGTCCCATGGATTTTAAAAACAAATGATATATCTTTGGCAAAGGAAGTTATAATGGATGTGAGGGTGCCAACTTCATACGGATCTTCACTACGGCGCTGCTTTACTGTGGATGACCATTTGTCGGGGTTGAAATCGCATGACCATTTGAATCTTCTAAGAGTACATATAATGTCAAAAGCATGATTTTATTATTTTTTATATTAATAAATTTTATCCCATGCGGGGATCATAAAACATAACTAATTTTGTACATTATTGCACGTGTTTATAACTTTGCAGTGTCATTATCCTTTGTTCATGTGTGGGTGTGTGAAACATGAATTCCCTCAAGACCTAGGACGTGCCATATCTAAATTATCTGCATTGTACGTTGGATCACATCAAAGGAGATTCATGTGGCTAGCATTCCATGGTGGCGTCAAGAGATAGTTGAGATTGTTTGTATGTTTGAAAAGGAACTGTCGATGACTTTCATGGACTTACAGGTTCATCTTCTAATCCACCTAGTAGATGAGGTTGAATTAGTTGGGGTTGTTTCTTGTTGTTGGATGTTCTTCTTAGAGAGGTACATGAAGAAATTGAAAGGTTTTGTTCGACAAAGGGAAAAACCCTAGGGGTCTATGGCAAAGGGGTACATATCGTATGAGTCTCTCTATTATGCCAGTGAGTACATCAAGTAGATCGACAACAGACCAGGTGCGCTGATTTGGGACGATGAAATGGATGAAGACAAAAGAGAAGGAGAGTTGCTCCAAACGAGTGGAAAAAAGCGCTTGATAAAGAGTAAGCGACTTATAATTATTCAAATTTACAAAAAGTAATTAATATTCATGTTGAAATTCAATATAATGTATATTTTGATCTCTAAGTACTATATAATGTTGGTTTGATTTCATCAGCAAATGCAGAAATTGAAGCAATCAATAAATTTGTTCTTTACAATTCTGAAGCAACACGACCGTGGGTCACATTGTACGAAAAAAATAGGATGAAATGGGATAGTAACAGGAAATAATTCAGACAGTTGAATGGTAGAAGTGTGCCTTATCCCGATCATTTAACAGAAAATATGCCAAAAATATGCCCCAACAGTTGGGTTGTTGACCAATTCAGAGAGAAATACGGTGCTACCAGTCGTTACCCGCGTGCTGAAGAGGATGCGCTAAATGTAGGGATTGGGTGCAACAACTCGGTAATAATCTTTTTTATAATTTATATGTAAATTTGAAACTTATATTAAGACATCTAAATTTCATATTTTAACTGTTGGATTATTATTTATAAGACACATGACACAGTGATTTTTTTAACTTTTTTATAATAGGTGCATTTGTTCCCATCTATGTGGGCATGTGGACACCATTTTCAAACAGAAAATGTCGATGCTAGAAACATCACACAAGACTGTGGAGTGGAAGTCAAGTTAGATCAATCTAGTCGAACTAGCCACCGTGATCAAAACCTAGTATGAAGGACGTTAGGTTACGTCGGAAAGATACAAGAGATCATTGAAGTGGATTTTTCTTCTTTCCAATGTGTTATTTTTAGGTGCAAGTGGTGGGGCACCTTTGATCGGAATAATGTAAAGGAAGATCGCGATAGTAGGCTGATATGTATCAGCTCTAGAAAGATGTGGGATGAAGCTAAGGAGCCCTATGTTTTCCCTAAACGCTGCAACCAGGTGGTTTTTTACCCAGATGTGTTGGATAGGGATTGGTAGTTCGTAATGACACATGACCCTAGATCAAAACATATTTTTTAGAACAATAGTGTTATCATGCCATGCGAGCTAGAAGATAATGAGGGTTATCATGAGAACCAAGAGTGATATGGTACATGGGTTATTTCATCAATATTTATACTTTTTAAGATGGGTTTTTCAAAATATTAAAATAATATGTATTTTGAATTAATTGGTAATTTGCATTGTGTTAATGTTAAAATCAATAATTCACTTGATAATTTGCATTAATTATGTTGATCTCAAAAACAATGGCATACTGTATAAATTAATTCTTTTTTTTGTGTCTGAGATCATAATAAAATAATGATAATTCCAAAGTACATGAATTTATTTGCATTATTTTCTAAACTTTATTATGTTACAATAAATCATATTATTCTAGATTTATTATTTTACAATCATTTAAAATTTACAAATTTACAAATTTTAATAAATTCATTTCACATTAATACAATTAAAATTTTACAAATATTTTACATACAATTACAATTACAATTACAATTTTACAATTTCACGTACAATTACAATTACAATTACAATTTTAGAATTTAACATATATACAATTACAATTTTACAAATTAAAAAATTACAAAAAACCATCGTACAAACATTAAATTTGACTAAAAAACACATTCTGCAAAATCGCTAACTGCATCATCGTGATCATGATCATCTAACAAAACACAATTAACATTATATATTAACATCATCACAACACAAACATCAAATATACATACCATGTCAAATAACTCATGCCACCATATATAGTACATATATCTGCAAGTTGCACATTAAATGAACATATCTAACATGACCTAACAACATACACATCATGATGATCACCAACATATAAATTAAGTACAACTGCAACATGAACATAAAATACATGGACCATACATATACATACATGTATACGTTTACAAATATATATATATATATATATATATATATGTATATACATATACATGTATACATACATACATATATATGTATACATACATACATACATATATATATATATATACATACATATATATATATGTATATATATGTACATACGTATGTACATATATATACATATATATATATATATGTATATACATGTACATATGTATATGTATATACATATATATTGATATGTGTATATATGTATATACATATGTATATACATATGTGTATACATACATATATGTATATATATATATATATACATATGTATATACGTATGTATATGTACATATATACATATTTATGTACATATCTATATACATATGTATATGTACATATCTATATGTATATATATATCTGTGTGTGTGTGTGTGTGTGTGTGTGTGGTCCATGTATTTTATGTCCATGTTGCAATTGTACTTAATTTACATTTTGGTGATCATCATGATGTATATGTTGTTAGGTCATGTTAGATAGGTTCATTTAATGTGCAACTTGCAGATAGATGTACTGTCTATGATGGCATGAGTTATTTGACATGATATGTATATTTGATGTTTGTGTTGTGATGATGTTAATATATAATGTTAGTTGTGTTTTGTTAGATGATCATGATCACGATGATGCAGTTAGCGATTTTGCAGAATGTGTTTTTTAGTCAAATTTGATGTTTGTACGATGGTTTTTTGTAATTTTTTAATTTGTAAAATTGTAATTGTATATATATATATAACTGAATAATGTTAAAAATATACAACTGTAATATAAATGTCATGGATCAGTTGGTGGTAGTACAACATCAATATCAGTACTAGTGGTTGATGATCCAACCTCATCTCCATGATGACTCCTGCTAGATGATGGTATGTTATGCCTCGCAAACTGTCCATCACGTGCTACGGCTCGATCGTAACATGCAATAGTCCTCGTCAGTCGCGTAAAAGCTGTCGTAACACCTACGAAATGCTACATCAGGATGTACATGTCATGCAGCACGCCTCTCCACATCCGTAATAGCCTATCATCGGCCTCTATGTCTCTGTAATGAGCGGGCCTGATGCCCACCTCAACAATGAATGCAATGAGTTGGTCGGCCAACTCCATCCTGTATCTAGCATCACCAAGTCGACCACGCACCAGCGCACCAGCAAGAGCTGGTCTCTGATCTGCACCGACCTCCTGATGATCCTCGGTATCTGGCATACCCTCATCGTGATCATCAGGATCCACACCTGGATCAAGTGGTGGTGGCAGAATCTCCTCGCCATCAAAAGAGCCAATGTCTGCAAAATATATACAAGTACACATCAATAATTAGACAATTTCATTACACAATTTAATAAAAACAAGTTAAAGAACATGTTAGAATAAATTTAAATAAAACAGTAATATTACCTCTATCATCTAGCGGCTCATCAGTTGTGAAGAGGATGTTGGCACACCCTTGCCAATCCAACCCTGCATAAGCACAGGGGACCATAATGAAGGGATGCTCATCAACACTGGCTAGCAACTCTAGTGCATCATCTGATATCCTCGCTAGAAAAAGACTCTCCTCCCTCTTAGGCATCATCTGCCCCCACATGTGCATATGTGCCTCAGTAACCGGCCTTTGAGGCTGCCGAATAAAACTAGGTCTCGTCTTTGGAAACCTCTCAAAAAATAAACAAAAAATCTCTGAAGCAAAAGGGAAGTTGACCCTCCCTCGTGGATGAGCACGACATCTATCTAATGTTGTACAGAACTACCGCAAAAAAATGGCAGACCACCTGACAAGTCGTGGCTGTTGTAGTAAAGAATCAACATAATATAAAAGTGAGCAACTAATGTGTTGGTCGTCACTGTTGTTGTGCAAAATGGTCAAAATGATAAGTGAGAGACATTGGACCTCCTCACAACCAAATGCACCAATACGTAACTACCCTCCAGCGACCTGAAATTCTGCAGGAGATACTAATTGTGCTCTAATGTATCTCTGGGAGTAAACTAACTGACTCCCTGCCACACAGCCAACTGGAACCTTGGGGAACGAGGTAAAATCCACCCCTCTCCTCAATAGCCTTGTAATAAAATATACATCCTCTTTAGTGGACGTGTAACACTGGTCGATACCAACCCGGAAAGCCTGTCGCTGGGCATTCCACCTTCGGATAAGATGTCTCAAAAAAAAACTATGGGACTTTAGGGAAGTAGCCTCCTCATAGAACTTGAGGAGGCCTACCTCCCTTAGGAGCCCCTGTGTCGTTGCTATAATAGGGCGAGGGTATGCATCTCTCTCCCTCTCTATTGCCTCCCACAGGCGAACCATGTTATACTGTTCCGCCTGTTGTTGTTTTTGTTGCCCCTCTTCTCTCCTTTCACGTCTCTGAATGATTGACATATTAAACACAATTTTTTTATTAAATGACACATGTATTTATAAATATACGTATATAAAAAATTTCTGAAAAATAAATAAAACAACGGTCGGTGCACCAAAAACACAGTCACGCACCAGTCCCGGTGCGTCTTTCAATAGAGTGCACCGTCAACCGTGCACCTAATGATATTCAACGCACCGAGGGCGGTGCTCCAGAAAATGTTTTTAGCGCACCGTTCACTACGTGTGGTGTCAGGAGGGCAGTGTGCTCACTACACTATACGCCCCAGGGCATATATCTAAGTCAGTGCACTGCCCTCCTGCCATCGTACATATTCGTCGATGCGGTGTCGTAAAATACCGCACCGTTGAAGCAGGCCAAATACGGTAAGTCGTGTGCTAACAAAAATAGCCAACTTGGGGCAGTTATTTCATTCAACGCACCGCATCACCACTATTCAACTACGTCAATAGTGCGGCCATGTGACCGACCGCACCACTCTTTACAAGGAAATTTAGCATAACATGGTGCGCCTTTGGTACCGCCCCGGAACCGGTGCGGATACCCTTAGCATCGGTTTACCAGGCCGAACCATTGACAATGTCGAATTGTGGTATGCGGTGCGTTGACCACATTACGCACCCCGGGGTGGATAATTTCGTCAACGCACTGTGTTGCCGCGATACCACATTGTCAACGGTGCGGCCTGGTAAACGACTGCACCGCAGTTTGAATTTTTTTTTTAAATAACACGATGCGCTTGGCGGTACCGCCCTGGAACTGGTGTAGATATCGTTAGCACCGGTTGCGGTGCGGCCTGTAAATTTATATGCAACACCGCAAACCGGTGCGAGCCGAATAGCTCAAGCGCACCGCGCGACAATTTCTATTTTTATTTTTAATGGTTAATTTTAAGGTTTTTTGAAATTATAATCCGTTAAAAGTTTTAATTATGGAAAAACAAGAAAAATACATGTACATTTACCCGTCGAGGAGGCATATTGGATGTAGAATTTTCAAAAGTAAATTTTTTCACTGCTTTATAAAATTCAAGTTGGAGATTGGTGACAATGCACAGCAGCAGTGCGTGCAATAAGTGCAATGGGAGCACAGATGTTAGGGCGGCTCAAACAAGGATAACTTGCACCGGTGCTTGAGAGCTCTGTAGCACTAACAAATGTGGTTTTATGGCCGTAATTTTTTTATTATTTAACCCTATTCCGGTGCGTGGGGTTTTTACTGGCGTACCGGTGCGTTCATTGTATGCCGCCCCAGGTGTCTTCTGTTTTCGCACGCTTTTCTGAAGCACCGGGGTGGCGTCTCTGTAATGCATCGGTGCTCTACAATAATATGATGCACCGAGCATGGTGTCCAGTGAGCCAATTATTTGTGCGGTTTTTTGGCTGCAAATTTTTTTTATTTAACCCTTTTCCAGTGCGCGACGTTTATGGGGATCCCGGTGCATTTCCCTCATTCCGCCCACCCCGGGCGATTTCTGTTTTGCACGCTTTTTATGAGGCACCGGGGCTGATGAATTGACACGCACCGGTGTTGTTCCGTAATTAAAGGCACCGGTGTTGTGTGTACGGAGCGCATGGTTTCCGGTGTGCCAATGTTTTGTGCGGTTTTTTGGCCGTAATTTTTTTTATTTAACCATCTGCTGGTGCGCGGGGTTTATGGGCACCCCGATGCAGTTGATTTATTCCACACTGGGTGGTATCTGTTTTCGCGCACATTTTCGAAAGCACCGGTGCGGTAGAGATGTAAGGAACCGGTGTTGTACAGGAATATGACGCACCGGGCGGGTGTGTTAGGAGCGCATGGTTCACAGTGTGCCTATGTTTTGTGCGGTGTTTTGGCCGTAATTTTTTATTTATTTAATCATGTGCCAGTGAGCGGTTCAAGGCGGTCCGGTGCGTTGGTGACTCGGTGCATTTAAGGGCGACTCGGGCAGTTTCAGTTTTCACGTGTTTTTTATGAGGCGTCGGTGCGTTGGTGACCCGATGTGTTTAAGGGCGACCCGAGCGGTTTCAATTTTCGTGCGTTTTTAATGAGGCGCTAATGCACACGTTATGTAGAGTACTGGTGCTCTACAGAAATACAATGCACCGAGTGGGTGTGTACGGAGCACACGGTGTCTGGTGTGCCAATTTTTTAACGTCACCGGTGCTTTCTCGTATTGAACGCACCAGAGCGTTTTATGGTGATAAGAGCACCGGACGAAATACATTTGCAAAAACCTCCACCCGCCAACATCCTTTAGGAACCTCTGCTAGAAACGAATGTCTGGGGTATTTTTATAAGTGGTTCCTTAAAAACATCTGCTAGAGGGTCTTTTCCTTGTAGTGTTGGATCGTTCGAAGTGTTATCTCTGCCTTCAGTCCTGTGCAACTAGATTGTGAAGCTATGTTCACAAACTCAGTAGAATAGGATTAGTATAAGTTTTATTGCAATTTAGTTTTAAGTAAATTGTTAAGGTCTAACTTAAGGTATGATCTAGGTCTGTTCACGCCCTTTTTAGGATTGGTTAAGGCCGCATTAGGGCTTGCTTTGCGATTGCCCTAATCCAAAATAAAACAATGTTAGGTCCCTATATTACTAGTATAGTCCCTTATTGTTGTTAGTGTAACCCCCTTATTGTTATTGTTGTACCCTTGTAACTCAAATATTGTTATTATTGTGCCCTTACATTATTATTGTTAGGTCGGCTAGGATTATATTGTGGCCCCATGGACTCCTATATATAGAAGGAGGTTTCGTCATTTGTATCATCTAAGAATTGTTCATTTATGTAATGTAAAGGAGGTTTCCCCCTATAAGTGGCTTATTTCTAAGGTGTTGATCTCTCTTTTCTTCTATTTTTGGAGCTGGTTTCATAACATTTGGTATCAGAGCCTCTGGATTCTAGGGTTTCGCTGCTCCAAACAGGTCATCTTGGAATTTTTGCTATAATTTTTTTTCTACGAAGGTTCAAACGCTGAAATTTTGAAAGAGCAAAGCCAAAATCCTGAGAAATGTCGTGTAAAAATTTCACACCTTGGTTGGAAATATTTTCGTAGATATGATCTGTGGAAGTTAGGGTTTTTTAGGCTCCCGAATTTAACCTAAAACAAGTCATCGTGGAATTTTCGCTATAACTTCTTTTCTACGAAGGTTCAGAAGCTAAAAATTTTACAAAGGGAAGCCGAAATCCTGAGGAACCTCCTATAAAAATTTCAGATCTTGGTTCGTAATATTTGCAGAGATAGGATCTATGGAAGTTAGGGTTTTTTCAGGCTCCCGAATTTCATCTCAAAGATGTGATCGTGGGAAAATCATCATAACTCTCTCTCTGAGCGTCGGATTGGAATTCTGTAAAAAGTGGCCGCAAGTAATTGGACTGTAGTTTTTGGTGTAGTAATTTCAGAGCTGAAGGAGGAAACAGTGATATGTGGCACGTCGTAAAATTTTGCTCTACTAAACCAATCCATAATTAGGTCATTGTGGGAGATTGGGCATAACTTTGCCTTGAAGAATCCAAATCAGATCAAACATGTGGCATTCAAAAGAAGATTTAGAGGGATACTACAGGGCCGAATTTTAGATATTGAAGATCCGAAATCACAGAGATAATTCAGTTTCAATATCGAGCTCCTCAAAAGCATGAAAAATGTGTGTATTTGTTTTTTTCGAATTGCATAAGTCTTCTGTGAAAAATCAGTTTGAAGTGATTCCAAGGGCATATTGAAGCATAGACATCAGTATTGTGTTCAAAAATTACACCTCAAAAGAATTCAATGCTAATTAAGCCTTCATAAGGCTCAACTATGACTCATGAAGAGGAAGAAGTGCAACCTGACATATCAAAATTACAAGAGCAAGTGCACCAAATTTCGCTCTCACAAAGAGCAACAAAAAATGAAATGGAAGTTTTGAAGAAAGGCATGGAATCTAAGATGGATGGTTTGAAGAAAGTCATGGACATTAAGATGGATGGCATGGAAGCTAAGATGGATGAAATGGAAGCTAATATCGATGAAAAAATGAAAGACAACATGGAAGACATGAAGAATGATATAAAAACAGGCATGGAAGGTTTGATGACAAGGTTAATAAGAAATGATTCCTAATGGCGGAAAGATAGTAGAGGAAACTCATGATGAGAAAAAAATAAATGTTAATCATGATTTCATAAACTCTAATGTTGGATTGAAGAACCACCATATTCGAAAGATGGATATGAGGAAGTTTTATGGTAAGGATCCCGTAACATGGATACTACAGATGGAGCAATATTTTGATCTCAATCATGTGCAAAACACACAAAAGGTACGCATTGCAACTTTACATTTAGAACAAAATACATTTGTATGGTATCCATGGCTTTTCTCTCACAGTGGTGATCCATGGATTGGGCATCCAATCCATGTTTGTTTCAAATTTGATCTGCTGTCCTATTGTATGCTTCATAAATTTCTGAATAATTCTGCAGTTCTACAACTTTAGATCTCAGATCTACTCTCTGTGCTTCATGTTCTGCACAAAACCCCAAGGGGAATGTATAGATGAGCTTTTCTTGTACACAGATCTGAATTAGATCTATATTTTTATGTACATATCTGATCTAGATCTGAGTATTAATAAACTGCTGCTTTAGCCCCTAAAAATAACATTGTCATGTTTATGCAGTCTTTTCTTGTGGTTGTAGCACCTCATTTCTGAGGATTTCTCGTGTATACTTTCATTCTCTCTCTTGTAAAATGTATGGGCTATAATTTAAATCCGATTTGATGTTATACATATGATTTCTGAACCTCCATATCAGCCTACTGCTTTGCTTCAATGGATCTATGTTATTTCAGAAGCAGTCCTTTGCATATAGTTGCAGCCCCTCTCCTTGGGTGTTTTTCAGCTAGACTAGTTTGTGGGAGATCTGTTTAACCCACCTAGTTTGATTTGTTTTTGCTCTCCTTTTGGATTTAGATCTTAGATTAGCTAATCTAAGGGATCCAGGAGCTGCAAACTCATTTCTATGCACAGAATTCTCAGGAGTGCGTTATTTCAGCAGGCTTACTGAGTTGTTCCAGATTTGGAATATTACAACTAACCTTAGGGAAAATTTTCCCACAAGTGGGAATGGCATACTTAGTTTAACGTTAAGGCATTCTCCCACATAGTCAATACTCCCTTCATTAACAACCAAAACTTGAAAGTTTTTCATTAGACACACAAAAAAATTGAGGCACTCCGTTAATATTTTATCAATGAATTTATGGGTACTACGCAAGTCAATAAGCATTATGGATTTTTGCTACTTAATGTAACCTAAAATATTCAAGATTTGAGGTGATAACAAATGTTGAAATTATACAAACATATGTATATCAATGGATTAAATCTGATCAAACAATTCACTAAAGATACATATTGAATCCTTCTACAAATCAATTGTGGAAATTAAACACAATCGCCAATCACATTAAGCAAAGAAAGAATCAAACCAAACCACAACATAGATATTTTCCTGGGGAAATCTTGCTATTGAAAACCCCTCTATCATATTTTTATATTCCACAAGGAATCATGAAACAATTATAATGCACTCTTCTCACAAGCGTCTCTTGCAATCTTCCTGTTGTCTCACACTGATCCAGACAAAATCGCGCCAACACTTAGACAATTCTCAGCCTGTCTTCAGCCTGCCTTTCTTACACAATTCCTGATTAATGAAATCCCTATTCTTTAGGAATTTCATCCTTTCTAACTTGCGTTGAGTATCATGGGCATCCTGTGGTGTTTTAACTGCATCTGGGAAGCCTACTAATATCACAACTGATAGTTAACTTCCCTTTAACCTTTGTCTCAACTGGGTCTCCACTGGAACTGACATGCATGAAGCCATAAATAGTAAATCTTCAGTCACTTGACAGATCACTGCATGTGAATTAAATCTGATTTAATTCACTTCACCTCTCACTAGTGCAACAATCACTTACAACTAGTTAAACTAATTTTAACTCACTTAATTGAGTTAACTGATTTCTCATGCATTAAACTCATGCACTTAACTACAACTTGAACTCTAAAACACATAGAATCACTCTACATGCCTCACCAACTACCCTAAACTCTAAATTCATGATCTAACTGAGTTTATCACACTCAGTTAACTATTACAAGTGTTTATGAGATAAGATTACAATTTATTGTCCAATTTAATTAAGGGATAATTAAATTTGACACATATCAAATTTATCAAATAAATTGAATTTCACACTAATGTATCACTAGGACCCATCACCACACGACCTGTGGTCCCACACTAGTGTAGGTGTTGTCATGTGGCTTCCGGATGCCAATTTCACTATTTCTTGTTTCAAACTTCAACACTCCCTCTCAACAAGAAAGGAATATCCTTGCATGTGCACACGCACATCTTGCATGTGACATGCAACTCTTTTATGCAACGCTTCTCTAGTGTTTCTCGCATATGCAAATTTTGCGTGCAACACTTCTGAAACTGAATAGCCTCCAAATAACTGAATTAGTATAATGCATCTATCATCAGAGTCTTCTGACTGCTGGTACCTACTGTACATGTCTACTGGATTCTCTGCATTGCTGACATCTGCATCCATGCACTCTGCAATACTGCCAACTCTGATCTGCGCTCCAATATCTAACACCTGTCACTTTGATTTATTTCCTCCTGACATATGACTGCACCAATCTAATCGATATTGCTACTGTTGTATTGTGGGCTCCTTGTAGCTAGGTTCGATCCATGAGATGCACCATCTCAATGAATCCTGCCCAAATTTATTCTTGGGATTCATTTTGCACATCGCCCCACCTCACACTTGGGGGTATAGCTTCTTGTACTCCCTCTGCCCTTCTAGCTCGAAATTTCCCCCTCCTAGAGGTCTCTACTTGAGTGGTTTTTTCCACTCCATGATCCTCATCTTATGGCTGCTCCACATCTTGAGGTTCATCCTTTGGAACCAAGAGTTCCTCATCTGCATGCAAATAAAGCTCCCTATCAAGGTACAATCGCATGGGTTTCTCATACTTTCCCATGGTACATCCCTTGCATGTGTCTAGCTACGCAAGAGTACCCTTGGGAAGACTTGTAGAAATCTGTTGCATGACCTTCAAGGCCCCGTGGTGTAGATGGCCTAATCTCCTGTGCCATAACTCACCCTCATCTCAGCTCACCACTTTGTCTGCCTTACCCACCAATGTTGTGCAACCATATACATCAAGTTTATAGAGATTCTTCACATGAATCCCAATCTTCTTAGCTTGTCCTGTTGCTTTGTGTCGAAGGAAAGCTTTTCCTTCACTGAAAACAACATCATAACCTCTATCCTCCAACATTGTGATTGAAACTAAATTTTTCTTCAAGCCTGGTACATGCATTACATCTTTTAATAAAAACGGCTTACCTGACTGTCTCTGGAAAGTAACTGTACCAATCCCTATAGCGCTATACCTTCCATCATCACCCATTTCGATATGCATCTAGAGGTCCTTCTCCTCCAAGCTACTAAAAAATTTATGTGTTTCCTGTCATGTGAAATGATGCACCATTATCCAAGTACCACGTCAATCCCATTGAACTTGACACCATGCATGTAATGATCGAGAAATCAAGCTCAAATTGTGACTCCAAAGCCTCACCCGCTGAAAATCCTGAGGCCTTCTTGTTCTTCTTCTTTTGTGGACAATTAGTGGCATAATGTCCATGCTCGTGACAATGAAAAAACTTCACTTCAGACATGTCACGCTCCTTGCCTTCTTCGTCGGACTAAGATTTGGAATAGGATTTCTTTCCCTTCCCCTTCTTCACCTTACCAGCTAAGGCACAATTTTCTTCCTCATCTTCCTTAGATGAAGATCCATCCCTAGTATTCCGCTTGAATTCTTCTTGCACCAAATTCGATCAAAGTCATTCTGTTAAAATTGGACAACTAGGTCCAAACTCCATGTTGTGATGCTCAGATGAAGATACCAATATTTTTATTGGATTCCTCTTTCGGAGAGGTGTAATATCCATATAAAATTTATCTGAATCCGATGAGCAAAACATTTATTTTGAATTTATTATTTATAATAAATTATATGTGCAGGTCGGCCTTAAGGTTTACACCCCCAGCAGATGTGTCACACACCTCAATGATGTATATAAATACAGTCAAAGTTGGAGAGCATTTCACACTCACTCAACACACATCTTCTTCTCTTCTCTGATTTAGTACGAGCTCCTTGGAGGACGATTTCAGCTCACACGTGGGAAGAAGGACGAGTTTGTACAACCAAGAAGAAGGACGCAGATTGCTGCAGCTAGGGTTTCCAAGGAAGTTTGACCAGCGTTGACTTTGGTCAACGCATGGTCCAAAGAGGCCGAAATTTGTTGGAGAATTCGATTTTGAGAGGTCGTACACATTGGCACAGAAATCGAGGTCAAAAGGTTGACCGAAGTTGGAGCTGCGTTGACTTTGTTGTTGCTGCCCTGCGTTGACTTTTCTGGAGTTGACTTGAGTTGACTAGGTGACTGATTTGAGGATTGCTGTGACACATTCTGGGTTGGCTGATCAAGGAGACTTTGCCGGTTAAAGCATCCTCTTGACCGTCGTAACGCACCATCACATTTTTCCTGTTTCTGGTTTGTCTTCTATAGATCCACTGGTATGTTCTATCAGCATTTTACTGAACTATTTATGTGATTGCTGTTATAAAAGTAAAACTGCTTCTAGCATAGAACATCTACAAAAATTTACACATTCCCAATCTGGCAGCTTTTCCCTCCCATTGACAGAGTCCTGATAACTATGCCAACTCTTGGGAAGTCCTAGAAGAGCTAGGCTCACCAAGTCATCATCCATGACAGTAATTCCAATGCTCCCAAGCTTATCCTGACGTTGGACAAACTTTGTTAAATATATCAGAATAGTGTCGCCTTTCTCCATTTTGATTTTCCTGATTTTATCCTTCAGTGCCAATTTTATATGATCACTATTACTCTGAAATAGATCTGTCAAATCTTTCCACATTGCATATGGTGTCACTTTTCCATGGAGACTTGAGACAATGTGGTCTTGTACTCCCTCCAATAATATCCCCCTCGCCTTTGCAACCTTCTTTTGCCAAGCATCAATATTTGCAGCATCTGCTATAGCGGGTTTGGGAACATCATTGTCAATGAATTCTTTCAACCCATTGTCTTCCAGTACTGCCTCCATCCTGTCTTTCCACACAATATAATTGGGACTGCCCTCGAGTGCATACTCCAATCTCAAGCCATTGAAAGCCATTTCGATCCTGATCTTCCTGTCGCACTAAGAATACTTTCACAAATTCGAATTCTATTCAGTCACAAACTTAGCTTCTCCTCCACTGCAGTGATTTATAGTGCTCTGATACCATGAAGAAATTATACAAACATATGTATATCAATGGATTCAATGCGATTGAGCAATGCACTAAAGCTAGATATTGAATCCTTCTACAAATCAATTATGGAAATTAAACACAACCACTTGTTGAAAATGCAGCAAGATGATGGAGCTTAGTGAAATGAAGTCGCCTTCACTAAGTGGGCCCGCAGGAAAATTCTGGCGCAAAGTCTATTTTTAGACTATGTCTATTTTTAGACATATGGAGCATGATCCAGGGGTTGCAGTATGTTATTCTTGGAGTATTGATAATGTTGGTAAAAATAGATGGACCTCTATTTTTTGACCTATAGGTCGAAGTCTATATTTAGACTGCCTATCCTGGGGACATGGAAGCCAAATATTATTCACCCTTAATAATATTTGGACTCTAAACTTGGCTTACTTCCTTCGGAGCACTTCTGGGCTCGAGCTCTTGAAGTGGCTTGCGATCTCGATACAAGGAATTAATGCTATTCCTAAGGGTTTGGTGAGCTCATGCATGGTTGACTTCGCTAGGACTCCCCGTGGCGTGGTTATGAGTTGATATATATGGTGGAGTTGTGTTCTGTTTATTTTAGTTGAACTGGTTGAGATTAGTTTAACTAGATAATCAACTAGTTATGAGTGGAGTGAATTAAATATTATTTAATTCATTAATTAATAACTCATTATTCAACTCAAGAACACATCAGTTCACTACAGTGCATGATCAGTTCAGTGGAGACCAGTGAAAGAGGTAGATGAAAGGGTGGAGTTAGCTATCAGTGGCGACATCAGTTGTGCATGATATTTGCACCACACTTGGAGGAATTTCCCATGATGATTGCGTTGTCAAGCCAAGGAGATTCGAACCTTGGATCTCTATTTAGATAGGCCATGATTGCGCAATAGAGGCAAGGCAATTAGTGGTGAGTTTTGAACCAGTGACTTGTTCAAAACCAAGCTAGTTTGTGTGTAACTTTATGAGAAAGTACTGAGTACTTGTGAGGAGTATTGTACTGATTTTGTTACATGATTTCTCCATTATAATATACACAATAGCTGCGGGGTTTTCAGATATAGGCTTTCCCCATACATACTGTGTTAATGTGTATGATGAATTGATGTGCTATCGCTTGTTTTATTTCCACATGTGTGATGATCTGAGTGGAAGAGATTATGTGTTGCATATGAATTCGAATTGATATGTGATCAGGATAGTCTCGGTGGATAATTAATCATTATTCAGCAAATTTCTACATGGTATCGGAGCTATTGAAGCAGAGATTGATCATCACAGTGATTACAAACTTATTTCGGTAAACAGAGTCTGCATGCGGGCCAGGTAGCCTCCGGATTCATCTTTCTTCGGAAAGTGAAAGGTCTGGTAAATGCCCCTTGCAGTCAATCTCTGTGCTAGAAACAATTTGTTCTCACAGATCTAGAGCGGTTGAGCTTTGAGGTGGAATTCGAATTTTGCAGCAGTTTTGTTTTCTTGGTGCCGGTGTTGAAAATGTCTTTCAACGGTTTGCGACTCGAATATGCTCTTGAAGGCAGTTCGAATTATGTTGCATGGAAGGATCACATGGAAGCAGTATTAGAAGATAATGGTCTCAAGGAGTTCGTAGATACGGATGTCCAAAAGCCCACTGATCCTGCTGAAGTCGATGCATGGCAAAAGAAGATGGCCAAGTGTCGAAGGATCCTGTTGGAGGGCGTCAAGGATCATATTGTATCCAGCCTGCATGGAAAGGCTACTCCATATTTAATGTGGAAAGCTTTGACGGATCTATTCCAGAGTAAGAGCGACCAAAGGAAGCTGGCGCTCAAAGATAAGCTTAGGAACATCAAGATGGAGAAGGGCGACAGTATCGCCAAATACCTCACGAAGTTCACTCAGTGCAGAGATGAGCTGGGAAGTGTGGGGGTGACCGTCGAAGATGAGGACATGGTCGACCTGGCTCTCCTTGGTCTTCCGAAGGCTTGGCACTCATATCAAGATAGTGTCAATGGTCGGGAGAAGCTGCCGGGATGGGAGCGCCTTTGGGCGGATCTCATGCAGGAGGAGATAAGGAGGACTACTCGAGATGGATCTTCATCAAAGGGAGCCGATGAAGAAAACTACGCTTTGGTTGCCAAAGCAAAGAAGGGGAAGGGTAAGAAAACCTCTCATTCTGGTGCAAAGGGCAAGAAGCAGGATATGGCGAAAGTGAAGTGTTTTCACTGCCATGATCACGGACATTATGCTACCAATTGTCTAAAGAAGAAGAAAAACAAGCAAGCGGGAAGATCTGCAGATGGAGAGGCTTTGGCTTCACAGTTCGAGCTTGACTTTTCACTGATCGCATGCTTGGTTTCAAGTGTGATGGGATCGATGTGGTTCTTGGACAGCGGTGCGTCATTTCATATGACGGGAGATCGGGAGTTGTTCTCAGATCTGGAGGACAAAGATTTGGGTGTGCACATCGAGATGGGCGATGATGGTAGATACAGTGCGACTGGTATCGGTACCATATCCTTTCAGAGGGAGTCTGGTAAACCCTTTGTGTTGAAGGATGTCATGCATGTACCTGGATTGAAGAAGAACTTGATCTCTGTGGCGATGTTGGAGGATAAGGGGTATGATGTGGTCTTCAGCGAAGGAAAAGCCTTCCTGCGCAGTAAGACTACTGGAGAGACCCGGAAGATAGGGGCTCGAACCAAGAACCTTTATCAGTTGCAGGTAGATGGCTGCGCAGCTATGGCATGCAAGGCGGGAGAAGTGGTGAGCCGGGATGATGAGGGCGAACTGTGGCACAGAAGATTGGGCCACCTTCACCATGGAGCTTTGAAGATTCTGCAGCAGATTTCTACTGGGCTTCCTAAGGGCACCCTTGCGCAGTCAGATCAGTGCAAGGGGTGTACTTTAGGGAAGTATGCGAAAGCCACCTTTCACGAGAAGGATAGTCACGCCACGACGATCCTTGAGAGAGTTCACACAGACGTGTGTGGTCCTTTCTCAGTTGCTTCGACAGCAAAGCACAGGTATTATGTGATCTTTGTTGATGATTTCTCTCGAAAGTGCTTGATCTTCTTCATGTAGAAGAAGAGCGATACATTCGCGAAGTTCTGTGAGTTTAAAGCACTGGTCGAGAAGAGTCGGGGAAGAAGGTGATTGCTCTAAGGAGTGATAACGGTGGTGAATTCATCTCGGATGAATTCAAGGAGTTCTGCAGCGCAGAAGGGATTCGGAGAGAGCTCATCGCACCCCATAACCCACAGCAGAACGGGGTGGCTGAGCGGAAGAACAGAACGATCGTGGGTGCTGCACGGGCGATGTTGCATGATCAGGGCCTACCCCTTCACTTGTGGGCTGAGGCATGTAATACAGCAGTGTATGTGCAGAACCATTGTCCTCACAAGGTTCTTGGCATGAGTACACCGAAGGAGGCTTATTCTGGCAAGAGGCCTGATATTTCCCATTTGCGGATTTTTGGTTCTCCTGTCTACATGGATGTGACGAAGGATGCGAGAAGGAAGCTGGATCCAACTGCTGAGGTTGGAATATTTGTGGGGTACACTGATACACCTCACAACTATCGAGTGTATTTGTCAGACAGTCGCAAGACTGTTGTGCGACGGGATATAAAATTTCAGGAGGAGAAAGCCATGCAGTGTTCGCTTGAGAGGGAGCTACACTTGCATGCAGATGAGGAGCTGTTAGTTCCTAAGGAGGAGCTTCCGGATGTGGATCAACCACAAGAGGAAGTTCAAGAGGTGGAAGAAACCACCCAGGCAGCGCCAACCATCAGAGGGCGCATGCGCACTACAGAAGCTGAGCGACTGGCTCGGGATGCAGAGAAGGTTGTAGGACCGCCTACAGCACAGCGCAGACAGAGACAGTCACCGGATCGGTACACTGGATACATGGCTCTTGTGAGTCAATGTGTTGTGACGGAGCCATCCTCTTTTGAGGAAGCTGTGGAGGAACCCGCATGGGTTTATGCCATGATCGAAGAATATGATTCGATCGTCAGGAACAGTGCATGGGAGATTGTCCCAAGACCGGTTGGGAAATCAGTGGTGGGTTCGCGATGGATCTACAAAGTGAAGCAGGCGGCTGACGGGAGTGTGGAGAAGTACAAGGCGATATTTGTCGCCCGTGGCTTTTCACAGATCGAGGGGATCGATTATGAGGAGAATTTTGCACCTGTCGCAAGGTACTCTTCCATACGGACGATCCTTGCTCTCTCAGCGCAGATGGGGTGGCACATTCATCAGATGGATGTGAAGACTGCGTACCTCAATGGAGTTATTGAGGAAGAAGTGTACATAGAGCAGCCTGAAGGTTTTGAGATCTTCAGCAGTGAGTCGCATGTGTGCCGACTCAAGAGAGCACTGTATGGGCTGAAGCAAGCACCTCGTGCTTGGTACACTCTGATAGACAGCTACTTCACCGGGCTTGGATTCTCCAAGAGTGAGGCGGATCCAAACCTGTACCAGATTGTGGTGGAGGGGAAGCTGTTGATCATCGTACTGTATGTAGATGATCTGATTTCGACTGGCGATGAGCAGTTGATACTTTCATGCAAGGAGGATCTTGCACGAGAGTTTGAGATGAAGGACTTGGGCATCCTTCATTATTTCCTGGGATTGGAGATTTGGCAGCGCAGCGGAGGACTGTTTGTTTCTCAGTGCAAGTATGCCCGAGAGATTCTGGAGAGGTTCAACATGCAAGGCTGCAAGCCTGTTGACACTCCTCTTCCTGGTGGTTGGAGGAAGGAGGATGCTACTTCAGCTGAGGTAGTGGATGCCACTGTCTATCGACAGTTGGTGGGGTCGCTTATGTATCTGGTCAATACACGACCCGATATATGCTATGCAGTTAACCAACTTTCGAAAGCTATGGTTAAGCCTACCAAGCTCTTTTGGAAGGCAGGCAAGCATGTATTGCGCTATATTAGAGGCACATCGGGATATGGTCTATGGTACAGACAGGAGGATGGAGCGAAGTTTTCTGGCTTCACTGATGCAGATTGGGCAGGGAGCCCAACGGACCGGAAGAGCACATCTGGAGGAGTTTTCAGCATTGGGTCGACAGCAGTTTCCTGGTACAGCAGGAAGCAGAGATCCGTGGCACTCAGTTTAGCAGAGGCCGAGTACATGGCAGCAAGCTTGGCTGCATGCGAGGCTATTTGGATGAGGAAGATCCTCGTTGGATTGTTCAGGTTGCATTTGGAGCCTACAGTGATCTACTGTGATAACCAGAGTTGCATTAAACTCTCGGCTAATCCAGTATTTCATGATAGGTCCAAACACATCGACATCAGGTACCATCATATCATAGATTGTGTTCAGCGGAGAATCATGATGCTTTCATATGTTCCCACGGAGGATCAGGATGCCGACATCCCGACGAAGGCGCTCACCAGGAGCAAGTTCGAATTCCACAGAGGCAGGATAGGGGTTGCAGATAATCCATATCTTGCTGAGAGGGAGTGTTGAAAATGCAGCAAGATGATGGAGCTTAGTGAAATGAATTCGCCTTCACTAAGTGGGCCCGCAGGCAAATTCTGGCGCAAAATCTATTTTTAGACATATGGAGCATGGTTCGGGGATTCCAGTTTGAGATTCTTGAAGTATGTTTCATGTTGGTAAAAATAGATGAGACTCTATTTTTGAGGTCAAAGAGGTCGAAGTCTATTTTTAGACTGCCTCTCCTTAAAACAGGGAAGCCAAATATTATTTACCCTTAATAATATTTAGACTATAAACAGCAGTTTACTCTCTTGGAGCACTTCAGTTCGAGCTACAGAAGTGGCTCATGCATCTGACAGAGGAATCACGTGGTTCCCAAGGGTTTGATGGCATCATGCATGGTTGACTTCAGTTAAACTTCAGTGGCAGAAGTTTGGAGGAGTTAATGAGACAGATAGTGGAGTTGTGTTCTGTTTATTTTAGTTGAACTAGTTGAGATTAGTTTAATTAGCTAATCAATTAGTTATGAGTGGAGTGAATTAAATATTATTTAATTCATTAATTAGTAACTCATTATTCAACTCAAGAACACATCAGTTCACCACAGTGCATGATCAGTTCAGTGGAGACCAGTGAAAGAGGTAGATGAAAGGGTGGAGTTAGCTATCAGTGGCGACATCAGTTGTGCATGAGATTTGCACCACACTTGGAGGAATTTCCCCTGATGATTGCGCTGTCAAGCCAAGGAGATTCGAACCTTGGATCTCTATATAGACAGGCCTGGATTGCGCAATAGAGGCAAGGCAATTGGCGGTGAGTTTTGAACCAGTAACCTGTTCAAAACTGAGCTAGATTGTGTGTAACTTCATGAGAAAGTACCGAGTACTTGTGAGGAGTATTGTACTGAGTTTGTTACATGATTTCTCCATTATAATATACACAATAGCTGCGGGGTTTTCAGCTATAAGCTTTCCCCATACATACTGTGTTAATGTGTATGATGAATTGATGTGCCATCGCTTGTTTTATTTCCGCATGTGTGATGATCTGAGTGGAAGAGATTATGTGTTGCATATGAATTCGAATTGATATGTGATCAGGATAGTCTCGGTGGATAATTAATCATTATTCAGAAAATTTCTACACCACCAATCACATTAAGCAAAGAAAGAATAAAATCAAACTAGAACACATATATTTTCCCAGGGAAAGATTATTACTCAAAAACCCTCTATCATATATTTAATATTCCACAAGGAATCCTGAAACAATTACAATGCACTCTTCTCACAAGAGTCTCCTGTAATCTGCCTATCATCTCACATTGATCCAGGAAAAATCAGGCCAACACTTAGCCAATTCTCAGCCTGTCTTCAGCCTGCCTTGCTCATGCAATTCCTAATGAATGCAATCCCTATTCTTTAGGAATTTCAGCCTTTCTCAACTTCGTTGAGTATCATGGGAATCTTGTGGTGTTTTAACTGCATCTGGGCAGCCTACTAATATCATAACTGATAGTTAACTTCCCTTTAACCTTTGTCTCAACTGGGTATCCACTGGAACTGACATGCATGCAGCTATTAATATTAAATCATCAGTCACTTGACAGATCACTGCATGTGAATTAAATCTGATTTAATTCACTTGACCTCTCACTAGTGCAACAATCAGTTACAACTAATTAAACAGATTTTAACTCACTTAATTGAGTTAATTGATTTCTCATGCATTAAACTCATGCACTTAACTACAAATTGAACTCTAAAACACATAGAATCACTCTACATGCCTCACCAACTACCTTCAACTCGAAATTCATGAGCTAACTGAGTTTATCACACTCATTTGACTATTACAAGTGTTTATGAGATAAGATTACAATTTATTGTCCAATTTAAGTAAGGGATAATTAAATTTGACACATATCCAATTTATCAAATAAATTTAATTTCACACTAATTTATCGCTAGTACCCATCACTACACGACCTGTGGTCCCACACTAGTGTAGGTGTTGTCATGTTGCTTCCGGATGCCAATTTCATTGTTTCTTGTTGCAAACTTAACCAAAAAATATGCCAATGCAATGATGGATATTTCATACTCGTCTGAATGTGCGCAATTTTAGCCTATATTTCCCATTTTTAAATTTGCAAGTTCTTCCTTATTTAATTGTGTATATTCCTCCATTTCCTCTTCATCATTATTTTCCAAGGAGAATAATGTTTTTCTTGACATTTATGCCATTTTGACCATTTGTAGTTACAACCAAGAATATTCATCATTTCCTTTGTTTCCTTTTGTGATATTTGAGTAGGTTTGGGAAGGGTTGTCTTATGAACCCCAAACCAATCTCTTCTTCTTGCATCCAATCCAATAGTAGACTTTTGTATAACCTTATTCTTGGCTTGAATATGATGAGAAAATTTCATATCTTTCATAATATTTTTAGGATGTTTTCAGAAGGGCTTATGATTAACATATTATTTTAATCTACCCATTTAAGCTTCCCACAAAATATTATTACTTATGTTATCCACCCTTGTGGCCAATATCTGAAATTTTGAATCAAAATATTCAATATCACCTAAATGCTTGATTCTTTCCAATTGAGTGTAGTCTTTTTCCCAAATTTTCCCATATTGTGCTTCTAAGTCTCTAATTATTAAAACCCAGGTATAATGATAATAATGGAGCTTACTTTTAACTACCCATTGATATCATTGATACGGTTTTATCTCAAAGTTTAAATTTTTTATGTGAACCATCTTCTTATCATCCATAATATTATGCAATTCAAAGTTTTTCTATGTTTGGTTCACTCGGGTAAAGATATATGGTCCATCAAACTCCTTTAATTCAACCTTGGAAAGGTTCACTCCTTTTGGAAACCATCCAAAAGTAACTACATTATTTGAGTTAAATCCCCTTGGAAAATTCTTATTATTGGAAAGTTGTTCACCTTGAATACCACCTTATCCCATGAGGCTTTGGATTGATATTGAATGGGTGCATTGTTAAGTAACTCCTTGCAATAGGTCACTAGGTCAAATCTCCCTTGGGTGTTAGCCTACCAAAAAGAAAAACCTGAATACTACCTTTATTTTCTTGAGTCTTTTCAATAACATTAATAATTTTAGGAATTCCCCCATTCAAGGTTTATATAATCTTATGTTCCATTCATTCCAACTTTCTATGCATATTTTGTTCTAATTCTTCCATAATTCTTTCTATACATTATTTATTTTCATCCATCTCATTTTCTAGCTTTCCGTGTATTTTTTTTAAGTATTGTAGAATTGGTATTGTATCTCTTCATTTTCGTCATGAGTCATGGATGATATTTATCGAAGTTTAATTATTTTTTCCAAGGAAAAAATCGGCAACTTTCTATTAAAATTAATGAAATTTACAACTTTGTAGATGCATTAAGCATTTCGAGACGCCCTATGGGCCCATGTGCATATGCACACTAGTCATTGTAGCTAGGCTACCGAAAAAAATAAAATTACAAGAAGCTCGCAAGGCTGGACTTGTCACACTTGCCCTTTCTCTCTTGTTATGAGTGGCAAGCAAAATAAAATGTCAAGGGGAGAAAATTAAGTTTTTCTCCCCTTCTTCTTTTTGACCTTCCGCCAAGCACCTTGTGATGGCATGGTAGTGATAAGGGCTAGCTAATTTTCTTTAGTGTTTGTACCATTGTCCTTATCTGAATCTGAATTGTCTGAAATGTGTTTTCTTTTGTTACCCTTGGATTCTATTGCCTTGTGTCCTTTTGCCAACTGGGTCGAGGGAGTGATGTCGAAAGGGTCTTGCATCTCTTGTTCTTTTGACTCTATATTTGTGGTTATATGTTGATGTTCATTTGGTTTGAGAGCATATTCTTCTTCTTATTTTTCCTTCTCCTCTTCTGACTCACTTGTGGGAAATTTCCACCCTTTTGGAGTTTTCCCTGTCTTCTTTTTTCTCCTGTTGTCTCTTTTTGCTTCCGGACATGTATTTTGAAAATGACCAGTGTTTATGCAAATTCTGCACCTGAATGCAGTATTTTCGAAGTCAAGATGTTGTATCCATTTATGTTGTTTGTGTGTCAAATGTATGCATTATGGCAGCCCTTTACTGAGGCCCACTTCCACACAAATACAAGAAAAAGTGTAGACACACTCCTCTAAGCGTTGAGTGTCTATTTTGATGTATCGCCCCAGAATGTTCCCAATGCAAGCAAGAACACTTTCGTTCCAGAAATGCAAAGGCAGATTGTAAAGCCGGACCCATACTGGCATTCTGGACACTTCCATGGTGTTTGCGTCGAAATCCGGGAACCAAGGTGTGATGAAGATCCCAGTGGAGCCCCAGAACCATGGTCCCTCCCTCAGAATGATGTCTCTGCCTTCCGAGGATGCAAAATTGACAATGAAAAATCCCTTTGAACAGAGGTGGATTTCCCAATCCATAGTCCAGTTTGTGAAAATCCAATGGAACAGCTCCATTGGTTTTGGCCAGAAAGTGTTAAATCTGGAAATGATCGCTTGTGCTTCATAAACAATTTAGTTTTCATCTACTTCTTGAAGCTTTGTGTTCACTTCTAGTATGATATTCATTTGCTTCACAATATAGGGTTTGGGAGCATTTTCTGTTGTTTCCGTTGGAGTAGCGATTTTGATTTTGCCCTTTAAAATATTCCTGTAGGAGGGCCCTTTCAATTTTTCATTTCTTGAGGTGTTGGTTCCTTTAGAATTGCCTGAAGTTCTGTGTTACTCAGTGGCCCCTCCTCTCAGTCTCAAATTGATAATGATAGTAGAACCGGATCATATGGAGTACTCATGTAAAGTGAAAAGATCTTACAGTGATCTTCCCCTATAGATCAAGGATTGTAGTTGGCTAGGATACCCAGTAATTTGACCAATTTTGAGTTTAGGTCTGCGACCTATTCAAAGTGTTGTGCCCAAATCAAAATGTTGCTTCCCTTAGGGAGCTTGATAAAAGTCCGAAAATAGTCATCCCTTACCTTTTTGTCATTGATGGCTGCGAGATCGTCCATGGGCTTCAGCACAAGTTACAGAGTTGGAAAGGGAACATGCATTCAAATGTTGGAGAGGGACAATGCAGGAGTCAGGTCATCGCCGCCTAGTGTGAGAGACAGGGAGCCACCCGCAGCTGAATGAAGCGGTAAGAGCAGAGTCCCTTGGAGGCAAATAAGTGACCGCCACACCGCATCCGCAGCAGAACCCAACGCTTCATGAGGAGCCGGACTATGGTGTCAATTTTCACCCCCAATCCCATCTAAATTCGGTCTCCAAGATGCACTGATCCATTGCGCCTGCAGTCTGTGGCTTTCTGGGGGAATCGCCTCTGTTAAGAGGTTGAGAGTATTGATAAAATGATGGTAATCAGCCATGGCCAGTGCCAAGGAGCGGAAAAACCAATCTTGAGCCATCGAATGATATAAAGGAAGCTGCTCGAACCACCAGTCAGTCCAAATGCATACGAGGGAGGTTGCTGCCTTGTCTCCCTGATGTTAAAACCCATAAACCCTAGCCACCATTGTTGTTCGCCGCAGAGCTCCCCCTAATTAATTCATGTCTTACCCCCGCAATCCTCAATTTGAGATTTTATATTATACTTAAAAAAAAAACAAAAAAAAACAAAAAACAACGAAGTTTAATTATTGAATTAAACTTTGGGTATTTGGAGGGTGAGGTGCAAGCCCATTAAAAGCTCTAAAAATCACCTAAACTTCCACAACATATATTTCATAAATTATAATGAGTCAAAATGTGATTTTTTGTCCACATGTTGATATGTCTCTTTAGGATTTTGAAATTTTCAAAGTCTAAAGCTTCACAAAAAAAGTTTTATAGCAAAAATTTCAAGTTGGCTCTTTTAAAACTAATTTTAGGATTGGTCACACGTCTTGTCTTTCATAGACTATATCTCAAAGATTATAATGAAAAAAAAAACCAATTTTTTACCATATATAGTATGATATTTCTCCTCAGTCTTCATAAAAATTTTACTAGCTGAAACTTCCCATAAAAGAAGTTATAGTGAAAATAAAAAGATGACTCGCTTGAGACTAATTGAGAATTAGTCACAAAGCCTAACTTCCGTATGCTATGTGAAATTATAGTAAACAAGAACTTTAAATTCTGATCACATGTGATTTGGTATTTTTACTCAATCTTCTCGATTTTTGGTTGTCTAAAATTTCCCATTAATAAATATATAGCGAAAATTCCAAGATGTATTGATTGAGGAGAAAAAACGTAGGATTGTATGTCTTGATACCAAATGTTATGATCCAAGTATCTTGAATATGATAAAATGTCAATGAATACAATTTAATTCAAGGAAGAAGCCTACTTTTAAAATCAATAAAATGCATAAGATAAGATATGATGATATGAGGACTAGGTCTCCTTAGTGTGTGTGTGTGTGTATATATATATATATATATATATATATATATATATATATATGAGACAAATGATACAATTATAATGAAAGGCTACAATTAAAGGTTCTAGATGGCCTCCTAATATAACAAATAAACTAATAATGAATGCTTATTAGGGAATTAACATAGTGTCCCAAGGGTCTTAACACTAACACAAAGATGGTCAACATGAAAGGTCAACAAGATTGTAAAATGATCAACTTGGGCTCAACTTCCCTTGAACATATATCATGATATATTGGTAACTTGATATCATTGGCTTGGGAGGAAGAATGATATAGTGCAACACACATGAGGCTTTGATGCACTCTCTATAGTTATTGGAAGATTAATTATTGGAGGAGGATATGACTCACCATCATGGTATCATCCATAACTTGTCGTGGATATTCCATTGGATAGTTCATCACAACAAATATAATAAAATATATATTGAAGAATTGAAATATATACTATTAGGGTTATTTTTTCTGAGATTTCGAGATTTATTAACTTACTATTTTATGTATATGCATGCCATAGTTAAAATACAAACAATAGAGAATAGGTAAATACGATTACTCATAAACCACAATGAACACAAAGATATGATCTAGGAAACCCTTACACGAGAAAACCCAATTGGAAGGTGAGGATTCTTTGCATTCTCTTGTCATAATGGAAAGGGTGCAAAAATAGAAAGGAGAAGGCATTGTCTATCGAGTTTCCTAAGACTTGTGGCCCGTGGAATACTACATAAAACAAACCTCCTCCATTTTTCTATCTCCTTATCCAATATTACATACTCTAAAATATACTATGGAACAAAATACACTTGAATAGAACGAAACCCCTTTTCCTCACAATGGCCTATTTATAACACACACTAATAACCAACTACGGGTTAAGTTTGAGTTTGTCAACTCTCAACTAGAATGACAATTTTGACTCTTCCAGAGTATTTTTCATCATGTTAACGTGGCTAGTCCCTTTTCCATAAATAATAGGGGTTGACATGGCATCCTCTTGAATTATGGTGGTCCATCACAATAGGTCAAATTTCGGGAAGCATAGCTTTTGAAAAAATACTTTGATTGACATATCTCCTAGATTATTAAAAAGTTATATGTATGTAGAATAGTTTCATGGAGTATCATGCTTAAGAGGAAAATTTTAATACCCCATAAAACATCATTTAAGGTCTCAAATTGGCCCCTGAAGGTTTTAGACCCAAATTCTCCAAATTAGGTCTTGCCACTAAAATTGATCCTATAACTCAATTTCTTTAATTTTTCCACTTCAAAATCCTCAAGATGTATGAAAAATATTATAATGATCTAATCTGGATCATACCTCCCCATTTTGGGAGTATTTTGGTCCCCAAAAGCTTTTATCGAATGAGGTGAGGACATTTTTCTCTACCTTATCCCTTGAGTACCATTTAGCGTTGTTTGGAAGTAATATTTGCAACCTAATCTACCAAAGGTTATTTCATCCTTGTATTATAGTTTTGGACCTCTTCTACAAAAATGTATCTTCTTTCAACTATGCCTGAGATTTTGGTGCTAAATTCTATATGGAAGGTTGGACATGGTCCTCCTCTTGATCCAACATACAAGGCTCATAGAGATTGAGATTCTCTACATTCATTGAGGGTAAATGTGCATATATGGGGGTAGACTAGGTATATTAGTTTTATCTCCCACCTTTTCTAGTATCTCAAAAGGACCATGTTATAGAGCCTCGATTTTTTAACGAGTACCCTATAGTATCTTGCTCCTCAATTGTAAATATACTTCCCACCTTGAATAATTTCTCTGTCTTGTGTTGACCATGCCTAACCTTGTACTTTTCTTATGACTTCTTCAATGTCTCTTGTACTTGTAGATGGATTTTTCTAATCTTCTCAAACAATTTCTCTGCCCTTAGAGAATCCCCTATGAGATCCTCCCTCACTGCTCCTTGTTATCCATATGCAATATCCAAAGGTGAAGGTGGAAAATATCCAAAACAAGTTTCAAATGGGGACTTACTAGTAGAAGTTTAGACCACTCTATTATAAGAGTGTTGTATATATACAAATTTTTCATCCCATACCTTCAAATGATTTTGATTGTAACCCCTCAATAGATGCACCAAAGTCTTATTAAGTGCTTTTATTTTCCCATGTGTTTGTAGTATACCTAAGGGGGATAATATGGGATATAGAGGGAGGTACCCAAGGGAATAATGTGATGTAATATAATATAATAAATAAATGGGCCATAGTTAATAAATAAAGTGGTTAAGAGAACTTCCATGAACCTGTAATAGGGAAATATTAGTAGAAAATGAGTCTTTATGGCTCTTATTGTCCTTCTTTCCAGCATGTGACCACTTGTTCAAGAGGATATTTTCTAATAGTTCATCGGAAAGTGCATGCATCAGATTAAAGCCAAGTGAGTTCCACCATACTAGAGTCTCATCGGTTAAATAAAAACTTAGTAGAGCTATCCAAAATGAGCATTTTGAATTTTTCTCTTTCTTAAAATAGAATGAGGATTTTGTAAAAAAAATCACTTACTTTTGTGAAAATTTAAAATTGGAACAACTCGGTCAATATAGCTCAAAATCCTTATTATAGGTTTTTTTCAATAGAATGACCATTTTTCATATTCCCATGTGATTGGAATCACGAGCTGGACAATCTGTGAACTCAGATTTGTGTTGCAAATGTTTGGTCATCGCAAAAAGATTCTAAAAGTGAGCTGATTTTAAATCAACGAGATATCCACCATCCAGACTTCGATTCATACGTTTTTTGTTTTTTAATTGCGTGATTTTTTTAGAGGAGCTCATATATGCAATTAGTTTCTATTGACACCTAATGCTAAGGGATTGGGAGAAATTGTATATGAGTATAAATTAGGAAATAAGGAAGTTTAAGAGACATTAGGAAATGAATCCCAACAGTCTCACCTCAATGTATATATTCATGAGCACCCTGTATCAAATTCACCATTCAATTTTTGGAGTTACCTCCTGGTCTGACATGGTATCAAAGCCAACTCTATTCCTGACATTCCTTCCCTTGTAACTCCCTCCTGCTCCTGGCAGAACTGTCTCTCTACCTGCTCCTGACAGAATTGTCCCCTGCCCACTATGCATTCCTCACAACACTCTCCCTCATTCACCATCAAATTCCTCACAACATCCTCAGTAGTGGTTATTCACCATTGAATTACTCACAATGCCCATGTTCCTCTACACCACTACTCTGTTTCAACAATACATAACCTTGACTCCTCGTGCAGCATTTTGCAAAGCATATACCAAGTGACCCTCCTTCGACAGTGCAACCTCCCTCCCACGTTGCAACAAGTCACACAGTCAGCCCTCATACACCACAATCGACGCCCCTACCAAACACTACCACAGTGTTGATCATGCCCACAGTTGGCTCTACTGCTCAATCATACCTCCTTCACACTCTCTGAACGTTGTCCTTCACTGACCTGCTCCTCCCACAATGCGTTTCCATACGCTGTAGTTTTTATTGCTCGAAGTTGGATCTTATGGTGATGTGCAGCAGAACAACCGAGTCTGCTCCTGGTGCATTCCATATATAATGTAACACTAGATCAATGGTTAATGGAGGAATGATATTGCAATGAATGGAGTGTTGAAAGGCGCGTTGGAATTGTGTAGTCAATTTAGCGTCCTAAATTGCTAACATAAATTATCAACCAGGGCTAGTAAACTGATGAAGTGTGGTGCACTATATGTGCTTAAGTGACCTCTTCCTTACTTCGTTGTATGTGTTTTTCTTATTGTTTTTGGGAACAGAACATTCTAATCTATGGATATCCTAGCTTGCAAATGAACATGAAATGTAACTCAAGACATTACAACTTAATCTGATTCATTTAGTTCGAGATTTGTTGGAAGAGCTTGTGAAAAGATTAATTTTAATGCAATGAGGATCTTCTATCAAACTTTAAAATGAAATGAAATGACAAAGCTGAACTAAATGTAATCTACCTCCGGAGTGCTCTAACTAAATTAACATGCAACTAGTCTATGGAATTCTACAGCCCATCTTGTTCATGATGAATGATATTTTGGAAGAGTTTGTAAAACAGTCTTGGCTGTATTATCCAATGCAATTGAACATAAATGTAAAATTGAAAGCAAATACAATTAAAATCTAAGACACCACAGCTATTTCTTACTCATTGTTATGATATTTTGGAAGAGTTTTGTAAGAGTAAGAATGGCTATGCCACTTAGTGTAAACAAGCAACTAAAACCTACAATACCACAGTTATGCCTTATTCATCGTAATGATATTTTGGAAGAGTTTATTAGAGTAAGTCTAACTGTGATAATTAACGAAAGAAATACAATTAAAATCTAAGACACCACAGCTATTTCTTACTCATTGTTATGATATTTTGGAAGAGCTTTGTAAGAGTAAGAATGGCTATGCCACTTAGTGTAAACAAGCAACTAAAACCTACAATACCGCAGTTATGCCTTATTCATCATAATGATATTTTGGAAGAGTTTATTAGAGTAAGTCTAACTGTGATAATTAACGAAAGGAATTGCAACTAAAAATGCTAATTAACTCAACATAATACAACCAAATATTTTTCATCTAATAATGATATGTTGGAAGAGCTTTTTAAGAAAAAGAATGGTTGTAAGATAATGAGGATCTTTTAATCTAATTGCAAAACAGAAAATGCTAATTAACTCAACATAATACAACTAAATATTTTTCATCTAATAATGATATGTTGGAAGAGCTTTTTAAGAAAAAGAATGTTTGTAAGATAATGAGGATCTTTTAATTAAACAAATAATGCAAGACATTATTTAAAAGCTAACAACACATAATTAAAAGCTACTTATCTAGAAAGCATGTAGAAGCCTCCTTGGATAGCAAGGGCCCTCTGCTACCAATTTGGTGAAGTCCTTCAGCTCCTTAAAGTTGTAATCAAAACAACATCAAAGAACTGAATTTCTCTATTGAAAAACTCACAAATCTACATCCCATTCCATCTTGAACTTTGTTACAAAAGACTCTCTATTCCTTTCTCTCCTTCTCCTAATTTTTCATTACTTTTTCATTACCATTGATAGGAGAAAGCTTCTCCTATTTATACAAAATATGAGGAGTCATCTCATTAATGGGAGTCCATGAATCTCTCCCTCCACCTCTAGAGTTACAATCAAAATAAGAAATGATAAGACACATGTCTTTCTAGAGTTTCAACACAACTAAGAAATGAGACACATATCCTCTTAGAGTTTCAATACAACAAGGAGATAAGACACATATCCTCTTGATCCCATAATCTTCTCCAACCAAATTCGAATTTGGCCTTAGAGTGCCACATAAGGGTCTTCTAGAAGTCTCCTTTTGACCTAAACATGTCACAAAACTCATAACACATATATAGATATATGAAACTATATTAATTTTCTAGTTTCTAATCATAAATTCACTTTAAATACATAAAATAAATAACTTTGGAAGATAAGGATCCTAACCCATATATTTATGAAAATGGTTACTTGATGTAGGGTTTTAGGTCAGATGGCTATGAAATAAGAGCTAAATGGTTATGACATAATGGCAATATGTATGAATATGGAAAACACTTTTGAGACTCAATAGGAATTATCTATGCACATTTGAATGTTGGGTGTATCATTATTTGAATGATGTGTGTATTAGTTTGCTATGCATTAACCTTTCTTTTCAAGATCGTATTTGGAGTTATTTTTAATACCATAATCCTTTACATGGCACATATATTAAATGGAGGGTATCGATGGAAAATACGTTGAGTTCTTTTTTAGGGGCATATTATAATATATGTTATGTGGAACATTATTATAATATATGTTATGTGGACCATGTGCAGTATAGAATGTGAGTATTATGTAATATGTCTGTAATATGTCATGGAGATATATTGAGAGATTATACTAAATATTTTTTAAGACATATTAATTTTTTTTTGAAATTATTTTGAGGCCACATCAAATTTTATGATGCATTCACTCATCTCCATAGTGGGAGTTATTCTCACTGGTAAGGAGAACTATCATGAGTGGTCCCAGAAAATCAAGCACACTCTCATTTTTAATGAGTAGTGAAAAGGAATTTGTGAAGGAGACAGAGAAAATGCACCTGCAATTCTTACATCAGACAAAGATATCACCATCTGGGACAACAAGAACAACAAGGCCTATGCCCTGATTACAGCATCTGTAAATGAAGAGGTGAGTCACCATATTACACCATTTTCAAATGCCTATGAAGCCTTGAGCAAATTAAAATAACTCTATGACTCATATTCAGAACTTTAAATTGTTCAATTAATGATTTAGTTGTTCAGCCTTGAATTGAAAAGCGATGACCCTCTTGCTTTAGCATCAGAAGTAAGGTCTATCATGCATGGCATTAAAAATACTGGTGTAGAAGTTGGCATACCTCTCATAGCTTATGTTAAGTAATTGTATCCCACTTACTCACATTACCTTGAGTCATTGCAAGCAAGTGGAAACCTCATGAAGATCACCTTTGATTCCCTAGAGAAAAAGTTTGCAGAAAGAGAAAAAGCTTTTGGAAAGAAGACAACTCCTCTGTCTTCTGAAGAAGTTGTATGTTTCACACATAGAGAGAAGAATCATGCTCAAGATTCTTCCAGAGGAATAGGTGGCCGAAGAGGAAGAGGAAGAATAAATTCCAGAGGAAGTGGGGGGGGGGGGGGAGGGCAAACAAGCTCAAAGTGAAAAATTTGATCTTAATTGCATACACTGCAATAAAGATTGGCATGATGCATCTACATGTAAACTGCCTTGGGACAAAATTGAGCAGCAAAGAAATCAAGAAAAAGGTAAAACTCATGACAGAGACAAAGGTAAAGCACCTGAATCCACTCATTATGTTGTAGCACATTGTAACATTGGAGTAACTGAAGACTTGTCTTTTGTTTCACTTCTTGGAGAAATGATCTAGATTCAGGAGCAACATGTCACATGAATTTTAGAAAATATTTTTTTGAAGAATTTACTAAGAAGGTTGATGGAGCAGTATACTTTGCAGACAAATCTAAACTCAAGCCACCATGGCTTGGCACAATCAGGCTTAAGTTGCCTAGTCTTCAGACCATATTCTACATGAGGTTCTATACCTTCCTGAGTTGAGGAGAAAATTTTTGTCGTTGGTCCACATCCGCCAGTAATGACACTCCATTCACATGTTTGATGGCAAGGTTGAGGTCAGAAAAGCATCATATTTCTCACTTGTCATGAAGGGAATAGAAGAAGGAAGACTCCTAAAGTTACAAGGTACCTCTGCTCATGCACAAAACTTTATATTTAGTTCTCATCATAATGAAGGTACATTCCCATCAAGTCTTTTATGGCATGCTATATTTGGACACTTAACTATGACAACCTTTGATTATTGAAGAAAAATGGTGTTACTGGATTGCCTACAATTCCTAGGAAACTTAAGCAATGTGATGCTTGTATTCTAGGAAAGCATATAAAATAGTCCTTTCATGATTCACATTCCAGAGCACATAGAAAACTTGAGCTTATTCGTTCGGATTTATGTGGCCCCATGCCTGTTGCTTCTACAAATGGAAATAAATATATGATGACATTTATTGATGGTTACACCAAAATGTGTTGGGTTTACTTATTAAAGAACAAATCTGATGCTTTTCAAACATTCAATAATTTTCATGCATGGATTGAAAATGATGCACAAACTCATATTGGTTCTTTGCGTACTGATAATGGAAAATAATACACTTCAAACGAATTTGAAATCTTCACCAACATGGGATCAAACATCAAAGAATTGTGCCTTATAATCCCTAACAAAACATTGTAGTTGAAAGAATGAACATGGAAATTTTAAATATGGTTCACTCCATGATGTTTTTCAAGAATGTAAAATTGATGCTTTGGGTTGATGCAGTTCTATGTGCTGTGTACATAAAGAATAGGTTTCCTTCTAATACAATAAAAAATAAAACTCCTTATGAAATGTGGCATGGCCACATTCCTTCGGTAAAGTATTTCAGGGTCTTTGGTTCCACCTGTTATGCTTTGATACCTAAGGTAAAAAGAAATAAACTTGGTGCTAGAAGTCGAAAATGTATCTTCTTGGGGTATTCCAATACCTCCAAAGGATATCGTCTCTATGATGAAGTCAATAAGAAATTTGTAGTATCTAGAGATGTCATATTCCTTGAATCTTCCAAAACCGACGATGTTGTTGAGCGGAAACTTGATCACTTGGATGGATTCACACATGCAAAGTCATTTCAATAATTTGATAATCAGATTCCACATTTTGAAGGGGGGATTCCTATACTGAATCAATATGTGGAATCGTATTCCGAAGCACTCTCTCCTCCACATGAAGAACCAACCACAGATGACACCTTGAATGATGTGATTGATAGAATTGGGCGACTGAATCTTGATTCAATCTCAACTCAGTCAAATGAGCAGTCTGGGCCATCTCATAAAGGTCCCCCAAAATGGCTAACAAAGACACTGGAAAATGTTCGTCCTGATGAGGTTGGAAAGACAGGAACAAGAAGTTCCACCAAGAAAAATGGAGGTGACATAGATAATTTGATTCACCAATTGATATGGATATTGCTTATAATTGTGAATTGAATTTGTCTACAGATCTTGAACCAAATTCCTTCAAAGAAGACGCTTCTCATGATGAATGGAATGAAGTGATGCAAAAGGAGTATGATGCCTTGATAAAGAATGGCACCTGGAAGCTGGTTGATCCTTCATTGGGAACCAAACCAATTGGCTGCAAGTGGGTCTAAAAGAACAAGTACAGAGCGGATGGCTCACTTGAAAAGCACAAAGCCATGCTTGTGGCAAAAGGTTTTGCATAATAATAAGGAGTCGATTATGAGGAAAAAATTTCCCCCACAACAAAATGGGCCACCATCTGGACACTCTTTTCCTTAGCAGCTCAGAAGGGTTGGAAATTCCATCAGATGGATCTAAAAACCGCCTTTTTGAATGGAGATCTAAAGGAGATGGTTTTTATGTTCCAACCAGAAGGATTTGTTGTGAAGGGCCAAGAACACAAAGTATGCGAGCTTATTTGGGCTATGTTCACTACTATCTTGGTATTGAAGTAACTCAACATCCTAAATTTATATTCCTTCCTCAAAATAAGTACATTGGAGACCTATTGAACAAGTTTGGCATGGATGAATGAAATCCTTTGACCACTCTAATGGGACAAAACTTGAAGCTCACATATGTTGAAGGGAAGGAATTTGAAGATGCAACGAAGTATAGAAAGCTTGTAGGAAGTCTCATCTACTTGAATACTACCAGACTAGACATTTCATTTTTTGTTAGAATCCTCTCCAGGTTTATGCAAAATCCTTGTGAAGAACATTAGTCTACTGCAAAAAGAGTTCTAAAGTACTTTAAATGGAGTTAAGACTTTGGACTCAAATATACACAAGTGGGCGACTTCAGCTTGATCAGATACTTTGATTCAAACTTTGATGGAGACAAAGAAAAATAGGGTATCTACTTCAGGTTATACTATGAGTCTTGGATTAGGATTCGTCTCCTAAAGATCACGCAAACAGTCAATTCCAACAGATTCCACAACTAAGGCAGAATATGTGGTAGCAGTTGAAGCGACAAAGGAAATTGTGTGGCTTAGGAAAATCCTAGAAGATTTGCAGATGAAACAAATACATTTAACTCCACTCATGATCGACAACAATTCTGCAATAAGAACCCAAAGTTTCATGATCGAATGAAGCACATCAATACAAAATACCATCTGATTCGACATCTTGTTGAGTCCAAAACTATCCATCTACGGCATTGTTCCACAAATAAGCAGATTGCAAACATCTTCACCAAAGCGCTTGGAAGAGAAAAGTTTGAAAAATTCAGAACGATGCTTGGACTCACCAACATCCCTTCAGATTAAAGGGGGGAATGTTGACACCTAATCCTAAGGGAATGGGAGAAATTGTATATTAGAGTAAATTAGGAAATAAGGAAGTCTAAGAGACATTGGGAAATGAATCCCAACAATCTCACCTCCATGTATATATTATGAGCAACCTCTATCAAATTCACCGTTCAATTTGTGGAGTTACCTCCTGGTCTGACAATTTCTTAAAATCGTGCAAAAAATGATTGGAGAGTTGTCGTCCATGATTTTTCCATTAGAAAAATTCTGCAAAAAAACTGATTTTAAATCAGCGATATCCCCTCTGTTCGGGCTCTAATTTGTATGATTTTTTTGAAATTGGGTAATTTTTTGGGAATATCTGAGATATGCAATTGAAAATTTTGCACCAAAATTTCCAGATCTGATCTACAAACTCGCTGCCCCAATTTTTTCAAAAAATTCCTGCCAAAAATGGGAAAATAAAATATCCTCACTTTTCCCAAGAAAGAGCTCTTATACCACTTGGAATAGATATGACCTGCTAAAATATTGAACATATGAATATACCAAAAGAATAACATAATAGATGATAGAACTAAAATATTTTATTAATGGAAAAACCCTTGGGGTAGGGCAACACCATACAACTACTCCTTAAGGAAGGAGATCACTCCACAAGCTAATCATTGTCAATACAAAACAATCCTCTACATCCTTAATGGAGAGTCTCTAGCCTCTATATAGGATTCATACATACAATACCATGGGTAATTACCATGGGTCTCTCAATACCATACATCCAATACAATAGATTTATCACATTATTCCATAACTACTTGTGGTCCCTTGCTTAATGCGGGTTAAACACTTTATTTATTAACTATGACCCAAATTTTTTATTATATTATTGCATCAAATTATTCCATTGAGCACCTCCATCTATACCCCATATTATCCCCCCTTGGTATATTACAGTGTTTGTGGATGAAATGTTGTAGACTTATTCAACTTTACGTTTATCTTCTCCCACAATGTAGTCCAAAATGCACTAAGAAATTTGGTTTCCCTATCTGGAACGATGCTCCTTTGGTATCCCAAAGTGCACACAAACCTTTCCAAAGAACAATTTTTCTACTTCATTCCCAGTGATGATATTTTTACAAGGAATTAGAACACACATCTTGTCAAATCTGTCAACTACCACGAACATGTAGTCATGTCCCTTATTTGTTTTTGGTAAATCTCACACAAAGCCCATGAAAATGCTTTCCTAAGATTAAGTAGGTACCGATAAGGGATGGTATAGACCTTGTTTCTTGTTACTCAGCTTGTTGGTACAACAAAGTATGTATCATATTATGAACCTAGCTACATCTTCTTGCATTCTGAGCCATTACACACACCTTTTCAAGCTATCCATTGTCTTCCCTACACTAAGAATTCTTACAGCCTTGGAAGTGTGAGCCTCTCTAATTAGTTGCAGTCACTAACCTTTAGGAACACAAAACTTTTCCAACCTATAGAGTAACCCATTCTAAAAATAGTAGTTAACTATGTTATCTCCATTATCTACATGTCTCTAGCTTTGAAACTATTGAAACACCTCCTTGAAGCCCTCCTCCTTGTATATTCCTTTCTATATGCATCATGGTGAAAGGATCCATGTGCATCGAAGCTCCCAAAAATGTAATTCTTGATGTGGATGGCCTTGAAAGCATTTTAGCCAACTTGTTTGTGCTTCCCTTTTTATACCTAAACATTAAATGAAATTGTTTTAAAAACCCCATCCACTTATAATGTTTGATTTGTTGTAACTTACTCTAGGGAAGAAAATATTATAGTGGTTGGTGAGCTACGTGGATAACTGTCTCCTTTCCCATCATATAATATTTCGACTTCTTAACATCTTGTAAAAGGGCATACAACTCCTTGTCATAGTTAGGGTATTTAAGAATAACACCACGAAACACTTCAAAGTGGTAGCATATAGGCCTTCTTCCCTGCATAAATTTAACTCCCATAGCATACCCACTTGCATCTGTCTCTAGTTCGAAGGGTTGTTTCAAGTTGGGTAATGTAAGAAATTGTGCTTGACTAATTTTCTTCTTTAGCTCTTTAAAGACATTCTTATGACCATTTCTCCACTTGAAACTCTTTCCACTCACTATTATGGTATGGAGTGGTGCAAGTACTATTGAAAATGAGGCTATGGAGTTCATTAGGTATTTTGTTTCCCCAAAAAAACTCTTGACCTCAAAAACATAAGAAGGCACTGATCACTTCACATTGGCCTCCATCTTGGTAGGATCTATCTTCAACTCTCCTCTGGCAATCACGTACACTTAATATACCAAATGTTGTTGTGAAAACTCACATTTCTTGATATTTTCCAACAACCAATGCTTCTTTAAAGTTTCTAACACCTGCATCAAATATCAGATGTGCTCCCCCTAGGTATACTATATACTAATACATCATCGAAATAACAATAACAAATGAATCTATAAAATGGCACAATAAGTATTTCATTACAATTTTAGTGGTTGGAGTTGTTTATTGATAAAGGAAGATCCACATATGTGAGATTTATTGTTGATGTTTCAAAGCCACCAACTAGGTCGATTATCAAGACATAAGAAAAGATGAAGAGTAGAGGTGGAATCAAAAGTAGGCAAGTCATCAAGAATAAAATGGTTACGAAACCCTAAGACCGGGTAGAGACAAAAATAGTAGAGACAAAAACTATTGAAATATTCATAATGATTAAGGGTATATTATAATAATACACAAGATTAATTAGATTAATGCAGGTTAAAATTTATACTAAAGGTTTATTACATTAATGTAGTAATTATTTTGTTTATTTATTTATTATTTTTCCCGAGGAAAGAAATCTGCCTCCCTCTAAGCTTGAGGGCTAGAGTGAGGTTGTTGGTACTAGGCCATCCCACATGTATACTTATTTAAGATTCCACGAGGCTTGAAGCCATTACATCAATATTCATCAAGGCATTATAGATTATCATATCACTAGCAGGGATTTGAACCTCAGTGGGGAAGATAACAACTATATCTCTCGACCAACAGAGATAACTTCCAATTGACATTAATGCAATATATTTTTTGTTTATTGTCAAGTTGTCTATGTCCTCCATAGATGACTACAAAATTGACCTTTGGCTTGAGAAATTGCGATCTAGAGGAATCTAAGTCGTAAAAATCACCCGGGGATTGCACCCGGCCTAGGCCACACCATCCCTTAAAATGATTGGACTTTTTCCCACAAAGTTTCAAACTAGTGACTTTCACATCACATAATGACTTAACAGTACACCCCATCATTATCTATTATATGCCCTGTGGGAAACATTAATGCAATAATTATAATAATAGATGTATCAAATTAATGTAATACTCTAATTATAATTAATAGATACAAGTATATATTATTAAGTGTCATTGAAGTATTTACTATAAATTAAATCCACTTGATAAATGTGTGTATATTATATTTATATATGATACGTGTCATCAAAACCCTTGCTACTAGAGCTTTCAAAATCTCTCAGGAAGACCATAAGGAAAATGAGAGAAACAACTTGATTAAAGTCTTCAAGAATATTGGATATAACGATAAAAATATATTGAATTCCCTTAAAAAAGCTATGGATTGATAGGATAATAGTAGCACTAATGTCCATGACTCAGGGAAGACTGCCTACCTGCCTTACCTCAAAGGAGCCACTGATAAGATTGTTAAGGTTATGAAACAAAAAGAGATCGTAACATCTTTTAGACCTCTCACCACTATCAGACAAAAGATGAAATCTATTAAGGACAATATAAACCATTTCTAGTACAAAGGCGTCTATAAAGTAGACTACTCGTGTGGCAAGTGTTATATTGGTGAAACAATATGCTCCCTGCAAGTTAGGATAAAGGAACATGGTGTTGATATAAAGCATGAAAAAATAATAAATTCGACACTAGTAGAACATGCGAAGACTATGAAGCATCATGTATGTCTATAAATAACTAAGATCATCCCTAAGGAAAATCATTATTACAAATTTTTAATTAAAGAGGCACTTGAAATTAAGAAACATCCAAACAACATCAATAGAGACAATGACCTCGAGATTAATAGTGATTGGCTTCCCTTGCTTAGTAGAAACTATAGATGATGGTCTCATATGAACCATCTTTTGGCTCTTGTCCCCCTTCCTCCACGACCTTTGTTCCCCTTATCTATTGTTTGACCCAATTACCTTATCATTCCTTCCCATGTCCATCCTTCTATGCTCTCCCAAACTCCACCCCTCGTCTCTCACCTTTCTCTCTTTTTTCTATATCCCTCTTTTCCTCCTCATTTCACTTCACTTTACTCCCTATTACATTGTTTCCCTTCCCTCCTCTCTCTCCCTATTCTTTCTCCTTATTTTTCTCCCCTCGTCCTCCTATTCTCCTCTTACTCCCTCGCGCGTTTTTTTCCCTACTCTCTTCATTATCTCTTCCTTTCCCCTCTTTTAAACTCTTCTTCCTCCCACCCGTCTCCTCCTCCTTCTCCCTTACAAAACATCTTCCCCTTCCTATCCTCCCCCCTTCTCCTCTCCTGAACCTTTTCCTCTTAGGCCGCCCTACCCCTCACCTTTTTTTTTTAACCCAAGGAAAAATTCGTAATTTCCATTATAAAAATAGTGAAAATTACATGTTGTATCAGATGCATAAAGTATATGCTTGGTATCCGGATGGATCAATTCATTAGTCTGAATTGTTCAAAAATAAAATATATACATGTTTAGTACAAAATAAATATAGAAGCAGTAATAGTCATGTTGTATACAAAACATATAGTAGTGACGATGATAAAGTGGTAGAAAATCATGATGTCGATTGTGAGATCGCTTGGTGTTCTATGAATGACCTATGATAATACTGATAGCTCTCCTATCCTTGTTGTGCCTGAATCATCCATTGGTCGGTGGGCAGCTGCGTGGCTTCCTTGGAAAAATTGTCAGAAATTTGGTTCCTTTCCCTGTAAATGTGATTACAAAAAATATAATCAAAATGGAGTTTTAGTGCTATAATTTCCTCTAGAAGTCCTCTGAGTGTGTGCACATGATATTGAGAAATAGAATTAAAACCAATTGATGACAATTTTGGAATCTCCAAAAATCTGAATGCGCCTGTAATGATTTTCATGTGCAAAGCTGAGGAGGAATCTAAGGTTGTTAAGTTCGACGAAGTTGTTTGTGCCCCTTCCAAGTCCCATCTTGAGTTTGAAATAATGAGCCTCTAAGAGATAAAGGATAGCGCCTCCACCACACCCAGTTTCTTGGGGAGATCCATCAAAAAATGTCCAAGGAAAGGACTTGTCAATAATTTCAGGGGTAATGTTTCTCACACGATGAGATTGTTCGTCTTGAGGTATTAAGTTATATAGCCCCTGAATGTGTGAGCAAATGATATGCCAATCACTTGTGATGTCTTGGAAAATTTGTTTATTGTAGCCTATCCATATGCCCCAACAAACCAATAGAGGAAGATTGAGAAGCTTGCGATCAAATGCATTTTCCCACCAATTTTTCCAAGCAGACTGAAAATTGTCACCCTGCCACCTTAAGTTTAGATTGAGCAACATATATGATTACTTCCAGATATGTTGTGTGATGGGGCAGAATAAAAAGATATGGTTGATGGATTCAACCATGTTCTTACATATGAAGCAACACAAGGGCCCATGAAAAGATCTGCTCATAAGATTGTCTTCAGTAGGAGCCTTATTGTTGATCAAACACCACATGAGCAGTATGGATTTTGGGGAGATTTTAGCTTCCATAGTGGGCGCCACCACTAGTCTTTTAGTTCAGGTTCTTGATCCACACATATAAATAGATATCCTTCCTTTGGATTGTAACAACCATGTGAGGAGATGGCCCATATCAGCTCGTCCTCCCTTTCTGATATCCTAGTATGGGATTCTGCAAGTGAAATTATATAACAATCTCAGTCATGTCGAAACTGATTGGGTATCCTGAGGTCAGTAGCCGATCTCCAAGCTTAATTATATAATGAGAAATATTCAGCATCTGTAATTTGTGATAGGTATTTAATTCCTATCGAGTCAAGGTATTGTCTGATCTCGAGCAGGAGGAGGTGGGAATTCCCATAGCCTGACCAAGAATCACATCTAATACACACATTTTCTCCAGTACATATACTCCAAGACAATCCCTGTTTAATAGCAGATAAAGAGTGTAATACAACTCTCTAAATAGTTGAAATGTCAGTTCTATGCCTGGTAGGTCTGTGAATCCACTCCAAAGTTGATAGGGGGTATATGTATTTGTGGTATACCACCTCTTGCTAGAGACCAATTGTTGTGAGCAATTCCCTACCCATATTGGTTGCAAGGGCTTTGGCAAAAAAATTGAGATTTTTCATACCCTAGCCCCCCCATTTCTTCGGTTTGGCGAGGCGGTCCCATCTTACCTAGGTAAATGTCCTACCCTCGTAGCTTCCTCTCCATAGAAATCTGTGACAAATTTGTTGAATTCTGTTAATGATGCCTTTTGGGATCCAAGCTAATGCCATCCAGTAAATTGGGATGGCGTCTAGTACTGATTTGATGAGAACCAGTCTACCCACTCTAGATAGCCATCATTGTTGCCAAATATTAATCCTGGCTTCGATATTTGCAATCAACCAAGTCTAGTCTGCAATGAAGTAGTTATTGGGTTTTAATCTATATCCCAGGTATTTGATGCCATCCTCCAAAGCGAGGTGTTTGTAGTGGAAATGTTGAAGAGCATATCCTCGATCATGTATAGAGAAGTTAATGGCCATGATGGTGGATATGCCATGATTGGGGACCATACATGTATCTTTGCAGAAGATAGATAAAATGTGCACAAAATTTGATGAATCTCTGATGGAGCCATCAAGAAATATCAATACATCATCAACAAATAGGAGATGGGGGAGAGTGGACACATCAGTAAATTTTACCCCAGTTATATCCCTCGAAACCCTGGATTCGGTGATGAGTCTACTCAATCCTTCCATGATGAGCAGGAATAACAGTGGAGATAAAGGAAAACCCTGTCTAAGTCCACACTCTCCATGAATTTTTTTTGAGGTCGCTCCATTTATGAGTATGCTATAAGAAACTGAGGTTACACAACACATAATCCAGTTGATAAAGGGGCGAGGAAGTCCAATATGAGTGAGAATGAGACGAAGTTAGGTACAACAAGTTCTGTCAAAAGCTTTGGATAGGTCAATTTTGAGAATGATGCTCTGTAGGTTCTTAATCATGATAGAATGAAGACCTTCTTTGGTAGTGCCCATGGCCTCATGGATCTGCATATGATTGAGGAAAGAAAAATGTTCTTCTGATATATGCTGGGAAAGAATAGGTTTAAGGCGATTTTCAATGATTTTGGAGATGATTTTGTTTATGCAGTTACAATAGGAAATGGGCCTAAAATCATCAAAGTACTTGGGGTTATCGATTTTGGGGATAAGAGCTATAAACATGGAGTCGAAAGCCTCATACATTCTACCATTTATTCTGCAATCTTCAACATCCAGTAGTAGGTCCTGTCATATTAATTCGAAGAAAGTAAGATATAATTCAATGGGCCATCCATCAGGACCCGGACTCTTGTCTCTTTTGAACCATTTCGTCACAGATTCTATTTCCCCCAAAGTGATAGGTTTTTTAAGGTTTTATGTGTCTTCCTCATCTACAAAACCTGGGAAGAGTCTGGCAATCCTGAGAATATGTTCAATGGGATTCTTGAGGAGATTTAAATAGTTGACTAAAGTGCCTGATGCCGAAATCTACAAGTTGGTGGAAAGAAGATGTCTCCTTACCCAAATTGTCCTTTAGGGCCCAGATGATGTTGGCGATCTTCTACCCCTTTAAACATTGTTGGAAAAATTTGGTGTTTTCGTCCCCTGCCTGGAGCCAAATGGCTTTGCTCTTGAGCCTCCATCCTTCTTCCTTTTGTATTAATATTTTTTATCTTCTCAGATTCTAACTGAGATAGGGTAAGTTTGTTTTCTATTGATAAGAATCTAGTGTTGTGGGAATCTACCAGAACTGCAAGATCAACTTCAATTTGTTGCAGTTTGGCCTCATCCTTCCTCCTCTTTTCCTTGGCCCATGTAATAGTTTTGTGTTTGAGTCTAGACAGATTATTGACAATAATTTCTGCTGGAGCTCTGTTAGCCTCCTGATTGCAAGCGATCCACGATTCTTTAACCATCTGATGGAATTCATCCTCTTTTAGCCAGACAAAGTTGAACTTGAATGGTGATTTTGGTTTGGGGGAGGTGCCCACAATCTCCATGAAAATGGGTGAGTGATCTGATATACCTCCAAAGCCCACCCATTGTCTTATCCTTTCGAAACTGTCATGTGAGCCTTGATAAGAAAACAATCTAATCTTCTTGCGAGCATGACATCCCCAATACGCCTATTTCACCAAGTAGGCTCAATCCGAGCCATATCAATGTTCAAAATATTGTAGTGATCCAGATATGTTCAAAAAAATACGTGAGGGAGTTAATCTGAGCATGATTTCGCAAAGATTCAACATGTCTGAGAGAGAAATTTAAATCGCCTCCAATGATAATATTGTCATTCTCCATGAAGGATGTACTTGACAAAGTTTCCCGTAATACTTCTCTGTTGTGACAAGGTCCATATATGTTGATCATACACAAGAGCATACCTAATTCTTCAGAGAAGGCATCAACTTCCAAGACCCCTTCCCTACCCCATATATTGGCAATATTCATCGATCTATTGTTGAATCCCATGGCACATCCACCCGACCTACCTCTTGCATCCAGGGTATATAAGGTCCATCCAGGTAGGATTGATTTTAATATGTTTCTTGTAATAATTCCATCACCTAGTGTCTCCTGTAAGAAAATGACATCCAACTTTTCAGACTCAAAGAGTCTCTGAAGGGCCAATTTTTTATCCGGGTTGGCCAGGCCCCTGCAATTGAAGGATATGCACTCACGAGTTAACAATATGCAGGTTGCCTCTTTCTCTAAGAACCCTATAAATAGAGATTTGTTTGCCGAATGCCACCTCAATCCCGACTTTGTGGATGGATTTTGAGATGTTAGAGTGTCTGCCCCTAGAAGACCTGGGAATCTCGGAAGGGGATGCCTCACCAATGCCAAACCCGGTAGAAAGAGCAAGTTTAGGAATGCCATGGGAGAGAAGGTTGTATTTGTCGGTAGAACTGGAATCCGATGAGACCTCACCAACAATTAGTTCCGGGAACTTGCCTTCGCCAAGAGTGGCTGGGAGAGGTACGAGATTACTAGGGGTGCCGATATCAATAGACAAGAAATGAAATTCAAAATGCAGGAAGATAACATATTCCCAGATAATGATAATGAAACAGAGGCAAATTCGGGAAATAAATTAAGTGATGTTTTCAGAGATTGGGTTGAGAGAAAAATACGTGGAAGCAGACTAGATTCAGAAGAGTGTGATCATGTAACCCTTGCTGAAGGTGGTCGAGCTGCCATTTGCTGAGGGATTTTTTCAGAGTCCTTCAGCCTCGAGGATGAAGAATTATGAGGATCCGATGCAGGTAGACTTGATCCACCATCAGATGTCTGAGTGCCTATTGTGACTAGAGTTGGTGCCGCATTCCTGGTGTCATTATTGTGCAATGGACATTCCTTATATAATTGACCAACCTTATGACATCTTCTACATCGAAATGGTACCCCTTCATAATCTAGAATCTGCAACTTCGTATGCCCCTGATATTGGAGATTCATGCTTTCGACTAGCCCATCCCTGGTGTCCAAGTGTACAAGTATGCGAGCAATAGCCATATTCCCAAACTCAGTGTAGGATCTTTCATGGTCTAAGTATATGCCCAAATCATCTCCAATGGTGCGAAATACATCCCCGGACTAGAAATGGAGCGGTAACCTTGGAATTCTTACCCAGATAGGGCCGACTCCCAGATATTCCTTATCGGGGTCAAACAAAGGCATCCACCTCTTCAAAAATACATGTGCCATTTCTATATGCCAAAACTTGGACATAACCTGTAGCGTGGTTCGGGTGTGCAAAAATTAGGGAAAACTAGCCTCGAGTCATGGTGATGACTGATGGAAGCTGCGTGAGGGCGTGATCCCAAATCTCCATAACCCAACGCTTGAGTCTCGCTAAAGAGTAGTTTCACCTCCTAACTCTTCCAACCAGAACCAATTTTTTCGTGTCTGCAACCTGACCCATGGAAATTCCTTCTCCAAAAACCAAACGCTGACCTCTCTCCTTGACCTTGGTGCACTTTGACTTCTTCCCTAATTTTTTGTGGGGGTTTTCCACCAATTATTCTATATCTAAGGGCAGAGAATCTTTTGATTCAGAAACCCTAGGCTCCTCTCGAGGAGGTGGAAGATTGTAAGGAATTCCTTCGAAACAACCGAATGATCTCGCGGATGGAGGTTTCTGATTTGCTTGTGCAGATGGGATTGTATCCCCTTGGCTTCTGGTCTCTAAATGCACAGATCCGCGGGCTCCTTCCGTCAATCTAATGACCCCATCAACAAGCCCCAACTTCTTGCTCGTACCTGATGCCAAAAGGTGGTCGAGCGCCCAAGATTGAATCTCAGAAGGGACCGAGATAAAGAGGACAAGATGTGAAGGGTAGTCCGACAGTATGTGGTCGCCAAAGGAAGTCTGGGCAAAAGATGTTTGTGCTAACCCTAATCTAGAAAAACATACCTCTCCTACTTTCATCGCGACGATATGGGAGTCTACTTGGACGACCGATGCATTGGTGGCATCCGGTGAAGGCATAACACTTTGCTGAGGTGGATCCATGATCCATATCGACTTGGAGTCGATGGAGTCTATCGAATAGTCGACCAACTCTTCCTCCATCCCAAGCGTGAAGACATGGCAGTCTTCAATGTATCTCTGCTGGTGCCAAAATCTGTCACCTTCTAAGCTGCGGGCATTACTTGCTGAAGACTGCCACGACCTTTACCTCTGCCAACCAATCAAAACACGAACTACAGTAATCACAGATTAACCTAACCCTAATCTCTCGTAAATATTCAGAATGATACAAGAAATCAAAGCCATCCACACACACACACACAATATATATATATATATATATATATATATATATATATATATATATATATATATATATATATAATTTTAATCGAATTATTTTTATGTAATAATAATACATTTTTAATTATTATAAATATTTCAATATTATCAATGTCATTCATTATGCCATAACAAATAAATTGCATAAACCAAATAACATAACTAACCACTCATACAAATCTTATCAAATTAAAATTATTTTTTAAAAAACAACTCATTAAAATTTAAACACTCTTACTTCAATATATTATTTTTTAAAATAAAAGTTTTTAACTATCTTTTAATACATATTATAATATCATATAAAAAAATGCTAATATATCATTTCTTATCTCTCAGCATAAAATTTTAACTTTAACTATCTGTTAATGTCTTGTGAATCATATCAGAAGGAGGATGATTTTAAATTTCAGCCTCCAATAACGAAACTAAACATAGTTTTGGGAAGTTTTCAATGAGGCATGTGTATGAGATGTTTAGGCACCCTCAACCAGAGACTGTAAACATTGTTTAGGAAGTCTCCATCGAACATTTAAAATTTTGATCAGAGAAGCAATCCAGGTGAGAAAGGGCATTTAGGATCTCATTCCCATAGCCACGTCACAAAATTCAAAACTTAAAACATACCTTATGGCAATTAAGCCATCCACGCCAGCCCTCAATTGCTTTGCACCACAAAACTAGAGACACTGTCCACGCGTAGAAGCAGCTTGCAATCACAACAACGCATTTTACTCGCATGCTTCACACTCATGATTTCAAATTTGCTCAGAAATACCCCATGATCTCAAGATTTGTGAATTTACTCTATCAAATAGATTCAAAATATCGATCTTCATGGACTATTACAAGGTTCTGGGACTGAGAAGGGATGCAACCAAGGACGAGATTAAGGCTGCATTCAGAAATTTGGCCCTGAAGTTTCACCCTGACCGCCACGCTAAGGCATCCAAAGCTGTACAGGACGATGCATTGCGACAATTCAAGGTGGTTTCTGAGGCCTATGATGTTCTCAGCGACGATAAAAAGAGGGCGGCCTACAGCAAAGCTGGTTCCTATTATGGGGACCGTAGTACCTACGGGGAAGGTTATAATACCCACCGAAGTACTTACAGTGAAGGGTATAGTACCTACAGAAGTGGGTACAATACTTATCAAAGAAGAACAAGGGGGCCTACTTATTCATATGCTTGGCGTTTCGAATTTGGTTCTCCTCGCCTTTATTTCTCCAGTACGAATTTTCTGATCCATGCTGTTCTTGTTGGGTAAGGAGTCATTCCATTTTTATTTTTATTTGTTTGTTTCCTTCAGAGGAATATATAGGGTTTGATGTTCTGTGTGTAATCTGTTAAATTCAAAAACCAGTTGATGTTCTGTGTAGTCAGAAGTTTGATGTCCAGAGCGTTGTGGGTTTTGTTTTCGATCTCTAGCTGCTGAAGCACACAACTCCTTCTTTATTGGGCACCTATGTTTTCACCATGGCCTGCAAGGTCCGCAGTGGCCGCTTTTAAATTTTTATTCATCACAGTCCACTCATAGCAGTCTGGTAACCTGGGGTAGTCTCTAAATCACCGTTCCCAAAAAGATCCAACAAAGTCACTTGGTTTCTAGTCACAAACAGACTATTTAGCCTCGGATGAATAGGTCAAAACTTTGTTGCGGGCGTATTCCACTTGCCTACAGATAATTTTCTATAATCTTATAATTCCTTGAAAGGTGAACAGTCTGTCACTCAAAAGGGATCCACTAAATTCAAACTGAAATGTGCAAGATAAAAATGATCATGAAGGGATTCTGTAAAATAAATTGTCCGACTTGAGTTGGTTTGAGACCCGTTTCGTCCCACCGCCAGTCAACCTTGACTTGTTTCGTCCCTTCGCCAGTCAACCCTACATTTTCATGAAAAACCAATGTTGTTTGCGTTGAATTAAGATTAGACCTGAAAGATAACATCATATTACTGAATATAACGCAAAAATATCATATTCAAGTATTTCATAATGATCTTATCAACATGAATCAAAATCACCATGGAGCAGGGCATGAAGTCTTGAACCAAAATTGACAAAGTTCAATTCGACCAATGCCCGGAGTCAAATCTGAAATCTTATGGCTAAATATCATACTAGATAGTAAATATAACATCTAGGAATGAGTGCCAACAAAAGCACCCCTTGCCCCTTTCCCTGCCTTAGTGGTTTGCTCCAACTACATTAATTCATCTCTGGAAATAATGGCCCTGGAAATTAATTCGGCTCTGCTCAGCAATCCATTTGCAGATTATTTTGTCCATGTTAATGGCAGTAAAATCAATGCCACCTGATATGTGAACCAGTATTTAAAAAACTGGCCTGGTCTGAACGGGAACCAGTCAAACCACCAGTTGGACAGGGCGTGGAAACTAACTGGGCAATGAACTGAGCTGGAGGGCTAGTTTAAACTTTATACTTGTTTGGTACCAAACTGGTACATACTGGCCCTAACCGCATGGGTTGATCTAGGTTATTCATGATTCCCTTGAATTTTTGCATCATTTTCCTGTATTTATCTATTATTGAGAAAATACATACAAAAGCAAGAATAGATCAACCAATGACAGAAAATTTCAGGTAGAAGACAGATGGGTTCATCTCAGCCGTATCAAAGGTACAATTCTGCCAACTTGTGGGTACAAATAATCGTCCAGGAAGTTTGGCATTAAATCTGCTCACAAAATGTTTGTCAATGTGTCCAAGAGACATAAACACTAGGAATAGATTGGTCTTTTGCAAATCAAGTTTGGTTGAATTATGTGCTATTTGTGAGTTTTGTTGAACCAAATTATGGTGTGGGAATCAGACACACACCAAATGTTTGGCGAAAATCCTTGAAGGAAAAATTTAGGAGTTGTCTATCATTGGTTGTGCACTTTTGGGGTTGATGTCTTAGCAATTGGTGATTTCTGATTACCCCATGAGTTGCATTCTTCTCTTTCTAGCATAAATTATAGTGATGGCCATATCTAGGTTAAATGTTCTTGTATTTTGGAAAGATAGAAGGGTTTCTGCTAAAAAATGAATGCATCTATTGGAAAATTTGATATTCTCTTAGGGTGTTTCTTACTACAGATGCACCTGCGGAAGCCACAATTGAAAAGTTATGTATTGAGGGTTAGTCATCAGGTAGCGGGGGCAGTTCAGTTGTCTCTTTGAGAGTCATAAAAATCATGGTTAGCAGTGGGCACTCCTATCTAGGATGCTTGCAGACTTGTAGTGCACTTGCATTGTTAGTGGTTGTTGAGGTGTTGGATGACTACACTAATGCTGCTATTCCCATCATTGAGAAAGAACTATAAGGTAGGAATGAGCAGGTTTCACTCCCAAATGTGAATTCACAAGTAGATGAACCTTAGTATGATAGTAAGGACATGGGTAATTTCCTTGAGGGCCATCACGACAACTTATTTGTAGAGAGAATATCCTTTGACAAGCTAGATCTAGTTTAACAAGCATTACCTTCTAAACTTGCACCTGCAAATATTCAAGTTTAGCAACAAAGATGCAAACCGAGGGAAACTTCTTAGAAGTCCTACTTGTTTCTCCCAGGGTTACCTACTTCTAGAACCACCCTCTTATTGGCTGTGGTGTTGTAGCTTGCATGCGCACTCTTGCTCATGTCATCTAGACTTAAACTGTTGATGATCCCATTTCTAGTAGTGACGATGAGTTTGATGAGTGATGATTGATTTGTAGTAGGCTAGTGGCGCAATAGCTTGTAACATGGTTTTTGGACTTTAGAGGCTAGTTAGAGACTCATTGATTATGTATTTTGTTGTTGATATGTGTTGCACTCAGTGCCATTTTGATATATTCACCCTTACATGGTATATAGATGAACAAACTTTGCATTATTTGTGTCTAATGGTTTGGAATCTTAAAAATAAGTTTTCATTAAAAAATACATTTTTTTTTTTATATTATTTTAAAAATCGGTTTGTTGAATCCGGTTTGATAGGTGGCCAAATCGAAGACCGGTTCCAATTTTTAAAACATTGATGTGAACTAGTTACAACCCAGACTTCCCTTGTCAAACTTATCCAATTTCTAATAGAATTGATTATGTGAACCTATGTTTGGCTGATTTCACTAAACATGGACGGGTTTGGCTACTTATGCACCAAATTGATTTGGTCCAGTCAAACCAACTCGATTTAGAGTACTAGTTTAGTTCAATCTATTAGACACTTAATCTATAAGGGTTATGGTGTGGGAGATGAACTGTCACGAGGAGTCCAAAAGATCTTGGAAGTTGAATGCAACGATTAGAACATTGTATTTAAATGTGTGTCATATTAATCAAAGGCAGTCAAGGCTTATTCTTTTCGAATTATGGTATGCAACCTAAAAGTGGTATCAAAGCAGGCCTAACCTAGGCACTCTCTAGAGTTTGACAGATCTACGCCTTGCTAAAGTTTGACATTGCATCAACTGTTTCTCTTTCTATATGACTATTCTGTGGTATTTGAGGACTTCTCGAGGCATTTCAATTGCTATATTTTGAGTGCCTATCGTTCCAACTTCTGAATGCCCATTTTCTTGGAATTCAAGCCAAACCATGCATCTGCTACACAACATTTGTAACTCCCAGGGTCTTGTTGCAGCAACTACAACCACCCTCCAAAATTTAGCCTTTGCTTAGATTTTGGAGCCTAATCTTCTTTTCACAGGAGCTTATCTTGCACTGCTATCAGGTCCTCATGCTTTGAGTCATGTTTATCCTTTATCTATGCTTGTGTCCACTTGCTTTTAAGATTTCACTTAGTTGATTTTCTAATTCACAAGCTAATCTCTTGTGTAAGTCTTGCACAACAGTTCTGGGCTTGCCTCCAGAAACTGCGCAATCCATGAGGGCAATCAACCTTGAGCTCATAAATTACGCACTCATGACAGGTGTTATCACTAAATTGAATACTGATGGGTTGCTTCAACAGTAAACCTAGAGTAACTATTTCAAACCTACTGCTAGCTGAAAATTAGCCTTTTCAGCTCGAGAGGGCTCTCTTAAGGATATAGAATGATATTGTCTAAATGAAGTTTAACAGATGGCTAACTCTGAAATAGTGTTTTATGTGTGTTTTTATGCAGGTGAAAGATGTATAGAAATCACTACCATTGGGCATATGGAGTCAGTGAAAAGAACTCAATGACATATGAACTCTTCTTATGGAAGCTGAGGCATATAGATGTTCTGATGAAAAGATAACATTCATAGTAGTCTAAGTGTTTGAAGGAAGTTAGAGCATGTAATACATGAATTCTAAGTAATCAAACATCATAATATTGAAGATAAAATTGCAGAATACATAAGACAAATACTCATGAGAACATCAATGAATCTCAGGTGAAGAAAAACAAACTGCCACTGTATATTACTAATGAAAAGTTTTTACAATAGTAGGTCTGTAGTAAACATCAATCAACCTCCTCTCCTTCAATAATCTGCCTATTAATAGGCTTAGGCATCTTTACATTGATTCAGCTAACAAGGTTGAGCCTTCAAATGCTTCTGTTGACACCTAATCTAAACAAAAGCCTATTACAAGGAGATAAAACTGACAACAACTATTTTTAGGACTTAGAAACCTAATAGGACTCTACAACATCTTTATTACAATAACAGACTTTAAAACTGCATATTTACATCGACAAATGATGATCACGCATATTGCATGATTCCATATAACTGTTCATGTGACCTCAAATTGACCTCTAACCTCTAAAGACTTGACACCTAACCCTTTCCTTTATCGGTGCAGAAAAACATGATTTTGTAACACTTTCCGTTATAATTCTGGCAGATTCGCTACGGATTGGTCAGGTGAGCTCTTATCGAAAACAACGTGTTTTCCATTAATTTCGCTGGGGACTCGGGAGAAAACAGACAGGTGGCTAAAATTAAAATTTAAACCAATGCATGGAGATTTTTTATGGATTTGACCATGATGACATGACAAGTGAGACTCTTCAAACTTAGGATTATGATCAATTCACAACATTTTATCAATTTCATGAATTAATTTGCCAAGACAATAAGACCTATGCCTAATGACCTTCCTAATCAAAAATGAAATTTTATTGGTGATAACAACAAGCAGCCCAGAACTGAGCCCAGAAATTGTGCAATCTATGAGGGCAGGCAACCTTCATGATTGGAATTGCGCAGTCATGACTGGTAGTTAACCTTGAGCTCGGAAACTACGTAGTCATGACAAGCAGCCCAACATTGAGCCCAGAAACTACGCAATCTCTCACTAAGCTCAGAAACTGCGCAGTGCATTGAGCTGGAAAGTTGCCTAGTTCCCAAAATTGCACAATCTTTCCTGGTGATATGCATTGTAACTTTTTTCCCGGTAAAAGAAGAAAAGTTGAAAAAAACAAAAAACATCCCTAAAATTTAGGGATCTATTTTTAGTAACCCGAAGGAAGCACACTTGCTAATTTTGGAAACTGTCGCCATGTGACGCTTTTCCCTTGAGTTTTGGCATGCACGTCATAAACCCTAAATTTCTCAAATCTATTTAATTGATGCCCCTAAAGCTCATTTACACACTTGATCTCGGAGCTATAGCATTCCTGAGGAGGTCAAGGAATCTTTAGTGCGATCATCACCACTTTGCCGGGTAAGTTTTGCATTTATCACTTTTTTGCGTTTTTTCTATCACTTTTTGCTGTTTGGTTTGTGTGAGTGTTGTTTTGCTTGTTTCTTTGCATGCATGCTGGTGTTTTAACTTGCTTTAGCTTGTAGAAGTGTTGTTTCAAGATATCGTTTGCCTTTCACAAGTGTTGCATCGCTATTTTTATTTTGCACCGATGGTCGCCATTGCGGAGACTCTCCTCACCGATTTGTTTTTCTTCCTGTTTACTTCATTTCTGCACTTGATTTATCTTGTTTCATTAACACTTAGTTAGATCTGCACTCAAGCCATCACTATCTCCCAGATCTGCTTGTTTTCCACACTTCCCTTGGGCATATCTGTCATTTCATTGGCCGGATTTCACTTTGTCCAGCTGGGCACTGCACAATCTGGAGGCTCAAGCTGAGAGCTTGGCCTCTAGAAATACGCAGTGCAGGCTGGCCCAACTGTGCATTGTGCAGTTCCAGGGCTCAACCTGCATCCCTGGCTACTGAGACTGCGCAATGCGCAGTCTCTCCCAGCTCACTGCTATTGGAGATTGTAACTAGGTTAGATCTTCATAAATTGTATTTGATTCACTATTTATTGTACTTGTCAAAAGAATAAAAGAAAATAATTCTATATTATTATTAAACGACTTATTAAAGCATGGATTTCATGCTTGGGTCATATTATTTTAGGTCAAAGTCCCCATTTGTGGACTTCTAGGTTTTATTATGAGTTTATAGTGTCATCGCAGATTTAAATCGACTCATACTGGGCTTTTTAATCATGCAATTAGGTCAAGTATTGAGTCAAATATGATTTATGGACCCTCCACATCAATTCGGTCTTCAAATGATCAAGTCGACTTCAAGTCAGTAAATCAAACCCATCAGAAGCCTATAAATATAGGGAGATTGTTAAGTCCCTATATTAATAGTGTAGTCCCTTATTATGTCAGTGTAGCCCCCCCTATTGTTATTGTTGTACCCCTGTAACCCCCATATTGTTATTATTGTGCCCTTACATTATTATTGTTAGGTCGGCTAGGATTACATTGTGGCCCTTCTAGGATTATATTGTGGCCCCATGGAGTCCTATATATAGAAGGAGGTTTTGGTCATTTATATCATCCAAGAATTCTTCATTCATGTAATATATTGGAGGTTGACCCCTCGAAGTGGCTTATTTTTAAGGCGTTGATATCTCTTTTCTTCTATTTTTGGAGCTGGCTTCACAACATTTGGTATCAGAGCTTTGGATTCTAGGGTTTCGCTGCTCCAAACAGGTCATCATGGCATTTTTGCTATAACTTTTTTTCTACAAAGGTTCAGAAGCTGAAATTTTTAGTGTATGAAGCCAAAATCCTGAGGAAAATCATTGCAAAATTTCAGAGCTTGGTTCGCAATATTTTCGGAGATATAATTTGTGGAATTTAGGTCATTTTGCAGGCTCCTGAATTTAACCTAAATAGGTCATCGCGGAATTTTTGCTATAACGTTTTTTCTACGAGGGTTCAGAAGCTGAAATTTTCACAAAGAGAAGCCGAAATCCGGAGGAACATCCTCGCAAAATTTCAGATCTTGGTTCGCAATATTTCCGAAGATATGGTCTATGGAAGTTAGAGTTTTTTCAGGCTTCTGAATTTTATCTCAAAGAAGTGATCGTGGAAAAATCTTCATAACTCTCTCTCTGAGCATCAGATTGGAATTCTGTAAAAAGTGGTCAAAATTACACGGACTGTAGTTTCTTGTCTATCAATTTCAGAGCCGAAGGAGGAAACAGTGACACGTGGCAAGTCGTACAAGTTCGCTCTATTGAACCAGTCCATAATTAGGTCATCGTAGAAGATTGGACACAACTTTGTCTTCAAGAATCCAAATCAGGTCAGACCTGTGGCATTCGAAAGAGGATTCAGAGGGCTACCTCAGGGCCAAATTTCAGATATTGAAGATCCGAAATAACAGAGATAATTCAGTTTCAATATCGAGCTCCTCAAAAGCAAGAAAAATGTGTGTATTTTTTTTTTCGAATTACATAAGTCTTGTGTAAAAAAAAAATTAGTTTGAAGTGATTCCAAGGGCCTATTGAGTATAGATATCAGTATTGGATTCTAAAATGGCCTCTAAAAAGAATTCACCACCCATTAAGCCTTTAGAAGGCTCTACTATGACTCATGAAGACGAAGAATGGCAACATGACATATCAAAATTACGGTACCAAGTGCAACAAATTTCGATCTTACGAAGAGCAACAAAAGATGACATAAATGGTTTAAAAGCAGAAATGGAGGCTAATTTGGATGGTTTGAAGGATCAAATAATAGCTTATATGGATGATAAATTAGTGGAAGATCACATCGAGCATCAACAACGAGTTCTCCAACTCTTAAAGGATAACCTAACTTTGGTGTAGAATCTAATGAAACAACAGGAAGATCAACATCACATCGAAAGAATTTCTGAAGCAGTCACAGAAACAAGAACTCGACAAGTACGATCTGTTTCAGAGTATCTCAGCAAGTGGAAGAATTTTCCTGTAGAAGATTCCACACGGGAGGATGAGAATTTTATACAGAAGCATCAAGAAATAATCAAGCGTTGAGTACAACACTTGTTTGAAGGAGAGGGGCATGTTAAGTCCCTATATTAATAATGTAGTCCCTTATTATGTTAGTGTAGCCCCCCTTATTGTTATTGTTGTACCCTTGTAACCCCCATATTGTTATTATTGTGCCCTTACATTATTATTATTAGGTCGGCTAGGACGTCATCGTGGGCCTCAACAGATTATATTGTATTTCATGACCCCATATATAGTAATGAGGTTTTATCATTTACATCATCCAAGAATTGTTCATTCAATATATTACGTTTCCTCGAAGTGGCTATTTATAAGGCCTTGATCTCTCTTTTCTACTATTTTTGGAGCTTGTTTCACAACAAGAGATCGAATTCACTTGGAGACATTCCCTCACAATCGTAATTCAATATCTTTTGTCGCATCAAGAAAAGTGCGAAGTGAAGAAGGGGTCAATTCAGAATCATGTTTGGGCTACTTAATAGATTGAAGAAAACTTGGCCCCAGTGCTACCTCTCTCACATGTGCTATAGTTTGGAAGATCAAAGTCTCTAAATATTTTGCTGCCACCAAGAGAAGAATAGGTCGAAGTTGATTCTGTTGGATGCTGCTGCCTTGAGAAGTTGTGTTGGGTCAAAATCGAACTCCTAGAAGCAAGATCGAAGTCTTTCCCTCAAATTCAAAGTTCCAGAAGCAAGGTCTAAATTCCAGGTCGAAGAAACTGTTGATACTGCTGCTGCTGCTAGATTGAGGAAAGATCAAAAGGAAGGCTGACTTGGTGTAGAGGATGTCTGAGTCAAGGTCTAGAGTCTTAAGAATTACTATTGAAGGAGGAATTACTAAGTGGGTTTTCCCCAAGAGTGGGGTTTTGCCCTGGCTGCTGGCCTACATCTGGTGTCCTTGATCTATGTGCATATGCTTTGATATTTGCTTGATGAACTAAGAAGAAAGAAGATAAGAAGAATATAATAAGAACTAAAGAATATCACAAGTAAATAATTAAGAATACGAGAATATTTCTGCCTTTCTAATTCTCTAACAACATGCAGTAGACACTTGGCGACCATACTTATTAGGGCGATGTTTCCAAATCCGCATTGACCATCATAGTCTGAAATATTTTCTAGAGCAGCGTCTATCGTTGCCACAACAAAATAAATGGCTTGCAAAAATGCTGGGGTATGATTATGAGATAATTTACAAGAATGGGCGTGACAATGTAGTGGCTGATGCCTTATCACACAAATTTGAGGATCGGGTAGTGCTATCCCAAACTTAGCCCTCAAAACCTGCATCTTGGACGAGTTGCACTCCTCTCCTACTGTAGGACATTCAGGCTTTCAGAAGACTTATGCACGAGCACGTTGATCTTTCTTTTGGACTGGCATGAAGAATGATATTCTTACTTTTGTCGCTGAATGCGATGTATGCCAACGCAACAAACGGGAAACGATCAAGCTATTGGGAACCTTACAACCATTGCCACTCCATGATTCCGTGTGGACAGATGTTTCCATGGATTTCATTACAGGTCTCTCAAAGTCCGACAACAAATCAATTATCATGGTGGTTGTTGACAAGCTTTCAAAATATGCTCATTTTTGCGCTCTACCACACCCATTTACCCCAACATTAGTGGCCAAAGCTTTCATGGACCAAATCTTCAAACTGCATGGCATGCCGACTTCCATTGTGTCTGATCGAGACCCCACTTTCACCAAAAAAATTTGGTAGGAACTTTTCAAGCTCCAGGGCACGCAACTCCAACTGAGTACAACTTATCATCCCCAAACCGATGGTTAGACAGAAGCAATCAACAAATGTTTGGAGACCTATTTGCGGTGCTTCACTTCAAACAAGCAACATCAATGGGTATAGTGGTGACCTCTAGCTGAATGGTGGTATAATACTAACTATCATGAAGCCACCAAGATGATGCCATATGAGGCAATGTATGGCCAACTCTTACCATCACCAACTTCTTATATCCCCGAATGTTCCAAATTGCAATTAGTTGATTGGTTCCTACAGAACCGTGCAACCATGATTGCTCATCTCAAAGATAATCTACATCAAGCTCAAAACAAAATGAAGCAACAGGTCGACCAACATCGTTCCGAGTGGTCATTTCAAGTAGGTGACCAGGTGTTCCTCTGACTCCAACCATATAAGCAAACCTCTCTCAAAGAAAAGAAAAGGGCTACCAAAAACTAGCACCAAAATTCTACGGGCCTTATCAGGTACTTCAATGTATAAGAGTCGTCGCCTACAAACTGGTCTTACCGACTACTTCAAGAATCCACTCGGTCTTCCACGTATCATGCCTCAAGAAAGTTGTGGGGAACAATTGTAGGGTTCAAACAAGTCTGCCAGAATTGGATGAGGAAGGATCACTTTGGCTCCAACTAGAACAGGGTCTCGATACTCGTGCAAGACATCTCCGCGGCCGCACGATCAAGGAATTCCTCATCAAGTGGAAAGGTAACTCTCCAAAAGATGCGACATGGGAACCAACCACTATTCTTCAACAGTTTTCGTAGCTTCAGCCTTGAGGACAAGGCTTCTTTTGATGGAGGAGAGCATGTTAGGGTCCAACCCTAACCCCTTTATTTTTGTAATAAGCCCAAGGGGCCTAGTCCGAGTCATAGTTAGTCAGTTGAGTCAATAAAGCCCGTAAGCGGTTATCCACATTAATAATTATTGTAAGTGGTTGACCCGCATTCTAGAAAAGGGACCACAATTAGTTATAAACGGGTCATAGTTAATAAATAAAGTGGTTAACCTATGTTATGCAAGGGACCACAAATAGTTAGGGTTTTGGATATCATTAAGCTATAAATAGTATTAGATAGAAGGGAAGAATCATCGTGTTGTATTATAATTGAGCTGTGCTAGATCTTGTGCATCAGAATCTATGGTTATAGATCCAAATTCATCGGGACAGGATACCTCTGCTCTATTAGAGGTTGCCCCCTTGAGGAGGCAAGTGAACATTGTATTCTGATTTTGAATAATAAAATATCTTTGCAGCTTGTCTCATTTCATGTGATATCTCTGTGTTTCGACTATATTGTTTCGTATTTCTGGTATTCTGGCTTTCTCGCAGGGTAAATGCATAACATTGTCTCAACTTCTTCTCCTCTTGTCTTCACTTCTCTTCTCCAACACTTACACATGAAGAATGAGAGCTCCTTTACCTTTTTCCTCCTTTTTAGTCTCATTATGATGAGAAGCCCTATCCCTAGCATCAAGGGCTAAGATGAGATCTCATCTCTCCTTGATCAGGGGTGGAGATCTAATCTCCCATTGACCCTCTCTTATGTCTCCCCCTTCATTAATGAGCCTCCCTAGTCACTTTATTAACTTCTTGTACCATGTACCTTTTTCTCATAAAGTCACTTTAAAAACATAAAGTCACTTTAATATTATAAAGTACAATGTACTTATAATACCTCATAAAGTGACTAAAAACTCACATGACTTTAATAACTCGTAAAGTCACACTAAAATGGTGGGTGACTTTAATAACTTTCCCTCTTACTGAAGAAGGTGTTTCTCACCACTCCCATCTTGTCCCTAAAATAGACATGCTTTCCCCTTGGCAAGGACTTGGTGAGAATGTATGCAAGATATTCATGAGTGGGTATGTACTCTAGCTTCACTGCCCCTCTCTGAACACAATCCCGGATGAAGTGGTACTTGATCTCAATATGCGTTAACGTGTCATGAAATAAAATTTTTATGCGAGGTTAATACAACTCTAATTATCACAATATATTGTAGTTGGTCTCAACCTTGACTAAATAAGCTACACAACATCTTGCAAAGCCAAATAGCATTGCAACTGGCCTGACTAGTTGCAATGTACTCAACCTGTGTGAATCTCAGTGCCATTGATCTCTATTTCCCGCTGAACCACGGCATCAGTGCCAAATCCAACATGAAACAACATCCATATGTACTCTTCTTGTCACTAGCACTGCCTGCCCAATCTAAGTTTGTACAACCCGTCAACCTGACTCCACCCCCCTCGGATATAGTCCAGTCTATAATCCACTATGCCCTGTAGGTACTGTATCACATGTTTCGCAACCACCCATTGCACCCTCTTGGGCTCCATTATAAACTGACTTAATGTCTTGACTACGAAACAAATATCTGGTCTAGTGTTGACTAGATACATCAACGAACCAATCAATTGACGATGTAATAGGGGTCTACCAACTCAGAATCATAAGCATGTAACTTCTTCCAGTTGGTTACATTAGAGTAGCCATAGGTTACAATCTTCCATACGAAATCTCCTTACTATGTCTCCTGCATACTTGCACTGATCCATGAAGATATGCCCATCCTCCTGCCAAACTTCCAAGTTCCAACCCCAAAAAATAGTTCATTAGTCCTATATTAGTCATCTTAAACTCTGAAGCAAAGATCTTTCTTGTAGTGCTCAATGAGTCTCTCCTCTCTTGTAATAAACAAATCGTCCACATACAAAACATGAATTACTGAATCCTCGCCAACAATAATGAAATATAGGTTTAGATTTGCATCACTTTTCTGGAAACCCATCTGGTGCGAGTAAGCATTAGTCCTCTCGTACCATGCTCTTGGCACCTACTTCAGACCATATATTAAGCCTACAAACATGAGACTTTGCATGCACCTCAAAGCCCTGTGGCTACTCAATGTAAACCTTTTCTTGTATGACTCCATTGAGAAAGGTGGTCTTCACATCCATTTGGTGAATCTTCCAACCCATCTTTGCCGCTATGGAGATCATTGCTTTAATTGGGGCATATTGAGCCACTGGTGCAAAGGTCTCCTCATAGTCAATTCCCTCTACCTACCCCTGTACCACAAATCGAGCTTTGAACTTCTCCATGTTGTCATCCGCAACATGTTTGATCTTGTAAAGCCACTTGGAAGTCACCACTGAATTTCCCTCATTTCTCGACACTATCTCCCACACATCATTCTTCATGCTGGAAGCATACTCCTCCACCATGGCATCCCTCCAGATATGCTGACTCACAGCCTCCTCGTAGCAAGATAGCTCACTCTCCACAACACTAGCCACAAAGCCCCCCCAGCTGCTCTGGTGGTTTGCTATCCCTAATTGACCACTTGGGTCTCCCCACTGAATCCCGTGCTTCCTTCAGGTCTCATAAATCCATATTGGCTTCCTCTTCCCTGAAGTAGCCCCTTGAACTAGTTGAGAACATCCTCCCCTGGAGCCTGAAAGCTTGATGAAGATGCCCCCGTGGCCTGCGGTGAACCTGTACTCTGGGAATCTGTGCCCTGTGATCTTTAACTCTGAAAACTTGTCACCACTGAAGTCAGTAATCCTCTTGACCATGGTGAACCTGATATTGAAGATACTGATACCTGTGGCGTGCTCCCCTATTGAGGAGCCTGTTGCTCTACATGATCATCCTCTCGAGACCTCCTCAAGACCATCTCCTCCTCAAACATCACATCTCGTCTCAAGACAAATTTCCTCTTGGCAGGAACATATTTTTGATAGGCCTTGGAAATCTCGCTATAACCCACAAAAATGCTCGTCTCTGCGGTGGGTTCCTGTTAATTTTGGACAACTAGGTCCAAACTCCATGTTGTGATGCTCATATGCCAATATTTTTATTGGATTCCTATTTCGGAGAGGTGCAAGATCGATCTAAAGATCATCTTGATCCGATGAGCAGAACATTTATTTTGAATTTATTCAAAATATGTGCAGGTCGGCCTGAAGGTTTTGTGCTGCAACAGTTGTGTCACACACCCTCATTGATGGATATAAATTGGTCAACGTTGGAGGACATTTTCACTCATCTCATCCTCACACATTTCTCTCTCTTCATCTGATTGGTTCGATCACCTTGGAGGCTCTTCTCTTCACACGTGGGAAAATTTTAGCAAGCAACAATTTTCTGTTTTCGGCCTAGGGTTTCTGCAGCAGCGTTGACTAGCGTTGACTTTGGTCAACGCAAGGTCAAATTGACCTGAAACTCTCCCAAACTTTCGATTTTCTAAATCCGCATTTTTTGGCACTATCCTGAGGCTGGACGTTGACCTAGCTGTTACTGCTATTTGCGTTGACTGTTGGTTGACTGTTTTGGCTGTCCTAGAGGGTTGTGTGACACTTCTGGTTGGCTGACCATATTGAGACTTTGCAGGTTGAAGCATTCTGCTGACTGCCGTAACGCACCAACACACTTATATATTTTGGCTTGTCTTCTGTCGATCTACTGGTATGTTCTATCGGCATTTTACTTTGTTGTGTATGTGATTGCTGACTAATATTGGGATAAAAACTAAAGTTGCATCAAGCATAGAACATCTACAAAAATTTACAGTTCCAACTTTGTCCTCTTTTCCTCAGGGACATGTGAATAAGTAAGGCACCCAAAAATCCTAAAGTGCTCAATCTTAGGCTTCTTCCCAAAAAAAGCCTCCTCACAAGTCTTACTCCCCAAAACTCTGTGTGGACTCTTGTTCTGCAGATACATTGCAGTGTTACAAGCCTCAACCCATAGAAAGAAAGGTAGACTCTGATCATGTAACATGGCTCTCGCTGCCCCTACTATGGCCCTGTTTTTCCTCTTTGCAATCCCCATTCTTTAAGGAGTTATATGGGAGTATGAACTCTCTCGTGATGCCTGCTCTCATACATAACTCCTTCATGTCATTAGAGGTATTCTTGCCCCCATTGTATGTCCTCAACACCTTGATCTTCTTCCCCATCTGGTTCTCCACAAGAGCCTTAAACTCTTGCAACCTCTTGAAGACCCAATCCTTCGTCTTCATAAAGAAAATCTAGGGTCTTCCTGGAGTAGTCATCAATCGATGTCACATAATAGGAAAATCAACTCAACGATACAAAAGACATAGGACCACATACATTAGAGTGAATCAAATCAAGGATACCTGCTACCCTTCTGTCACTGCTCGAGAAAGGAGTCATGGTGTACTTTTTCTAAGCACACCCCCTGCAGACATCATGATGCTCAGTACTGAAATATGGTAAGCCAATGACTATCTCCCTTAGTACCCTGAATGCTCCATGGTGCAGGTGGGCCATCCTCTTGTGCCATAACTCGAACAAATCACTACTAGTATTTGTAGAAACTAAAGCTCTCGAAGGATGAAACATGAACCTATAGAGTCTCCAATGACGGACTCCAATCACTCTAGCAGAAGTGATACTAGATCCCTTGGGATACATGAGCACCTGTCTATCTCGGAACCACGACATATCCCTTGTCCTCAATACTGGAAATTGATATTAGTTTCTTCTACAACCCTGGAAAATATAGGACCTCCATCACTTTCAAGGGAGGAAATGACTCCCTTTGAAAGGATACAGTCCCCACACTTGTGGCTCTGACCTTGGAGTTATCTCCAAGTCTATATCCCTCCCTGTAAGATTCGTAAAGTGCTCTTTGAATCTAGTCATATGTCAAGAAGCTCCATTGTCTACAAACCAAACACTAGAGGATGTAACACTAGTCGCAAGACTCACCACTAAGGCGAACTCTGTGTCAAACTTGGTGGAAAAATCATCCACCTCGGCTGATGTTGCAACACCATTCTTCTTCCCCTTCTTATTGGGACATTGAAAGGCATAATGACCCATCTTTTGACAATCAAAGCATCTCACTTTGCTCATGTCCTTCTCTTGGGCTTTCTTTTTCCCCTTTTGCTGCTTGGCCCCACTAGAAGACCCCATCTTGGCCTTCTTCTTGCCCTTAGCTGCGAGGGCAACATTCTCCTCCTCTTCAACCCCACCATGCTGACTGCCAATCTTGGCACTCCTCCTAGATGAAATCATCCAACATTCTCTTCCAATCTGGAAGATGCTCTTTAGTAACAATGCCATCTATGAATCCATCCCACTTCTTGGTAAAAAAACTCAGTGCTGTCTTGACCAACTGGTTATCAGGGATAGCCTCTCCCACTACAGCCAGCTCATCTCTCACTTGTGTGATCTTGGTAAGGTATGAGGTCACTGTGTCAGTCTTGGTCATCTTGGTGTTTCTTAGTTTCTCACGTAATGCCATCTTCCTATTTTCATTGGTGCTTTGGTAAAGTGTTATCAGGGACTCCCACATCTCATAGGCAAACATCTTCCCTGACACGTGGGGTATAAGGTGATCTTTAATTGCAACTGGAAGGATCCTCTTAGCGTTCACATTGGGCTTGTTGAACTCCGTGAACTGAATAGGATCAGTAAGTAGAACTACTGCACTCTCTACAAACAACTCAAACTTGTCAAGCAACAAGACTATCCTCTCCTTCCATGTACCAAAATTTTCAGCCCTACTCATCTTATCCTCCACCTTCAAACTAGTAGCCATCTGACCCTCTCAACCAACACAACTTTTGAACACTGAAATTGAGCAAACAACCTCCCTCTCAACCACAAAATCTCTGGTATATTGGCTGTTTTATGCTTGCTGGTCACTGTTTATCAGCTGAAGGTTTCACTGGGGCTCTGATACCATGTAGAAAATTCTTGTCCTGTAGCCCACCCCGATTTCAATTTGTTTTACTCATCAAGTTTAATGCTCAACCCCATGGTTCATTTGCTGATATTAAACATGAATATAAAATGTCAACTGAAACACTAAAAGTCTATCACTACTCTCACTTTCACTTTCAGTTGATAAGAAATTCCAAGAATGCACATAAATTTTGACACACTGACTTTTGGTAAACATGACCCTGGAAAAACCCAAAGGGAAAACCAGTTGGAAGAGGAGTTTTATTTGCTTTTATCTAAGAAAATTACACGACATTAAATACACAGGGGTTCTTATCTCTCCCCTTGAAGTTTTTCCCATGTTACTATTTGAAAATACGTGCCATAGGTCCAAATTTTTTTTCCTTGAAGTGTGTGCCGCTGTTCAAACTTTTCTACCTCAGAAGTTGTGCTAGTTAGCTCTCTGATCTTTGAAATTCATGCATGTCAGTGTGACTTAAGACCTCAAATTTTGTGCCTTATACCAGCAAATTCCCCCCTTGATGTAGGAATTTACAAGGTAAGTTTTGTAGATCAAGAACCAAAGGTCATTGCTCACAAACAGATCACAAATTAGTACACCAGTATAATCACGTGGTTAAAACCCTCAAAGAGGGAAACAATCCACGCCCTGAGCCAACGCGACCACTTCAGGGAATTTATTAATATAAAAAGAAAAGTTACATATGTTTCTCTCATAAACGGTTACTGGACAAATGACTCTCCATGCTTTTTAAATAGAGATCATGGACCAATCGGGTGTTAAACCACGGATCAAGTGTCGTTAATACCGAGGTAAGAGATAACCGTCAGATCACTACAAATCGTGACCGTCGGATTATAAGTTACAAATGTACATGGTAAAGAAACACACTTTACCTAACTCTACACTAGACTAAGTTATTCTTAACTATTTCCTATGTGTCAAAATATCTTAACATCCCCCCTTAAGAACAACTTGGGATAGGATTGAAGGATTACAAAGGTGACACAAAAGGAGCCTATTTCCTATGTGTCGAAATATCCTAACATCCCCCCTTAAGAACAAATTGGGATAGGATTGAAGGATTTACAAAAGTGACACAATAGGAGAAGGAAGGAGGCATTAGAGCCTATCCCCCCTTAATGACAACTTTCTTGAACTCCAAGCATGGATCTAAGTTTGGTAAACTTCGCTTCTGTGAGAGCCTTTGTAAAGATATCGGCTACTTGATCATTGGTCGGAAAATATTGCACTTCAAGAACATGATCATGAATGAGCTTTCTGATGAAGTGTATGTGGAGTTCAATGTGTTTCATACGCTGATGCTGAACTGGATCTTTACATGGCTGAATGGCACTCTGATTATCACACCAAAGTGTAGTTGGATGTTGCTGATGAAGACCAAATTCAGACAGGATCTGACGAAGCCACATGGCCTCCTTGCTGGCTTCAACTGCACCACGATACTCTGCTTCTGCTAAAGAAAGGGAGATGGCACTTTGTTTCTTACAAGACCAAGTAATAGGTCCTGAACCAAGAGTGAATACATATCCTGTAGTGGACTTTCGATCATCAGGGTCACCAGCCCAATCAGAATTAGTGAAACCAATCAACAAGGGAGATGTTCCTGCACTGTAATGAATCCCAAACTGAACTGTACCTCGAATATATCGAAGTATTCTTTTAGCTGCTTTCCAGTGACTTTCATGAGGTTGGTGCATAAACTAAGCGACAAGACCAACAACAAAGGAATGGTCAGGACGGGTATGGGTTAGATACAAAAGTTTACCAACAAGTTGATGATATAAGGTAGCATCAACTTCAGGGGTAGTACAGTTGACTGAAAGCTTGACTCCAGACTGAAAGGGAGAAGGGGCAGGCTTACAGTTTTCCATGTGAAAGTGGTGTAGAAGATCACAGGCATACTTGGACTGAGAGAGGGTAATGACTTCCTTGGATTGCAAGACTTGAAGACCAAGGAAATAATGCAAGTGTCCTAAATCTGTCATTTCAAACTTCTTTTTGAGGCTAGACTTCACATGGTTTATATGGTTTGGATCACTACCAGTAAGCATAAGATCATCAACATAAAGAACAAGGATGGTGAAGGAATTACCCACTTTTTTGGTGTAGACAGTGTTGTCAGAATGACACCTAGAAAAGCCATTATCTAAGAGAAATCTATCCATTTTAGCATACCAAGCCCGAGGAGCTTGTTTGAGACCATAGAGAGACTTCCTAAGGCGACAAACAAGGTTGGAGTCTTTTTGGATAAAGCCAGGGGGTTGTTCCATGGAGATTTCTTCATGCAAATCTTCATGTAAGAAGGCGGATTTAACATCCATCTGATGGACTTCCCATTTAAAGGAGGCAGCAAGGGAAAGAATAAGGTGGATAGAATTCATTTTGGTAACATGGGAGAAGGTTTCAGTATAGTCAATGCCTTCAACTTGTGAAAATCATTTAGCAACAAGACGAGTTTTATGTCTATCCACTTTTCCATCTGGTCCAAACTTGGTTTTGTAAACCCATCTGCATCTGACAAGTTTTCTTCCTTTTGGAAGAGGAACAAGATCCCAAGTATTGTTTGCCAATAAGGAACGATACTCTTCATTCATAGCTTCATCCCAATCTGGATGACTGGAGGCTTCTTCAAAGGTTTCTGGATCAAGTTTTTTTGGAACTTGAGCTAATAAGGAAGAGGCTCTTTCGAACTGAGAACGTGTATGTTGTCGATTGGCAGGGTCACCTGCAAGAGAACCTGCTGCATCCCAAGTAGAGCGGACCCATCTTGGAAGCGGTGGAGTATAAGGAACAATTTCACGAGCTGGAGGAGGATTGTCATCCTCGTTGTCATCATCTGAACTAGAAGGAATGCTATTAAAAATAGAAGAGAGAGAGAGAGATGGCACATATGCCGAATCAGGCTCGCAGGCCAAAGGTGGCACACTTGCCGAACTAGGCTCGCAGGCTGATATATTTTCATCAAATTTTACATCTCTTCTAATGATAATATTTTTGGATTTTGGTTGAAGAAGTCTATATCCTTTGACATCTTCAGAATATCCAACAAAAATACATTTTTCACTCTTAGGTTCTAAGGCTTTATGTTTTGCATCTGGAATATGGGCCCAAGCATCACTTCCAAAAACACGAAAGTGACTTACATCTAGTTTGATTGAGCTCCAAGCTTCTTCCGGAGTTATATTCTTTAAAACCTTAGTAGGAGTGTGATTTACTATGTAATTTGCATAGTTAATTGCTTCTGCCCAAAAATTGAGATTAAGTCCTTTAGATTGAAGCATACAATTAGCCATTTCTTTTAAGGTGCGATTCTTCCTTTCAGCTACACCATTTTGTTGTGGAGTATATGGAATAGTATGTTGCAATTGAATGCCATGCTCAGTGCAGAAGTTGATAAATTTGTTGTTAACATATTCTTCGCCATTGTCTGATCTTAACTTAAGAATTTGATGTCTAGATTGTTTCTCAACAAAGGCCTTAAAGGCCAAGAACATGTTAAAAACTTCACTCTTGAGTTTTAAAAAATATACCCAAGTGCGTCTGGAAAAATCATCAATGAAAGTTAAGAAGTACTTGCAACCAGAGAAAGAAACCACAGGAAGTGGACCACATAAATCACTGTGCACAAGCTGCAAAGCGGCTGAAGCGTGCCAAGAGGCACGTTTGTCAAAACTATCCCGATGATGTTTTCCGAGTACACATCCGGAGCAAACACCATCTTGGCAAGATACCATAGGAAGGCCCGTCACCATATTTTCCTTACATAGAGTTTGAAGAGAGCGATATTTTAAGTGACCAAATCGCTCATGCCAAAGTTTGCTCATATCATCATTATGAGCAACAAAAACAGAGGGAAGAGATGATGACCCAAAGTTGTCAAACTTATACAACCTTGTGGAATCATCAACAATGCTAGTAGCTAAAATATGTTTAGGATCTTTGAGGTCCTTGATTACAACATCATGAAGTGAGAATTCTACTATTTTCCCTTCACCCGAATGAGTTATCTGATAAACAGATAGAAGGTTGCATGACAAGGTAGGAACACATAGTACATCATTAAACTGACCATTATCTAGATGAATGGTTCCAGATCCTACAATTCTAACAGATCTATCATCACCAACATAAATATGTTTGGTGTTACAATCATTTAAAGAAGAAAACATGGATTTATTTTTAGCCATGTGGTAAGAAGCTCCAGAATCAATGAGTCACTCATGAGAAGGAGAAGAAGAAGATACATTTCATGCATAACCAGATCTTGATGCTTGACAACCACAAGCAGAAAGTGCCATGCCTGAAGATGAAGGTGAAGAGTGCTCCAAATTGATGTTGTGCTTCTTCATTGCTGCTTCTAAGGCTTCCATCTTCTTAAAACATTTGGACTCTATATGGCCATCCCGATTGCAAAAGTTGCAATGTCTATCTGTCTTCTTCCCTTTGTTTTGATTTGCCTTATTTTGGTAATTTGATTTTTCAGTTTGTGGCTGAAATTGCTTAGGGCCCTTGTTTGGTTTAGGACCATATTTTTTAGGATACTGCTTCTTGGGATTCTTTTGATATGGTTGTTGTTGGGCTGCTAAGGCTTTCTTAGAAGCGTTTCCATCAGTGATAAGACCAAGGTGTAAAAGTTTTTCTTGTTCTCTTATCAAATAATCACAAAAGGCATCAAAAGAGAGATTCTTGTAGGTGGTTCCTGAAGAAATGATGGCTTCTCTAGTGGAATGGAAGGCGAAAACAAATACAGAGTATGCAGGACCAAGCTTAGCAAGAATGCAATATATGAGGCTACCATCGTCCTTTTTGATCTTACAACCTTCTAAAATAATTCTGAGGGTCTTAAATTTGGACAAAAAATCTTCAATGGAGGATAAATTATTGGGGTCCAAAGTAAGCAACTCATTTTCAAGCTAGTGGGCCCAGATTTGATTTTGAATGCCAAAAACAGTTTTTAGCTTTTCCAGGGCCTCATCAGGGGTGTCAATGTCAAGGATATGAAATCGAAGATCTTGAGCAATGGACATTCCCATCAACCCTTGTGCTTGATCTTGTTTATTTTCCCATTTAGTAACTTTATCATCATCGGAAGGTTTAGTTTCTTGTCCTGTGGCTATTCTATAAAGCCCTTTACTTCTAAGTATATCTACCATGTGAGGTAGCCATTGGAAATAATTGGTGCTGTTAAGAATAACTGGACATGCACTTTCCATTTAAAAAAAAGAACTGAAGCTGAGAAAAGCTGAAACTAACTGCTCCAATGGAAAGATCTCAAAAAATTAGGCCCGTTTAAAAAAAAACGGCTCGAAAAACGGCTTCCGGATGCAGAAGTTATGCCTTTTGAAAAATTTGAGTTGTAGATGCCGAATAGTTACGGGAACAGGATGAAGTGCGGCTTTTTAAAAAAAATTCCTCCTTTTTGAACAAAAACTTTTTACAAAAGAAGCTTGAGAAGGAGACTTGAACCCAAGACCTCTATTCTCATAAACTAACCCCTCACCAAGTGAGATAGTAAAAGGATCACGTTATTGTATGAAAGGAGGAAGGGGGAGCTTTTTTTTTTACTCTTCGGTGTGCGTGCCTTTTCCTGCACAAAAAAACACAAAAACCGAGCAAAAAAACAAAATGCAAGGCCTTACGGCAGAATGTTAGATTTTCTATTAGCCTTGCTGGCAACTATCACTTTTTTCACTATTTCTGATTTACCGAGATCGCACAAAGATGCGGGGAAAGAGCATACGTAGCAAAAAAAATCCCTTTTTCCTGTTTATGATTTGTCGAGATCGCACGGAGCGCACAACAAAGAGCATACACAGAGAAGAGGGTATAGATCCGGCAAATAAATAAAACCTTAATACCGAAAATAAACAGAAAAAACTGAAATAAGCAAAACTATCAACAAATATAACTGCAGAATAGATGCTTTATACCTCCAGATCTAAACTGACATAACTTGGGCAGCTGGAAACCTTTTTGCATGAAACGAAAGACGTTCCTCACTATAACAGATGCTCCGGACACAACCGAGCAGTTTTCCAAGCCCAAAAAAGTTTAGAAATAGTAGATCTACAAAACGACATTCGCATGCAGTCAAATCGGCTTCGAATTTTGATCAACAACGGACGTGGCCCTCAAAATAGCTCTGATACCATGGAGGAATTTACAGGGTAAGTTCCGTAGATCAAGAACCAAAGGTGGCTCACAAACAGATCACAAATCAGTACACCAGTATATTCACTTGGTTAAAACCCTCAAAGAGGGAAACAGTCCACGCCCTGAGCCAACGTGGCCACTTCAGGGAATTTATTAATAGAAAAAGAAAAGTTACATATGTTTCTCTCACAAATGGTTACCGAACAAATGACCCTCCATGCTCTTTAAATAGAGATCATGGACCAATTAGGTGTTAAGCCACGGATCAAGTGTCGTTAATATCGAGGTGAGAGATAGCCGTCGGATCACTACAAATCGTGACCGTCGGATTATAAGTTACAAATGTACATGGTAAAGAAACACACTTTACCTAACTCTACACTAGACTAAGTTATTCTTAACTATTTCCTATGTGTCGAAATATCCTAACACTTGAAATATGCGTTGTCAGATGGGGAATCTCTCATTTTTCATGCTAACAGATCTCTGATATCTCCTAGTATTTTGGGCTTGAGCTTGCCTTGAAAAATGTGTTGAGTCTCTGCCTTCAACCCCTCAAAAATCACACTAATGCTTCTTTGATTTTCACACTGGAACCTCCACCTTTACCTTGGGATGCGTGCTACAAATATGCTTGGAAATGAGTGCTGGTAGTGTTGAAAAGTGTAACTAAGTTTGGTCTTCATAATGACATGTAATTATGATTTTATGTAAAGAAGAGACAAAGGAAAATAAAATGTATTTATTGTATTACTTGCATCATGGGTTTCATGAGCAAGAATTTTATTTATAGGTCAAAGACTTCTTCTTGATGTCTTTAGGATTTTGTCATCTTGTCATAAAGATAATTAGATTCATGTAAATGAGGTCATGTTACACTTAGAAGTGTCTAGATAGCCCTCCAAAAGAAAAGCACAGTCATCTTCTTCATGTCAGCTTCAATATATATGCACAAATGTCATGTCAGCTCACATATGGAGACACACCCCTTCGAATGTTCATGTCGGCTCAAGTGTAGGGTCAAACCACTATAAATAAGAGGCTAGGCTCCTCACACTTCCACAGAAAAGTTCGGATACAAGTCTGAGATTTTGGATGGGTACAATTAGGATAGAAACTACAGATCAACAGTGATAGAATTCGGGTATATCACAGTGACCCTCCTCAGCATACTTCTCTGGTTCTCAGTGGTCAAGACAACAAGGAGTTCAGGATCACAGTGCAGACTGGTTTGGGGTGACATTACAGTAATATCTTCCTCACTATCTCGACATTTGTTCTCAGTGATGAGGATGGATCAACTACAGTTTGATGGCATACCACAGAACCTCCTCAACATATATATATATATATATATATATATATATATATATATATATATTCTCTGTAATGCGGATATATCACAGTGGCATAAGGTGCTACTAGGTGCAGTGCTTGGTGGTGCAATCATAATCAGTAATGCTCGGTGCTGCATGATGCATCTCGGTGCAGTAGTAATAGTATGATGACATGATGCACAGTGATACAAAATAACTACAATTCGGGAAGGCCACAATTCAGTGACGTGTCTCTATGTTTGGATGATGCTTCAGTGGTCGTGTCTCGATGCCATGAAGAGAAGATCTCAGAATAAGGAAGATCGAAGAATCAAGGAAGAAGGATGACTGTGTCTTGGTCTGAGAGCGGTATCATAAGTCAAGGGTCATGGTCTTGGTATTCGTCAATTGGAATCTCTATAAGAAGAATTTGGTGCGGGTTTTCCTCTCAAAGTGTGATAGGTTTTGGCCCTGGTTCATATCCTACATGCTGTGTCTCTTGTCTATTTTATGGTCATGCATTGGTTACTGCTTTGATGAAGAACACTAATAATCAAGAAGAACATCCTAATCTAAAGAAGTAAAATCACTCACAAACAGTGACTAATAAAAGAGAAATCTCCTAATGCTAATGCCCTGGATTTCTCAACATGGTATCAGAGCTATGGTGCTAAAATCAAAGGAAGGGCATCTAAGAGACACTCAAGGATTATATCACATTCAATAGTTCGAAAGGAGCTTGGTGGAATCTCAGAGATCACAATGCAGCACAGAACTTGGGCAAAGAATTCGGTGGCACCACAATGATATCTTCTCACTGTCTCGGTACTTATCAACAAATCTCAGTGCTAAAATAAATCACAGTTCAGACAAGGGCGCATTCAATGCTACAGTCACATGTTTTGTTTCGGTTCTATCCCTTATCTAATTTGGTGCCTCCTTCAAATCTTAGTAAAGACACTAACAGAACCATATCACAAAATTTTGGTTCCTTGCCACGTTTGGAAAGAAGGTCTGATAATATCAACAACAAAGATGATCTCGGTGTCTTGGAAATATGACAATAAGGAGATCTAACTCGGCTAGAAGGATAAAAGACATTATTATCTCCCTATTATTGTAGCAAGGATCCCCTCCTTAGCCCCGGAAGAAGATCATTCGAAGAAGCATCAATCAACATCAACAAAAGAAGCCATATCTAAAGATGTTGTCATCATAAAAGGGAACAATCTCCTTTATTGAAGGAAAACCTTTTCATTTGGAAGAAGATCATCCAAAGAGAGAGCACTAATACATCTTTTCTCAACCACGATCGAAGCGATCAAGCTGAAGACTTTATCTTCATTTGTCAAGTAAATATCTTTCATTCTATAATCAAAGTTGGTAAAATGACTTGTTATTTGCAGGGAGATCTATAAGCTGGTTGGGTTACCAAGATTCCTTGCATGAGGAGGATAGTCACAGTCGTCGAAGAAAGTAAAGTCATGAAAAGTCTCCGAAGGTCAAGATTTATCTGAATACATGGAAAGGGATAGAAGGGCTCAAAGAATTCTTATGAAATCAGTCAAAGTCTTTACATCCCTATATAACAGGATTGGAGACATCAGGAGAATATATGATACGCTGAAAGAACTATTCTATGCAATAAAGAAGGTCATGTCACTTGGACCCGAGTTACACAAAATTGAAGGTATCAAAGAATGAAGGGATATCTTCATAAGATCTCAACTGTGAGATCTGAAAGAGATGATAAGATGGACAAGGTAACAAATGTCCATGAAACAAGAAAGTTACCTCATTCAACTCGTGGTTTCTATGCTAGATAGAAAAAGACAAATTAAGGGCAAAAGTGTTGAAGGATAAAAGACTCAAACATTTGCAGAAGGAAAAGGGAAGTTTAGGAAATTTGGAAGAATTATGGACATTACAGGAAAGATGGTCCTAAAGGGACAATATCAAAGAAGAAAGAAAGGAAGCTCATATCACCAGAATGGATGGAGGAAGCTGATGAAAATAAGTTCAAGGGAAGATGGAGTAAGAGATCTTTACTATGGTTAAGATAGTCTCCCTCACAAAAGGCCTTTTCATGGCTCCTAAATCTTGTATAGGATATGACTACAATAAATAATAAGATGCGGCGTGACATCATGGAAGCATTAGAAACAAGAGCTCGTGACATCATCATGGGGATCATGAAGGTTAGAAAAAGCAATCCATGACAATCAAATATGAAGGATATAGCTCTTGGGAACCTCAGTGGAAACTGAAGGAAAGGAAGAAGTCATCCAGGACAAGGCTCATCATACAAAAAGGAAACATCTGCTGGATAGGGATATGCAAGATCCTCAAGATTCTTTGATGGAATCCTCATCAGAGGGTTCACTAATCTAGAGAGAAAGCAAGTGTTTCATCAGGAACTCCATCTTGTGGAATTCATGGGTGACGATATGATGACATAACACAGATCAAGGGATTGAAGATCTTCTCAATCAAGGAAGCTATTGAAAGAAGCCTAGATGACCTGAAGGTAAATAAGGTATGTATACTCGTATTTAATATTATAATGGCATGTCGTATGGTTGTAGGTAACATTGATCACTACTTACATCCTGAGAAGTATGTTCAAAGGAAAATGTTCTCCTCCTTTGAAAGGATGCAAGAAGGCATAGGTCACACTAGACGAAATCAACATAATACGTCCTCATATGTAGTATGAGGTGGTTGACTACAATTAAGGAACTCTGATTGGAAGCTCCTGGGAAAGGAATGTGTGAAGAAAGGAAGGAAGAGATCATGAAATATGCAACCATGATAAAGGCAATCAACATCCAAGAAGACGAAGGAGATTTGACTAGGAAGTCTCCCAGAAAGATATGAAGGCTCTGATGAAAGTCTGAAAAATATAGAGATCCTTGACTATCTTTGGGAGATGTGTCAACATATATGTAGGATGTTGATACCTAAAGGAAGGTGTCATGATGAAAGACCATCACAAAGGTAATTTTGATTTAAGTGTTCATTTCTTATTTTAAACAATATTTGGTTTGGCTTATGCAGGGCTTGCTAAAGGGAAGATGTCTTCCACCGTTGATAACCATGTGGCAGGATGAAAGATCCTTGAAGGAATATAGTATGAAGATAGCAGCATGACATGAAGCAAGGCCATGTGAAAGAATGATGACATGACTTGTGGATGAAAGTGATGGATGGTCTGTTCCCTATGAAGAAGTCCCAAAAGATAAGACTCCACAACAAAGAATAAATTCATGACATCGAAGAAAGGAGTTCTTCAGAGCAGCTAGGTGTCTCATTATTCACACTGATGAAGCTACTACAAGTTCCTGATTAAGAGGGAGCTTGGGTACATTCCTTTATGGAGTGGATTGGTCATCCTTGGTTAAAAGAGAGTGACAATTATCTCATGTGTCATGCACTAGACCAGGACTAACATTCGTAAGTCTTAGTGAAGGCCATGAGGAGGGACAGAGATAGACACATTGTTCTGGTCTTCACGTGGGAAGACATAATGGAGGATTGGGTAATCATCTGGCATTCGATACTCTTTGAGGATTTAATAAGGCATCCAAGATAAGAGGAGTCGTGGAAGGACCGATTTTCTTTGAGGATTGGGAATCCAAGATAAGAATAGTCCTAGACATACTCTGAGAGATCTGAGAGAACCCGGGTGGGGTATGTTTCGAGAGAGACAATGATAAAGGTGTTTATAAATCATTGGTCTCGCCAGCATTGGGGCTCAAGGTCTTGTGGAGAGATGGAGCTGTTAATCAAGGCCTTGCACTATGAAAATGTTGGTTGATATGATGCTATACAAATGGGTTACCAATCCGATTCTTCTTATGAGAAATTATTTAGATTGAGAATGACCAAGTACCATTATGAATACCTCCCTAGTTTAGAGGGAGTGTTGAAAAGTGTAACTAGGTTCGATCTTCATAATGACATGTAATTATGATTTTATGTAAAGAAGAGATAAAGGAAAATAAAATGTATTTATTGTATTACTTGCATCATGGGTTTCATGAGCAAGAATTTTATTTATAGGTCAAATATTTCTTGATGTATCTAGGATTTTGTCATCTTGTCATAAAGATAATTAGTCATGTAAATGAAGTCATGTTACACTTAGAAGTGTCTAGATAGCCCTCCAAAAGACAAGCACAATCATCTTCATGTCAGCTTCAATATATATGCACAAATGTCATGTCGGCTCACATATGGAGACACACCCGTTCGAATATTCATGTCGGCTCAAGTGTAGGGTCAAACCACTATAAATAGGAGGCCAGGCTCCTCGCACTTCCCCAAAAAAGTTCAGATACAAGTCTGAGATTTTCGGATGGGTACAATTTAGATAGAAACCACAGATCAACGGTGACAGAATTCAGGTATATCACAGTGACCCTCCTCGGCATACCTCTGTGGTTCTCGGTGGTCAAGACAACAAGGAGTTTGGATACCACAGTGATCACAGTAATATATGGTTTGGGGTGACATTACAGTAATATCTATGAAAATTTCTAAATATGCTTAAACAGAAACCCTACTGTTAAATTATTGATTTACTTCTCATACTTACACAAGTTATTAATTTGAATTTTTCAACATTAACATCGAAGTAAATACATTAACAACCTACACATACAGATCTGAACTGAATAACATGCACAATGACAAAGTGACACACAAGGATTTTTTGGACAACTGTCCCCGAAAAAACCCAATGCGGGAAAACCAGTCTTCTAGCTCTGGAGGGTTTTTATTATTAAGCAGATTTTAAGTACAACAGATCTAGGCACCAAACTGGTTAACCCAACAGCGAAATAAAAATTGCTGCTGTACCTCTGTTTTGGAGACAGAACACTGATTGATTCACACCCTCAACCTTTTCCAGCCTCTAGAAACCTAAGCGTTGCTCTGAAGCCCTCTTAGTCAGCCTCTGCGTTGCTCAGGAAGGGCATGCGTCACCCCAGACTAGGTTACGCTGCCCTGGCTGGGCCTGCGTCGGTCCTCTTGGCATTGCGTCAACCCTCTTGGCCTTTGCTGCCTTTGCGCTGCCCCTGATGGGCTCTAGGCTGCTCTGCGTAGCTGCTGCTTCCTCTGCGCTGCTCTGATCTGGTGCTTCTCTGCCCTTGTTGTACTCTTGGCCTGGGACTACACCATCCCCCTTGCCAATTCTGCACCTCGCTACAGTTGAAACACTTCTGAAATTCTTAGCAAACCACGCCCTAGAATTCCAGCTTAGCTTCAGTGCTCTGCTAGTTTGTGTGTTCTCCAACTGATCCAAAGCCCTCTTCTTATACTTTTCTCATTGAAACATCAACGACCGTGATCTAATCTTGAATCGACGGCTAAGATTAGAAGATGCTTGATCTGCGTCACTTAAGTCATTCTCATCACATGTTTAATTTAATTACCTTTAATCTTTTAATTTTCCTAAGTTAGACTTAGGGTCATTAATAAAAAATATTAATTAATTAAATATCTCTTAAACCTGATGGAATTTCTTAAAACGCTTTCTGGGTCTTGGAGATCTTATGTACTTCAGTCCCTCCACAAAGTTTGGGAGCTAGAGCACATCCGATGCTACCCCAACACCCCAAAATCTCAACACTCCCTCTTAGCGAGGAATGTGCTCTAGCAAAACACTTCACCCCGAAGTTCTGCACTGATCTTTGGTGTGGGTCTCTGCGTTGATGCTTGGCCTGCTGCACTTCATCACTGCGCTGCTGCTGCACTTCTGTACTGTTGCCCATGACGCTGCCATCGTCACTGCTACATCTGTACTGCAGCTCCCTCTCAAATTGCTGCATCGTGCTACTCATAGCACTACCACTGCTAACTGTTGCACTGCAACTCAGTTGTTGATAGTAAGCAACTAAAGGACTCCTGCCCAATCTTTGACAGATAAGTTAGTTGGGCTGCATCTCGTCACTGAAGCTCCATAGGCTGTTGCTCTGCGCTGCGTACGCAGACCTGCTCTGCGCTACTATCCTCTTGAAGCCTCTGTGCTACGCTGTCCTCCTGAAGCCTCTGCGTTGCTACAACCACTGCACTGCGTACCCTACGTTGCTGCTGTATATGCACTGTGCTGCTCCCTCATTAGCGTGTCAGCTTTGCCTTTGGTCCATTTGTGATCCTCTGCACCCACTGCTCCACTTGTTGCGCTACTGTCTTAAGGCTCCCATAGCATGGATGTGATCCAAGAGTTAGGCTACTCAAGGATCTTGCCCCCATTTTATAGCTGCTCTACAGATCAAGATCACCCCACTTTTGTGGTTCATGAGCGCTCATGGCTACGTCATCTTCGGAGCCATCATCTGCTACATCAGCCTTGGAACTAAAAGCTTCCTCGTCCTTCTTCTTCTGAGGACAATTGCTGGCGAAATTTCCAAGTTCACCGCACTGGAAACATTTGATCTTTGATCTTTGACAGATCATGCTTCTTTTTCCCTTGCTGCCTCTTTGATGCCAAGGCCGTATCTTCCTCTTCTTCCTTCTTTATCTTGCTCGAATTGGTGTTGTACTGTCTTTTGGTCATAAGGTGGATATCCTCTTGTCGGAGGATAGCCCACATGTTGTCCCAGTTGGGAAGGTCCGCTCTGCCCAAGAGACTTTGGACAAAATTTTTCCAGTCCTCTGTGACTGCATTGAGAGCAGTTCTCACCATGACATCGTCATCAACCTTGACCCCCATGCCAGTTAGCTGATCCCGGATCGACTGTAGTCTAGATAGAAAAGGGTCTATCTCCTCTCCCTTGGACATCATGAATAACCTCAGCTGGTTCTCCAGAAGCATCTTTCTCTAGACGGACCTTCCTTCATACAATGTGGTTAGGGCTACCCACATCTCACGAGTCGTTGACTTCTCGTCAATGAGTGGTACCACATGATATTTGACGCCGTCCATAATGAAGCATTTGGCATGTGCCGCTGCTTCATTGTGCTTCTCCAAGAGCTCCGCATCGGTCGGTGTAGCCAAAACTTTCTCTACATGCTCCCTTATGCCGTATGCCTCAAGAACTACCAGGATTTTGGCTTTCCAATTTGCAAAGTTGGACATGCCTTCCAACCTATCTTGATCACGCAGTCCATGTGGCACCATCTGCTCAGATATTTGTTGGAATTGATCCTCCTCTCTTTACTAAAGACTCAAAACTAGGGTCCTTGGCGAGAAAGGCACCCTCTGCTCCCTCTGACAACCAACTCCCTCTCTTGGAAGTCTGCCAATCACAACGAATCAACTCTCTTCGATCTACTAATTTCTTTGTTAGGAAATCTTCTGAGAAGCTGTTCTCCTCCTGCTCTTTGTCAACTTAGCTTAGGCTAAATTTTGCATTGGCAGAATCTTCACCCCACCAACAACTGCCGAAGGTCTGCAGCTCAGCTTCCGGTTCTCGGCACTCTGCACAGCAACCAAATTTTGGACTGCATCACCCTGGCTGGCCCCTGTGTGAGCAGACTGGCCTAGCGTAGCGTAGGCTGCTCCTGCGTCCCTCTGGAAGGCTCTGTGCTGTCTCTGTGTCACCTAGCTGGGACTGCGTTAGCCCCTGCGTGGCCCTAGATGCCTATGCGTTCTTCTGCTGCTGCGCTGCTCTCTTTGGATTATTTGCTGCTGTCGCTGCTTTCTCTGCTGCTTTTTGCAACACAGATTCTTCAGCCTTCTTGTTAGAGATTCAGCTAGATTTGCAATCGTTCTGATACCATGTGAAAATTTTTGAATATGCTTAAACAGAAACCCCACTGTTAAATTATTGATTTACTTCTACTTACACACGTTATTAATCTGAAATCTTCAGCATTAACATTGAAGTAAATACATTAACAACCTACACATACAAATCTGAACTGAATAACATGCACAATGACAAAGTGACACACAAGGATTTTCTGGACAACTGTCCCCAGAAAAACCCAATGCGGGAAAACCGGTCTTCTAGCTCTGGAGGGTTTTTATTATTAAGCAGATTCTAAGTACAATAGATTTGGGCACCAAATTGGCTAACCTGACAGAGAAATAAAAACTGTAGCTATACCTCTATTCTGGAGATAGAAAACTGATTGATTCACACCCTCAAACGGGATTTACAGAACTCAGCCTTTTCCGGACTCTAGAAACCCCAACATTGTTTTGAAGCCCTTTGCGTCAGCCCTACTGGCCTGCGTCAGCCTCTGCGTTGCTCAGGAAGGGCCTGTGTCACCCCAGACTGGGTTACGCTGCCTCTGCGCTACACTGGCTGGGCCTGCGTCAGTCCTCCTTGGACTGCGTCAACCCTTCTAGCACTACGTCAGCCCTCCTGGTCTCTTGCTGCCTCTGCGCTGCCTCTGCTAGGCTCTAGGTTGCTCTGCGTAGCTGTTGCTTCCTCTACGCTGCTCTAGTCTGCTGCTTCTCTGCCCTTGTTGTACCCTTGGTTTGGGACTACACCATCCCCCTCGCCAATACTGCCCCTCGCTGCAGCTGAAAAACTTCTGAAATTCTTAGCAAACCACACCCTAGAATTCCAGCTTAGCTTTAGTACTCTGCTAGTGTGTGTGTTCTCGAAATGATTCCAAGCCCTCTTCTTATACTTTTCTCGTTAAAACATCAACGACCGTGATCTAATCTTGAATCGACGGCTAAGATTAGAAGATGCTTGATCCGTGTTACTTAAGTCATTCTCATCACATGTTTAATTTAATTACCTTTAATCTTTTAATTTTCCTAAGTTAGACTTAGGGTCCTTAATTAAAAAGATTAATTAATTTAATATCTCTTAAAACTGGTGGAATTTCTTAAAACGCTTTCTGGGTCTTGGAGATCTTATGTACTCTAGTTCCTCCACAAAGTTTGGGAGCTAGAGCACATTTGATGCTACTCCAACACCCCAAAATCTCAACAATATCTTCATCACTATCTCGGCATATGTTCTCAGTGATGAGGATGGATCACCTAAAATTTTATGGCATACCACAAAACCTCCTCGGCATATATTTATTCTCTGTAATGCGGATATATCACAGTGGCATAAGGTCCTACTAGGTGTAGTCATAATGAGTAACGCTTGGTGCTGCATGATGCACCTCGGTGCAAGAGTAATATTATGATGGCATGATGCACAATGATACAAAGGAACTACAGTTCGGGGAGGACACAATTTAATGACGTGTCTCTATGTTTGGATGATGCTTCAATGGTCATGTCTTGATGCCATGAAGAGACGATCTCAAAATAAGGAAGATCGAAGAATCAAGGAAGAAGGATGACTGTGTCTTGGTCTGGGAGCGGTAACATAGGTCAAAGGTCATGGTCTTGGTATTCGTTAATTGGAATCTTTATAAGAAGAATTTGGTGCGGGTTTTCCTCTCAAAGAGTGAGAGGTTTTGGCCCTGGCTCATAGCCTACATGTTGTGTCTCTTGTCTATTTTATGGTGTGATGCATTGGTTACTGCTTTGATGAAGAAGAACACTAATAATCAAGAAGAAGAACATCCTAATCTAAAGAACTAAATTCACTCACAAACAGTAACTAATAGAAGAGAAATCTCCTACTACTAATGCCCTGGATTTCTCAACAGGTAGAAGTTGTTGTACCTCACTTTCTTCTTCAGTGAATATGGCTATCTCAACTTTTTCTCTTCTTCTTCTCTCTTCACTTCTCCTCTTCTCCAACACTTGCACATGAAGAATGAGAGCCTCCTTTGCCTTTTTCCTTCTTTTTAGTCTCATAATGATGAGAATCCCTAACCCTAGCATCAAGGGCTGAGATTAGATCTCAACTCACCTTGATCAAAGGTGGAGATCTAATCTCCCATTTACTCGCTCTTATGTCTCCCACCTCATTAATGAGCCTCCCTAGTCACTTTATTAACTTGTACCATGTACCTTTTTCTCATAAAGTCACTTTAAAAACATAGTTTAAGTCACTTTAATATTATAAAGTACAATGTACTTTTAGTACCTTGTAGAGTCACTAAAAAATCACATGACTTTCATAACTCATAAAGTCACACTAAAAAGGCAGGTTCACTTTATGTTCCTAGGCTTAGGCAAATAACACTAGGAAACACCTCCTTGGTACCTTTTCAACACATTATTTCTCTTTTAACTTTATTTTTCATTAGCATTAGCCTTGGGCTTAGTAGCCTCTTCTTCTCATGGGACTACAGAAAGGTGTGTTGAGAAATTTAGGAGTAGCTAGATTAGGTGATTTCTCTTACTTTGATAACTGCTTGTGATGTATATTTACTTAACTTGAGTAGATTATTCTTTCACTATTTATAGTTAGTGTTCTTATCATCACACAACTACCAAACAATAAACAACATTGAAACAAGAGGACACAAGATATAGGCTATCATCCAGGGCCAAAACCTCTCCTTTTGAGAGGAAAACCTGAAAGAACTATGTTGAGAAATCTGTTAGGGCAACAATTATGGCATTATCTTGTGATATTTAATTATTAGTTCTTCTTTCCAAATTATCTTATTCTTATCATCAAGACTAATGCCAATCAATAAACAAAAGGGGACACAAAGTCTAGGCACACTGCCAGGGAAAAACCCCTAGGTAGGGGAAAACCCAGTCAATGACTCTTCCTTCAGTTGATTCAAATCAAGTTGAGATGACCAAGACCCTTATTACCTAGACCAGGGAAACCTTCCATCCATCAAGTCAACCTTGTTTATAAGTGACACATCATGCTTTAGTTTTGCAATCATATCATACTTCAGTCCTATAGTCATACCTTATTTCTGTCCTTAGCCATAAGAGTCTGTAGTCATACCTTCGATTCTGTGATCATAACAGTCTATAGTTATACCTCGGTCTGCAATAACTTTAGGTCTGCAATCACCCATTACTTCGACCCTGTGAATCATCCTTACTTTGTTGTCCTGTAATCCAAACTGCTCTGAAAAATATATCCGAAATTTTCTGCTTCAGGTGGGGTCGAGTTCATTTAGGTATTTATAGTCATTTCTTACTATAAATGAGACGACATGAATAATTTATGGAAGCAGACTGGTAGAGGATCAATTTGGAGGCCGATTTGTAAGTTGACTTGAAGGAGGAGTTTTTGACATGACAAAATAGATTTTTATCTTTGACACCATGAACCCAAGAAGGATTCTTACATAGTAAATTTGACTTTGACTTAAACAAAAATCCTAGAAGCCTACAATGCAGGCTTGACCTATGACCATTGACCCTAGCATGAAATCCATGCTTTAATAAGTCAATTTAATAATAATAAAAAATTATTTTGACAAATATATTACATCATGACTCAAGTAAAATTATGAAGACCAACACTAGTTACACTCTTCAACTCTCCCACTTAACTAGGGAGGTATTCATAATTATATACATAAAGGTACATGGAAGATTGTTAAATTTGGACAACTAGGTCCAAACTCCATGTTATGATGCTTAGATTAAGAGGCTAATATTTTTGTTGGATTCCTCTTTCGGAGAGGTGTAAAATCCATATATAATATGTCTTAATCCGATGAGCAGAACATTTATTTTGAATTTATTATTCATAATAAATTATATGTGCAGGTCGGCCTTAAGGTTTCACACCCCTAGCAGATGTGTCACACACCCCAATGATGGATATAAATACAGGCAAAGTTGGAGAGCATTTCATCACAACACAACTCGCATCTTCTTCTCTCATCTGATTTAGTACGAGCTCCTTGGAGGACGAGTTTAGCCCACACGTGTGAAGGAGAAGAAGGACAAATCTGTACGGCTGAGCTGAAGGACGATTTTCTGCAGTTAGGGTTTTGCAGAAAGTTTGACCAGCGTTGACTTTGGTCAACGCATGGTCCAATTGGGCTGAAATTTGGTGAGAAGTTCGATTTTGGAAGGTCGTACTGTTTGGCACAGAAATCGAGGTCAAAGGGTTGACCAATCTGCTGCTGCGTTGACTTTTAGCTTGCTGCCCTGCGTTGACTTTTTCAGGACAGCGTTGACTTTTTTGGATTTGACTTGGGTTGACTCGTTTACTGATTGGAGGACCGTTGTGACACATGCTGGGTTGGCTGACCAAGGAGACTTTGTTGGTTGAAGCATCCTGTTGACCGCCGTAACGAACCACCACATTTTTCCTATTTCTGATTTGTCTTCTGTAAGATCCACTTATATGTTCTATCTGCATTTTACTTAACTATTTGTATGATTGCTGTGAGAAAAGTAAAATTGCTCCTAGCATAGAACATCTACAAAAATTTACATGGTATCAGAGCCGAGGTGAAGACAAACTCTATCGTTAGCAATCACCACCGGAAGAAATGGGTTCCACTAGTCTTGAATTCAAGGAGAATGACAAGCTGACTGGAAGAGATGACTTCCATGCCTGGAAGATGATATTAGATCTCAAATTGGAAGATCATGATCTCTTGGATCATGTGACGGGGAAGATTCAAGAACCTCCATCCAATGCTACCGCTGCTGTTAGAAACAAGTATAAGAAGGGAGAAATCAGAGCAAAGCTGTTGATCAGGGAATCCATACATAAGAGTCTGGTTGCCTATATATCTGAACTAGGCACATCCAAGGAGATGCATGACAAATTGATCCTCATGTTCAAGGTAAACAATGTGAACCAAGTGCTATTCCTCAAGAACAAGTTGAAGAATATGAAGAAGGGCCGGGATGAATCTATTCAAACCTTCTTTCTGAAATTGACCGAAACAAGGAACAATCTGCTGGCTATTGGGGAGACAATAGTTGATCGTGAGATGGTTCTCACCGCACTTGGAGGACTCCCATATGAATGGCAAGTATTCACAACTACCATTCTCAACAATAATACCATTCCTAACTTTGATGAGCTTCTGTCTAGATGTATGCAAGAAGAAACAAGGATGAAGGAATTCGATAATGACAGAAATGCTTCCTATGGTGCTCATACCCGAAAGAAGAACTCTGGTGGTTCTAAGGACAAAGGAAGAACAAGGACTCAAGAGAAGAAGGGGAAATGTTTCACCTGCCATAGGCCTGGTCACTATGCTAGAGAATGCCCCTTCAAGAAGGATTCTCCCGATAGTGATGATAACAACAACAACCGAAGGAATGGGAATCGAAGAAATGACAAATCCAAAGGAAAGAGGAAGGCTCACTTTGGAGGAAACAATCAACCTTCTAAAAGGTCCAGAAATACCAGGTATGAGGAGTCTAATGTTGTTGATAAAAGAAATGAGTATATTCTCGTATCTGCTCTCTCAGCTGCATCTCCGCCCGACACTATGGATGTCTGGCTAATCGATAGTGGTGCCTCAAGACACATCACCGGATTCAAGGAAGCACTTTCTGACATGGTTGAAAGGGATACTAATCTAGAAATTATCCTTGGGGATAATGCCACTTATCCCGTGAAAGGGACAGGGACTGTGACCCTCCACTTGTCTCAAGGACAAGTCCTACGTTTGCAAAATGTACTCTATGTACCTAAATTGAAGAAGAACCTTGTGTCTGTATCTGCCATGGAAGACAAAGGATTCAATGTAACTTTCTCTGATGGAAAGGTGTTCATGTGGAAGGAGAGCTTCAATGAAGCTATCTCAATTGGTTTTAGAGTTGGTACACTCTACCAGGTTGGAGGGAGTCCGTTGGGAGCTATGACTTGTGATACTATCCGACAAACCGAACTATGGCACCGAAGATTTGGACACCTTCATTACAAGGCCCTTCTCGAAGCAAGGAAGGTGGTGACAGGGATGCCTGACTTTGGAAATAATCATGAAGGTGTATGTAAGAGCTGTGCTGAAGGAAAACATACAAGGCGACCTTTCCCTTCAAGTGTCACAAAGACATCTGATATATTGCAACTGGTCCATTCTGATCTATCTGGTATGTTGCCCGTGACATCCCTGGGAGGATGTTCTTACTACATGACATTTACTGATGACTTCTCTCGCAAAACCTGGATATACTTCTTGAAGAAGAAGGATGAGGCTTTCATGTGGTTCCGTACCTTCAAAGCCTTGGTGGAAAATATGACCGGAAAGAAGATCAAGATTTTGAGGACCGACAATGGCACTGAATATGAGTCAAATGAGTTCAAAGACTTTTGCAGAGAAGCCGGCATTAAAAGGGAGACTACCACTGCATATACTCCTGAGCAGAATGGTGTTGCTGAACGCAAGAATAGGACTATTGTGGAAGCTGCCCGTGCCATGCTATGTGACCAGGTCTACCGAAGTTTCTGTGGGGAGAAGCTGCAAATACTGCTGTGTACATTCAAAACCGATGCCCTCATTCCGCTCTGGACTCCAAAACTCCCGAAGAGGTTTTCTCTGGTAAGAAACCTGATGTCTCACATTTTAGAATTTTTGGATGTCCCGTCTATTTTCATGTGCCGAAAGAAAAGAGAAGTAAGCTGGATGCTACTGGGAAGAAAAGAATGTTTGTGGGCTACAGTGAGACTTCTAAGGCATATAGAGTCTATGTACCTGGTCAAAGGGAAGTAGAGATAAGCCATGATGTCACTTTTGACGAAGATGCTTCCCCGAAGAAAGTAGTAGATCTTCCTAGATTTGGAGAAAATCATGAAGAAAGGCTTGGAAATCAAGAAGAACCGCCGGATGAGACAATGCCCGATATTGAAGGACCAATGGACCCTATTGATCCATCTCCTTCACTGGGAAAGAGACCATCATGGCTCAGGGACACCCTCGAAGATGCTGAGGGTCATGCTGCCCCAAGGGGGACATTCCGAGAAAGCAAGAAGCCGTGTAGATACCAAGGGTATCTAGCTGCTATGAGTACTATTGTACAATCTGAACCTGGATCTTTTGAGGAAGCCGTAAAGCATCAAGTTTGGAAGGATGCTATGCACGAAGAATATGAGTCCATAATGAAGAATGATGTCGGGGATGTGGTCCCGAGACCGAAGGACAAATCTGTTGTCACCGCGAAATGGCTCTACAAGATCAAACATGGATCTGATGGGAGTGCTGAAAAGTTCAAGGCAAGATTTGTTGCCCGTGGCTTCTCTCAAAAGGAAGGAATAGACTATGATGACATTTTTGCACCTGTGGCACGATATACCACCATTCGATCAATCATAGCCCTTGCTGCTACGCAAGGATGGAGTCTTCATCAGATGGATGTCAAGACCGCTTTTCTGCATGGTGCTATAAAGGAAGAGGTGTATGTGGAACAACCTCTGGGATTTGAAGTTCAGGATCGAGACACTCATGTCTGCAGGTTGAAGAAAGCCCTCTATGGGTTAAAGCAAGCACCCAGAGCTTGGTACGAGAGGATGGATAGTTACTTGATGAAGTTGGGCTTCACTCGAAGTAATGCTGATCCGAACCTTTACTTCAAGGTTGTGCAGGAGAAGCCTCTCATTCTAGTGCTGTATGTGGACGACCTCTTCCTGACAGGTGCCGACCCTCTCATTCATCAATGTAAGAGGGAGCTCGCTGCTGAGTTCGAGATGAAGGACCTAGGACTGATGCACTACTTCCTAGGCCTGGAGGTCTGGCAGAGACCTGGAGAGATTTTCCTTTCTCAAGGAAAATACATTGTGAAGCTTCTGGAAAGGTTTGGTATGGTGGACTGTAAGTCCGTGTCGACACCGATGGAACTCAACTTTAAGAAGTTGAGTGGCAGCGCTGCTGGGCCTATCTTGGCCAATCCTACCGAGTATCGTCAACTCATAGGAGCTTTGATGTTCTTAGTGAACACCCGACCGGATATATGTTTTGCAGTGAACACTTTGAGTCAACAGATGGTTGAGCCTCATCATTTTCACTGGGTTGGTGCCAAGAATCTTCTGAGATATCTTCGAGGCACGATAAACCATGGGCTGAGATACACTGCCGGGAGTGTGACACTCCGTGGATATACTGATGCCGATTGGGCTGGCAGTGTGGTGGATCGTAAGAGCACATCAGGATGCTGCTTCAATCTTGGTTCTGCTTCGATCTCATGGATGAGCAGGAAGCAGAAGTCGGTGGCTTTGAGCACCGTGGAGGCCGAATACATTGCTGCTAGTATGGCCTGTTGTGAAGTAGTTTGGTTGCGGAAGCTCTTTAGTGAGCTGTTTGGACATGTGCTAGATACCACTGTGATACTCTGTGATAATCAGAGTGGGATTCGTATGACTGAGAATCCTGTGTTTCACGACCGATCCAAGCATATTGATATCAGGTACCACTTTATCCGGGATATGGTACAGCGAGGCGCCGTAAGGCTCGATCATATAGGAACTGATGAGCAGGTCGCGGATATTCTCACTAAGCCCTTGGGGAAGGTCAAGTTCCTAACCTTCCGTGAGAGTCTTGGTGTTGTGGAAAGACCCTATGATGTGGGTCCTGTTGGACGATGAGCTCTGGGAGCTCTGGGGGGCTTTGGGGATAGCTTCTCGGAGCTATAAGCACTCATAATGCTTCTGCCCCACCTTTGTGATTATTGAGCTGGTTCGCCTCTCATTTATCTGTGCCCCGTATGCATCCTACCCATTGAGTTCAGGGCTCATGGGAAGCACCTCTCATTTGGCCAATGAGGTGGGAAAAGCTAGAGACTATTAGCAAAGACTGATGGACGCATCAGCGATTGCCGTACTCTCTATCTAGGATGGCACGGTCCAACCACTTGATCTGGGATCAAGTTTAGTGAGGTCTGGGACCTCTGCCTGACTTCGGGTCAGATGAACCAACTTTGGGTTGGTTGGATACTCTTCATGAGTTTGATAGAGGTTTTGAACCTCTCGACTGATTATGTCAGTCGGGGGATGATGTCTTTGTGACTGACCCACTTCTGTTCTGAAATAAAGAGGCCAGCAAAGCAAGTTACGGCGGGATGACGCACGATGTTTGATTGCACCGATGGATGGAGTTCTCCCTAGTTGAGAGGGAGTGTTAAATTTGGACAACTAGGTCCAAACTCCATGTTATGATGCTCAGATTAAGAGGCTAATATTTTTTGTTGGATTCCTCTTTCGGAGAGGTGTAAAATCCATATATAATATGTCTTAATCCGATGAGCAGAACATTTATTTTGAATTTATTATTCTTAATAAATTATATGTGCAGGTCCGCCTTAAGGTTTCACACCCCCAGCAGATGTGTCACACGCCCCAATGATGGATATAAATACAGGCAAAGTTGGAGAGCATTTCATCACAACACAACTCACATCTTCTTCTCTCATCTGAGATAGTACGAGCTCCTTGGAGGACGAGTTCAGGCCACACGTGTGAAGGAGAAGAAGGACAAACTGTACGGCTGAGCTGAAGGACGATTTTCTGCAGTTAGGGTTTTGCAGAAAGTTTGACTAGCGTTGACTTTGGTCAACGCATGGTCCAATTGGGCTGAAAATTTGTGGGAAGTTCGATTTTGGAAGGCCGTACTATTTGGCACAGAAATCGCTATTTGGCACAGAAATCGAGGTCAAAGGGTTGACCAATCTGCTGCTGCGTTGACTTTTAGCTTGCTGCCCTGCGTTGACTTTTTCCGGACATCGTTGACTTTTTTGGAGTTGACTTGGGTTGACTCGTTTGCTGATTGGAGGACTGTTGTGACACATTCTGGGTTGGCTGATCAAGGAGACTTTCTTCAGTTAACATCTGATGACCTTAAGTAACGCACCACCATTTTTCACATTTGGATGCATGTGGCAGATCCATATATGTTCTCATTTGTAACTAACGTATGATTGCTGTGAGAAAAGTAAAATTGCTCCTAGCATAGAACATCTACAAAAATTTACAAAGATCTCAAAATGATATGAACTATGAAGAGTTCTAGCACACTTAGTGCTACGAACTGGATACCTATCTAGGGTATTCTATTTGGGTGGGACTAATATGGACTCAAGCTTTCAACCACTTTAGGTACCATCAGGCTCACTTGCTAACCATCAACCCAGGGATCTAGGTGCGTATCTGTTGAGGAATGTAACTAGGTTTGGTCTTCATTATTAACATATTTGTCAAAGAGAATTTCTTATTATTAAATGACTTATTAAAGCATGGGTTTCATGCTTGGGTCATATTTAGATTAAGGTCCCCATTGTGGACTTATAAGTTAATCATTACATATTTAAATTGATCCAATTTGGGTTTTTAAATCATGTAATATAGGTTGTTTATTATTTGGTCAAAAGGCTGCTCCATCAAGTCATCTTCTTCAAGGTCATAATCCTTGGTCTCTTCAGCAAATCTTTTATAAAGACAACCTTCAAGTTGGCCTCTCTCAAAAGATACATGTCAGCCTCAATAAACATACTCAAGTCGTCACAACTGTTCACACAGTAATGTCGGCTTATTAACTATGGGAGACAACTATAAATACCAGTCTAAGGTCCTTGCTCAAGCTAAGAAGTTCGAATCAACCTCTGCAGTTCAGATCACCTATGAAGCTGGAATTACCTCAGGAAGTTCGAAGAATTTTAGTAATACAATTCGGATCAAGCTCAAAGATTTTAGGAGAGTTTTCTTGGTACAAATTACAGTCATATAGTTTCGTTGTCATTGCAGAATGAAGTTCGGATAGATCACAGTATGTTACCACAGTGCTACCTTAGGATGACTATACAGTCTCGGTGTTAGTTCAGAGGATATAATTCGACGATCTTTATTTAGTACAAACCTCAAACTCGGTGCAATCTCAGTGGTGAAGCCACACCACAGGAACCACGGTTCAATGTTATCACAACAATATGAATTCGGTGCCACATTAGCAAAGATGTTTTGGTGTCATCAAAATGGAAGGATCTCAGGGCTACTATAGAAGGATAGAGTTTATCTCAGTGTTATTGCAATGATGAGGATGAAATTTCGGTGCAAACAAAGGAGATTTCGGTGCTAACACGGTGAAGGGATGACTTGGTGGATAGTGTCTCTAGTTAGGGTCTTGCTTGTCTCATCTTGAATCTACTGAAGGAAGAATTTTGACTGGATTTTCCCCAAAGACTGGGGTTTTGCCCGGGTAGTGTGCTTAAATCTTGTGTCTTCTTCTATTTGTTCATTGACATTACTCTTGATGATAAGAAAAGAAAAATTGAAATAACAAATGATAATTAACAAAACATTACAAGATAATGTCATAATGAGAGAAATTGATTAATTGCCACCTCCTTAATTTCTCTAACAGTATCCAAGGTTGGAGCTCCATGACCAATGCCACCCTCCCTCTTCGAGATCTAGACATCAACACATAGGCCGACCAGATGTCCTCCCAAGCATCTTGCCATAAGATGCTTCAACTCTCTTTGTAAACTAAATTAGATATATCCATTTGTCCAAGCATGCTTCCAAAGTGTTCAATCTTATCTTGTACAAACACAACCCAATTAGTAATAAGCTTTCAAATATACATACAAGTAAACGCAAACCTTCGGGGTCCTTATTCATTCGAATGCTACTTATATCATCATCAAATTATCTAATCTACAACTTATCAAAAGCTTTCTTCTTTCGTTTCTTCAACAACACCAAATACATCTTCAGATTTCCTCAAGTCTTTTGTTTGCAACTTTATGAACATTTATCGATAATACTTTTGCTTACTTCAAAGTATTCATAATATGCCCTACCTCTCAACTAGAGAGATATACCCTTTCTTCTATCCAGGTTCCCTCTCAACTTAGGGAGATCCACCACTTCCTTCTTATAATATTTCAAGGCTTTATTTCTTTCCCATGTCATTAAGGCCATCTTGATCATCATCATTCTTATAGCTTCTTCATCAAGCTCATCAATATTATCATTTTTAATTACGAACATCCTCAACATCTGCAAAACTTCAACAACAGGTACATGTATACAGAATCATGAAGTCAACTATATCATGTCATCATAATGAAAGCATCAAATTCCTAAATCCAGTTAGGTTCATAATTAGTAGGAGACTCATCTTTCTACATTCTAGACTTCAACTTCTTCCTAAGGTTGTCATAAACCCTAGACTTTATTTTTGAAACACAAAGCCTTAGATATCAACAAGTCAATCAAATAATAATTCAATCATAGTCTTATGCATCTAGGACTTCAATATTTCTATCAGAATGATAGACTATTAGAATTTATTGCAAACCCTAGATTTTCATTATGAATTCTAAATGATATTAACAATTGAAAACAATATCATCATGTCTCAGACACATTAATGTTCATATTAATATATTCATATCTAGTGTTTTATCAACTTATCAAAACAAACTTCGGTACATCCTAGACAAAAACATCAATACATCAAAATTAGATATACAACACTTTCAATCAAGTTAGGGTTTCGATTATACGAAATAATTCATACCTAGGGTTTCATTCCTAGGACTTCACAAGGGTTCTGCTTATAAACCCCGAGTTACCAAACCCTAAGAATCTAGGGTTTCGATTCATTAGCAAGAAACCCTAACTTATCTAAGGTTTTGGTTTATTACTAGGATGATAACAACAAACCCTAAACGACTAGGATTTTGTTATAACAATACCAAAACCCTAAATATTAAAAGAATAGACTTTTCATCATTGATTCTTTATTAGTAACCCTAAGAGGACTAGGGTTTCAATATTATTGTCAACATATCTTAAGCAAGGATAGAATTTCATTATACAAACCTTAAGTAGACTAGGGTTTCATTGACATACCTTTAGGTTAGGGTTTTATAGCGAACCTTAAGATTAGGGTTTTATAAACAAAATATATAATAGGATGAGGGTAGATTTAATTAAGAGGTTAATTACCCCAACAAGAATCTTTATGATTCAAAACCTAGACATAAGAGAGTTAGTAATATCAAGCAAAGAAATTTAAAATGATCATACATTCAATGAAGAAGACTTTTTACATACCTTGATTCTTTTACAAATCTTGTAGGGCTTCCCATTGAAGAGATCCCTCTTGCATAAATTCAACATTTCTGCAATATTTGCTAGACAAGTACCATGAAAAATATACATGTACAAGAACAAGATAACAAACTAGAGAATTCATGGAATCTTTAGAGGGGATTTCCATTCATCCTAGACTTCCTATAGACCAAATAGTAGGGATTCTAAACGGACTAGGGTTTACAAGAATTTTAACATTTATCAACAAAAGGTTACAACTCTGAGAATGAGATTTCAAAATCCTTATCAAGTTGAGTCAAACCTTATAAGAAAGAAGATTATGCGTACCTTATATAAACTTTACCTTAGAGATAAAGTCCTTTTGACTTACCACTAGCCTTCAATCTTTAGCCTGAAGTATATATCATTACTTTATCTCAACTCTTCTGAATGATGTCATTCATTAGGTAAAGAAGGGAGATCTTTGACCTCTCACTGTCAAATGTTGTCAAGTCATCAACACTGCTGCAACACTGTCTTAGATTATTTGTTGTCCCATTGCCCAATATATTGTTTTCATGGTATATATCACAGGGCTCTAATTCTTCAGAACTTTGCAATACTGTCATAATTTTTCATGCTTTGTGTATTATTATTTGTCAACCTTTCTTCATATTTTTGTCAGAATGTGGTTGACTTCAGATCACTGTCATTCCTGCCATCACTGTCATAATCTTGTAACTCAGAAGAGAGACTTGTGACAAGGTCAATATGTGTTGTAACTTAGTTTCTTATCATTGTATAGGGCAAGGACTCACATACTTTTGTATCACTTTGCATTATTTTGAAGGATGAACTTGGGCCATAGAACAAATTCATAACTTGCATTATTTTTCTCGCATCACTAGTACTTGCATCAGAGAAGATAATGTTGAAGATTGTAACTAGGTTCGGTGTTCATAATTTATATTTATTGTACTTAACAAAAGAATTAAATAAAAAAAATTATATTATCATTTGACATATATTTTATTATTAAATGACTTATTAAAGCATGGGTTTCATGCTTGGGTCATATTTAGTTTAAGGTCCCAATTGTGGACTTCTAGGTTAAACATTACAGATTTATATTGACCCTTCTTGGGCTTCTGAATCATGTAATTAGGTCTATTTTTGAGTAAAAAATGGTTTAGTAGCCCTCCACATCAAGTCGACCCCAAAAGGAGAAATTCGAACCCATCTGAAGGCTATAAAAGCAAGGAGATTGAATTCATTTTCTCACTCACTTCTCAAGCAAGTTCGAAATTCCCTGCGTCAAGGGAAAAAAATGAGAAGTTGAAGGAAGAGGCAGAAAGAAGTGCGAGTTGGGTCTAGGAGCAAGAGGAAGAGAAAATTGAAGTTTGGTGAAGGAATCTCTCTATTTCGTGCTCTCTCTTGGGAGATTGAAGCCTCCAAAGTTTTGATGCTGTTGTTGCTGCGAAACTTGTGAAGCTGCTAGAGGACTAGATGCTGTCGCTGTTAGGTCGAAGATCTGGAAAGCTGACTTGGTGTGGAGGGAAAGTTTGGCTCATGTCTAGGGTAAAGAGTCTCAAATAATACTATTGAAAGGATGAATTCTCTTGACTGGGTTTTCCCCTCGAGGGGGGTTTTGTTGAGATTTTTGTGTATTTGGGGTAGCATCAGTTGTGCTCTAGGTCCCAAATTTTGTGGAGGGACTAGAGTACACTTGATCTACAAGACCCATATATGGATTTGATAAATTTCAAGTTGTGTTCAAGTTATTCAAATAATTAATAATTTTTAATGGATTTCCTTAGTCTAACTTAGGAAAATAAAATAATTAAAGTGAATTAATTAACACATGTGCTGAAATTGTTTTAAGTCACATGGATCAAATAGTCTATTAACGCAGTCGTTGATGGATGATTTAATCTCGGCCATTGAAGGGTTCAAAGGGAAAGGCTTGAGGGTCAGTTGAAGACACACAATTTCTGTAGAATTGAGGAATAGATCTAGAATTCTAGGGCGGGTTTGCTAAGAATTTCCAGTGGAATTTCTTGCAGTGAGGGGTAGTATTGGCCGAGGGAATGATCTGATTCCAAGAGCGAAGAGACAACAAGAGGCAAGAGGAGCAACTCAAGGACAACGCAGAGAAGCAGAGTAGCCGCTACGCAGGACAACACAGAGGCACTAGGAGGCTTAAGAAATCACGCAGAGGGTCTTCTAGGGCCAGTGTGAGGCTGTGAAACCCTTCCAGTGGTGACACAGTCCCTTTTGGTGCATCGCAGTGGCATTTGAGGCTAGCTGGGCTGACGCTGAGGCTCCAAGGGCAGTGCTGAGGGTTTCTAGGGTCAGATTCGGGCTGAGTCCTGTAAATCCCATTTGAGGGTGTGGATCAGTCAGATATTTGGCACTAGATCTTCAGGTTAGCTGCAGATTTGATATCTTTTATTCTTTGTCGGGTTTTCCAAGGTTGGAACCCAGATTTGCTGTACCAGAACTACTTAATAATAAAACCCTCATATCTGCTGAACCAATTTTCTCGCTTTGGGTTTTTTTGGGGACTTATGTCCAAAAATCCATGTGTCACTTTGTTGCATGAGTGTATTATTCAGTGAATGATCTGCATGTGTAGGCTGTAGTTGTGTTTATTTTCGATATTTTCTGAATCAAAATTCTAGAAATAACTTGTATAAATTAAATCAAGTAGGAGAAAAGAAACCAATACACTGCAGTAGAATTTTCACATGGTATCAGAGCGATAGCAGATCAAGCTGAATCTCCAGCAATTAGCTGAAGAATTATTTTTTTGCAGGGTGGTAGAAGAAGCAGCAGATTCAGAAAGGGCATCTTGACAGCAAGAGAAAGTAGATCCAGAAGACAATGTTGAAGCTGCAGAAGGCCTCTCGGCTTACGCAGACCCTTTCTAGGGCAGCGTAAGGACCGCGTCATCCAGTCTAGGGTTACGCAGTCCACTTCTCAGCCACGTTGGGACTGTGCTAAGCTAGCCAGGAGGACGCTGTCCAATCACTTCTCTTGTTGCAAAAGAATTCAGCCAAGTTTTGGAAGCAGTGATTCAGATCTTCAGCAGCGCTGGTGGGGTAGAGATTCTGAAGGTGCAGAATTGTGCCTAGCTAAGGCAACAAAGGCAGAGGAAGACAATTATTCAGTAGATCTGAGCCAAACAGATCTGATATTCGATCAGGAGGATCAGAGAATACTGTCCATTTGAAATTTGGTGGAAGACTTCCAGGAGGGAAGTTAGTTTATTCAGATTTGAGCAAAGATGGCTCGATATGGACTGAGGGATCAAGACAGATTGGATGGCATGTCCAACTATATCATCTGGAAGGCCAGAATTCTCTCAGTTCTTGGTGAGTATGGTCTCAAAGATCATGCAGAGCAGACACTTGCTATACCAACTGATGCAGATCCACTCAAGAAGTATGAAGAAAATCAAGCAAGGACAAAGCGGTTAATGATAGACGGAGTCAAGGACCACGTGATTTCGCACATTGCTGATAAGAATACAACAAATGCTATGTGGAAGGCTTTGGAGGTGATGTACCAAGGAGGCTCTGTGCAAAGAAGAATTCTTCTTGAGAATCAGATGCGGATGTTCCAAATGATGAAGGGCGAAGAGATAGATCCAATACTCTTCAGACTCCAAGCTATCCGTGACCAGCTGATTGGCATGAGTGTTGCTCCAGACGAAGGGCTCCTAGTGAGAACAACCCTTAATGCTGTCTCTGAAGAATGGGAAATGTTTGTCCAGAGCATTCTGGGAAGGGCAACGTTAGCATCATGGGTAGATATGTGGGCTATTCTCTGCCAAGAGGAGATCAAGAGGATCACCAAGAAGTCTTTTAGTGGAGGAAGTAGATCAACCAAAGTAAAGAAAGAAGAGGAGGAGGATGTAGCCCTTGCATCAAAGGAAAAGAAGCAAGGGAAGAAGAAGAAGGACCTCTCCAAGGTCCGGTGCTTTAACTGTGGTGATCTTGGTCATTAAGCCAACAGTTGTCCTAAGAAGAAGGACAAAGGAGCTTCTGATTCCAAGGCTGCAACATCAAATGAAGATGGCTTTGATGATGATGCAGCTATGAGTGCTCATGCACCTCGAGAGAAGAGGTGGGGTGACATGGATATATAGAGTATCCATAGACGGTTGGCAGGATCCTTGAGTCAACCCTACTCTTGGATCACATACGAGCTACGGGAGCCTTAAGAAGGTAGCGAGATGAGTCAGGAGATGGTTGCAGATGACCACATTGAAGAGCCAGAGGGAGTTGAAGAGTTGAAGAGGGAGTAGTGTAATGTAGAGTCAGCAACAGTGTGGAGGCAGCAACGCAGAGAGGTTGATGGGACTTCAGCAGTGCAGAGAAGCTGGGCTCACGCAGTGCAGTGTTGCAGCATGACAGTGTCTCCAGGGGGACAACGTGATTCAACATCTAGGGAGCTTCAGTGGTGGAGGACAACTTGACTTGTCTGTCAAACAGTTAGGTAGAGTTATTCAACTGCTTACTTCTCAGCAACTGAGTTGCAGTGCAGCAGTTAACAGTGGCAGTGCTATGGGCAGCATGATGCAACAATTTGAGAGGGAGCTGCAGTACAGATGTGGCAGTGTCAGTGGCAGTGGCATGGGCAGCAGTACATACTACAGAGAGCAACAGTGCAGTAGATGAAGGGTAACAGGCCAAGCATCAACAACACAGACCAAGTACTCAATATCTTGTAATGCATGGTGTGATGTATTGCTAGAGCACACTTCTAATGCTAAGAGGGAGTGTTGAGATTTTTGTGTATTTGGGGTAGCATCTGTTGTGCTCTAGGTCCCAAATTTTGTGGAGGGACTAGAGTACACTTGATCTACAAGACTTAGAAATGGATTTGAGAAATTTCAAGTTGTGTTCAAGTTATTCAAATAATTAATTATTTTAAATGGATTTCCTAAGTCTAACTTAGGAAAGTAAAATAATTAAAGTGAATTAATTAACACATGTGCTGAAATTGTCTTAAGTTACATGGATCAAGCAGTCTTTTAATCTTAGCCGTTGATAGATGATTTAATCTCGGTCGTTGAAGGGTTCAACGAAAAAGTATAAGAGAAAGGCTTGAGGGTCAGTTGAAGACACTATTTTTGTAGAACTGAGGAATAGATCTGGAATTCTAGGGCGGGTTTGCTAAGAATTTCCAGTGGAATTTCTTGCAGTGAGGGGTAGTATTGGCTGAGGGAATGATTTGATTCCACGAGCCAAGAGACAACAAGAGGCAAGAGGAGTAGCTCAAGGAGAGCGCAGAGACGCAGCTACGTAGGACAACGCAGAGGCACTAGAGGCTTAAGAAATCACGCAGAGGGTCTTCTAGGACCAGCATGTGGCTGTGAAACCCTTCCAAGGGTGACGTAGTCTCTTTTGGTGCAACGCAGTGGCATTTGAGGCTAGCAGGGCTGACGCTGAGGCTTCAGAAGTAGTGCTGAGCGTTTCTAGGGTCAGATCCGAGCTGAGTCCTGTAAATCCCGTTTGAGGGTGTGGATCAGCCAGATATTTGGCACTAGATCTTGAGGTACGCTGCAGATTTGATATCTTTTATTCTCTGTCGGGTTTTCCAAGGTTGGAACCCAGATTTGCTTTACTCAGAACTACTTAATAATAAAACCCTCATATCTGCTAAACCGGTTTTCCCGCTTTGGGTTTTTCCGAGGACTTATGTCCAAAAATCGATGTGTCACTGTGTTGCATGAGTGTACTATTTAGTAAATGATCTGCATGTGTAGGCTGTAGTTGTGTTTATTTTTGATATTTTATGAATCAAAATTTTGGATATAACTTGTATTAATTAAATCAAGTAGGAGAAAATAAACCAATACATTGCAGTAGAATTTTCACATGGTATCATAGCGATAGCAGATCAAGCTGAATCTCCAGCAATCAGCTGAAGAATTATTTTTCTGCAGGGTGGCAGAAGAAGCAACAAATCCGGAAAGGGCATCTTGACAGTAAGAGAAAGCAGATCCAGAAGACAACGTGGAAGCTGCAGAAGGCCTCTGGGATTACGCAGACCCTTCACAGGGCAGCATAATGACTGCGTCATCCAGTCTGGGTTTACGCAGTCCACTTCTGAGCCACGCTGGGACTGCACTAGGCCAGCCAGGAGGACACTGTCTAGTCACTTCTCTTGTTGCAGAAAAATTCAACCAAGTTCTGGAAGCAGCACTTCAGATCTTCAGCAGCGTTGGTCGGGTAGAGATTCTGCAGGTGCAGAATTGTGCCTATAGCTAAGACAACAAAGGCGGGAGGAAGACAATTATTCAACAGATCTGAGCCAAACAGATTTGAGATTCGATCAGGAGGATCAGAGAATACTGTTCGTTTGAAATTTGGTGGAAGACTTCCAGGAGGGAAGTCAGTTTATCCAGATTTGAGCAAAGATGGCTCGATATGGACTGAGGGATCAAGACAGATTGGATGGCATGTCCAACTATGTCATCTGGAAGGCCAAAATCCTCTCAGTATTGGATGAGTATGGTCTTAAAGATCATGCAGAGCAGACACTTGCTGTACCAACTGATGCAGATCCACTCAAGATGTATGAAGAAAATCAAGCACGGACAAAGCGGTTGATCATAGACGGAGTCAAGGACCACGTGATTCCGCATATTGCTGATAAGAATACAACAAATGCTATGTGGAAGGCTTTGAGGTGATGTACCAAGGAGGCTCTATGCAAAGAAGAATGCTTCTTGAGAATCAGATGCGGATGTTCCAAATGATGAAGGGTGAAGAGATAGATCCATTTCTCTTCAGACTCCAAACTATCCCTGACCGGATGATTGGCATGGGTGCTGCTCCAGACGAAGGGCTCCTAGTGAGGACAACCCTAAATGCTGTCTCTGAAGAATGGGAATCGTTTGTCCAGAGCATTCTGGGAAGGGCAGCGTTAGCATCATGGGCAGATATGTGGGCTATTCTATGCCAAGAGGAGATCAGGAGGATCACTAAGAAGTCTTTTAGTGGAGGAAGCAGATCAATCAAAGTAAAGAAAGAAGAGGAGGATGCAGCCCTTGCATCAAAGGGAAAGAAGCAAGAGAAGAAGAAGAAGGACCTCTTTAAGGTCCAGTGCTTTAACTGTGGTGATCTTGGTCATTTTGCCAGCAGTTGTCCTAAGAAGAAGGACAAAGGAGCTTCTAATTCGAATGTTGCAACAACAAATGAAGATGGCTCTGATGATGATGCAGCCATGAGTGCTCATGCACCTTGAGAGAAGAGGTGGGGTGACATGGATATATAGAGTATCCATAGACGGTTGGCGGGATCCTTGAGTCAGCGCTACTCTTGGATCACATACGAGCTACGGGAGCCTTAAGACGGTAGCGGGACGAGTCGTGAGATGGTTGCAGATGACCACACTGAAGAGCTAGAGGGAGTTGAAGAGCTGAAGAGGGAGCAACGTAATGCAGGGGCAGCAACGCAGAGAGGCTGATGGGACTTTAGCAGCGCAAAGAAGCTAGGCTCACGCAGTGCAATGTTGCAGCATGATAGTGTCTCTAGGGGGACAGTGTGATTCAACATCCAGGGAGCTTCAGTGGTGGAGGACAACTTGACTTGCCTGTCAAACAGTTGGGCAGCATTATTCAACTGCTTACTTCTCAACAACTAAGTTGCAGTGCAATAGTTAGCAGTGGCAGTGCTATGGGCAGCATGATGCAACAATTTGAGAGGGAGCTGCAGTACAAATGTGGCAGTGGCATGAGCAGCAGTTCAAAGAGCAGCATTGCAGTAGATGAAGAGCAGCAGGCCAAGCATCAACAACACAGACCAAGTACTCAAGATCTTGTAATGCATGGTGTGATGTATTGCTAGAGCACACTTATGATGCTAAGAGGGAGTGTTGAGATTTTTGTGTATTTGGGGTAGCATCAGTTGTGCTATAGGTCCCAAATTTTGTGGAGGGACTAGAGTACACTTGATGTACAAGACCCAGAAATGGATTTGAGAAATTTCAAGTTGTGTTCAAGTTATTCAAATAATTAATTATTTTTAATGGATTTCCTAAGTTTAACTTAGGAAAATAAAATAATTAAAGTGAATTAATTAACACATGTGCTGAAATTGTCTTAAGTCACATGGATCAAACAGTCTTTTAATCTCAGCCGTTGATAGATGATTTAATCTCAACCGTTGAAGGGTTCAACGAAAAAGTATAAGAGAAAGGCTTGAGGGTCAGTTGAGGACACACAATTTCTGTAGAACTGAGGAATAGATCTGGAATTCTAGGGCGGGTTTGCTAAGAATTTCCAGTGGAATTTCCTGTAGTGAGGGGTAGTATTGGTTGAGGGAATGATCTGATTCCAAGAGCGAAGAGACAACAAGAGGCAAGAGGAGCAACTCAAGGATAGCGCACAGAAGGAGAGCAACAACTACGCAGGTGTTGCGCAGCCGCTACGCAGGACAACACAGAGGCATTGGAAGGCTTCAAAAATCATGCAAAGTGTCTTCTAGGGCCAGCATGAGGCTGTGAAACCCTTCCAGGGGTGACGTAGTCCCTTCTTGTGCAACGCAGTGGTAGTTGAGGCTAGCAGGGCTGACGCTAAGGCTTTAGGGGCAGCGCTGAGGGTTTCTAGTGAGTCCTATAAATCCCATTTGAGGGTGTGGATCAGTCATATATTTGGCACTAGATCTTTAGGTTAGCTACAGGTTTGATATCTTTTATTCTCTGTCGGGTTTTCCAAGGTTGGAACCCGGATTTGCTATACTCAGAACTACTTAATAATAAAACCCTCATATATGCTGAACTGGTTTTCCCGCTTTGGGTTTTTCCGGGGACTTGTGTCCAAAAATCCATGTGTCACTTTGTTGCATGAGTGTATTATTTAGTAAATGATCTACATGTGTAGGCTGTAGTTGTGTTTATTTTCGATATTTTCTGAATCAAAATTCTGCAAATAACTTGTATTAATTAAATCAAGTAGGAGAAAATAAACCAATACATTGCAGTAAAATTTTCACAAGTTTTGCCTTGGCATAGTGCCTATATCTTGTGTCTCTTGTTTTTTATCTTCATACACACATAATATGGTAATTGCTTGATGAAAGAGAAGATAATCAAGAAGTAAAAGAAGCCATCACATTCAGATGTAACTATCAAGATCGAAGAATCAAACCCTAATATATCTACATTCTTCAACAAATAATTCGTACTTAGGATCTTGTCATAGTTCGAATAATAAGAGCGACTTGTATCACAGTCATATTACTTGCATTCATACAAAGAAGAACCTTGCATCATAGTCCAAGAGTAATTGAATTAATGTTCGAGATCTCTCATTGTCACACCTTCGTTTGTATCAAATCATACATCTTAGATTTCCCCAGAACTTAAGTCTTGTATTATATCTCAAGGGAGAGACCCACATTTATGTTTTAGTCAGACATTATGAGTGAACTTGCACCACATAATTATTGGAAATAACCTTCGGATTTCGAAGAAGAAGTATCTTGTATGAAGCTAATATGAATTTCGGATGTCAAACTTCAAGAAAGGACTTGTATCACTTGTTTTGCATACTTCTTAAATTCAGATACAAAGATGTAAAATCAGACTTCACAGGGATTTCAAAGAGGACTTCAAATACAACTTCCAACAAGAAGTGATTTTCACCCTTCTAACCTAGCTCTGATACCATGTTGAGAAATCTGTTAGGGCAACAAATTAGAGTTTTACTTTAATTGATTTCTCTTTATTATGGCATTATCTTGTGATATTTAATTATTATTTCTTTCCAAATTATCTTGTTCTTATCATCAGGACTAATGCCAATCAATAAACAAAAGAGGACACAAGATGTAGGCACACTGCCAGGGAAAAACCTTTAGGTAGGTGAAAACACAGTAAAAAACTCTTCCTTCAGTAGATTCAAATCAAGTTGTGATGACCAAGACCCTTATTACCTAGACCAAGGAAACCTTCCATCCATCAAGTCAATCTTTTTTATAAGTGACACATCATGCCTTAGTTCTGCAGTCATATCATACTTCAGTCCTATAGCCATACCTTATTTCTGTCCTCGGTCATAATAGTCTGTAGTCATACCTTATTTCAGTTCTGTGATCATAACAGTCTATAGTCATACCTTGGTCTGTAATAACTCTAGTCCTGTAATCACCCATTGCTTCGATCTTGTGAATCATCTTTACTTCGCTGTCTTGTAATCCAAACTGCTTTGAAAAATATATCCGAACTTTTCCGCTTCAGGTGGGGTCGAGTTCATTTGGGTGTTTATAGTTCTTTTTGACTATAAATGAGCCAACATGAATAATTTCAGGAAGCTGACTTGTAGAGGATCAATTTGGGAGGCCGACTTGCAAGGTGACTTGATGGAGGAGGTTTTGACATGACAAAATAATTTTTTATCTTTGACACCATGAACCTAAGAAGGGATTCTTACATAGTAAATTTGACTTTGACTAACAAAAATCCTAGAAGCCTACAATGGAGGCTTGACCTATGACCATTGACCCAAACATGAAATCCATGCTTTAATAAGTCAACTTAATAATAATAAAAATTTCTTTTGACAAATATATTACATCATGACTTGAGTACAATTATGAAGACTGACACTAGTTACATTCTTCAACAAACTCTTCTCTTCCTATAGAACTTCAAATGACGAATTCCAAGACCTTGACCCTTGACCAAGAGTCCTCCAAGACCAACTCAAACTTTTCCTCTTCTAGGAAAGTCAAACCAAGTCAACCTTGCCGTGCGGTAGTTGCAATCTTTTCTCTGACCTAGACTTCAGACTTGCAACCTTGGACTACAATTTTGACCTACAATTCTCAACCTCTACTGCAGAAACCCTAGATGGCATGTGTGATGTTTTATGTTGATTTTGTCCTCCTCTTTCCTTCGCTTGAATAACAACTTCTTCTCCTACAACTTGACTTACACAATAGTACCTATTTTACTTGTTTTCGACCTCCTATTGTGACTGCAATAATTCGGCCTTTGCTGCAACAAATAGTACCCAAACTTCTTCACATAGGTGAGGAATTTCAGCGCTAAAACAATCCTCAAATTTCGGATTCTCTCTTCTTGAAGTCTTCTCTTCCTTCGCTGGCTTTTAGGTCACCTCTTCTTGTTTTGATCAAACTTCTTTATGCTTGGATGGATGCTCTTTGAATGAGGCCAAATGCTTCTATTTATAGGCTTCTTAGAGTGCTCTAATAGGTTGACGTGTCCTTCTAGGTAGGCTGACTAGTTCCTTTTGAAGGTCAACTTTTTGTAACACCATGACAAGGTCTTGGAGGGTCTTTGACTCTAATTTGACTCAAATAAATTTCCTTTACAATATATAACATGCCCAAAAGGGTCTCCATACATGACAATGACTCAATTGACTCTATGACAAACCTAGAAGCACTCAATGGGTGCTTGACCTATAAAATAAATTTTCCTTGAGCATGAAACCCATGCCTCAAGAATGACAACAATAAATTAATTTTTCTCTTTACATTAAATAAATAAATCATGATTACATATGTCATTATGAAGACCGAACCTAGTTACATATTTCAACAAGGTGGACCTTTGATAGTAACATATAGAAGTATTCAGGGTTTTTCCGCAGTGCATTATATTAGATATCATTTTTGGGATTCAACTGCGTTAAGTAAATAACTGACTAATTTCTCATGATTTTTGAATAGTCTGCTTAACACTTGTTACATCGGGTGATATATAAATGACTTAATGCAAATGAATCCCAAAAATGATATCTAGTAACATTTACAATTCAACCATGAATATGAATACGAGGGAAAGATGGAAAATGTTATGCATGGTATGGATATAAACACAATACTCCCTTTCAAGCACTTCCTAGAATTACAACCAACCCGAAGAGATGCCACACTTTGCTAGAAGAGGGTGATGACCTCCAGTTGCACTAAAAACTAGGTAAACAACAAAAATAAAGAGTGACTTGATTCATCCAACAAATCTCCCAATGATCACCGGGACGACCCCTTTATATGAAAATAAAACTCATTATGAAGAATGGAAATAATGTACCTCTTAAGTATGTGGTACCATACAAATCTGACTTGAGTGATGTTGAGATACCACTAGGGCAGCAATTAGGGTTGATTGCTCTTTACTTGATAATTGCTTGTGAATATATGTTGGCTTCTTATTATTTTTATTATGTTCTTTTCATCAAACACTTACCAAAACCATAAACCATGAAGATCACAAAAAGACAATGAACACAAGATATAGGCTCTAAGCCAGGGCAAAACCCCACAAGGGGGTAAACCCAGTCAGCCCTTCTCTTCTTATAGAAGCAGATCAATCATCAAAGTGAGAAATCCAAGACCCAATATCCAAGACCAAGACCTCCCACAAGACCCAAGTCAACCCTCCTTCCTAACTCTTATAACAAGTAAAAATCAACTCAGGTCGACAATTGTCAAAGCCTTCCAAATCTGGTCAAACTTCTGATTTTCGGCCCCTGAAACAGATTTTCAGACCTGCAGTGCTTCTGAAATATTTCGGTCCCCTGCAACAGACCTGTACCTTTGCATGTGTGACAGAAATTAGGGCAGAATCTTCGCAATTGTGGCAGATTTCTTCCTCCTTTGACCCTCGCTCTCTCTCCTTTGACTTTAGCTCTTCTTCTCTTGTATTTCGCTGGTTTTTCTCTCACTTCTTGGCACAGAAATCGAACTTGTTGGATGGTCTTCAAATGAGGTCGAACACATCCAAGAGGTCGAATGGGTCATTTTCAAGGCCGACTTGTCTTAGGCATGGCCGACTTGGTCCTGTGGGGACAAAATTGACAATTTTGAGTAAAATAAAATTAATTTTCCATTTTCTTTCAAAAGTCCAAATAGGACTTTACTCAAGTACAATAATTTGACTTGAAAAATATTCTGACTCAATAAACCCTAGACACATGAAGAACATGCTTGACCTAAATAACAATTTGACTTGAGCATGAAACCCATCCTTGAAAAATAAAAATTCTTTGTCTTCTTTTGCTTTTTACATGAAATATATAATGCCATAAGTACAATGATAATAATGAAGACTGAACCTAGTTACATTTTCCAACAAGTAAGATGTAAGATAGGCATTGGAGGTATCATCAGTTATATCTAGTGTGGAGAAGTGTGACTGCTGGCTTGAAATCTGCATCATAGAAGAATTATTTTTTCTCTTGTGGTTACGCATGGGCCATAAATATGGCTGGGGAACAGATACCAAACCACTCCTCGGGTCTGAGTTGATTGCAGAGTTGACCTCGTGGCCTATCAGCTCAGCTAGATTGATGACCAGTTCCGAGTTGGACTTGGACGAGTTTTAAAACTATGATCCTACCAGCTCTTGTATCTACTTCAATTGGCGTATATGTTATTATACATGTCAGATTGATATATTTTAATGTTGTAGGATATGAAGATTCCTCTATTGGGGAAGGCATTGCACTTATTTGACTACAAGTGAAGAAGCATAAGTTCTTCAATCCTGTCAGGGAGGAAAGCAAATTCATTGGCCAGATGTTGAAAACATATGGATTTTAGCTCAAATAAGGATGTTCACTATGGATTTTAAAGTTGGGAGATCTTATATAAATTAAGTTGAGAGGACATAGGCTTATGACTGTCTTAAGATATCAGGGAAGTAAAAATGCGAAAGTTTTGTTGCGATCATTGTCATGCCTCTTTTGTAAGTTAGCAAAAATGGGAGATAATGTATAACTGGTACTTCTATGCTTTTGATCTTTTTCCTTTCAACTATAATTGAGTGTAAATTGAATGGAATAAATTCATGGAATATTTTGCATAATATCCTTGATTTCTTATTTTAGATACTAGTTTAGTTGAAGATATTAGTTCAATCTTTCTCATGGAATAATTATTGAAAAGCTTATCCTCATCAAACAATGTTTAAATTAACTCTAACAGCCTCTTTGATTTCATTTTTTAGGGTTCTCATGGGGGGTCTCTTTGTTGCTGATGCCACTGGTAAAGCAATATGGCAGAGAAATAACAAAGGAGTATGTAATTTGATGATCTTATGCTTGAAACAGCAAAGCACCATTTCTTTAATGCAATTTATTTATAAGCAACAACTAAGTGACATGTTTTTCAACGTTTTCCTAGATACATTATGTAATGTTCTTACATTGTTGCATCTATTCCATTTTATACAATAACAGGTCTGATTTTCTACTAATAGAAATAAGGCTACGTAAATCCGGCTCCAGCGATACCTGTTGGGCAGAGTACAACAAAACAAGACCTAAGAATGTAATCAGTTTTCCGTTTTTTTGCCTGATCTTCTTTTATTTTTCCCCAGATTGTTTGGTGGCTAGAAGATTTCCTTCCCAAAGATGTCAAGCGAAAATCCTTTCTTCACTATATTGCTAACCGACTCTACAGGACTAGACGTAGATGGGGAAGGCCCCAAGTGTTAAACTTCTGGGTTTAATTTCATTAGAGGCCATGAGCTGAAATTATTGTATTGTTATGGCCACATGCCTACCTTTCTGTCGCACCATTATATTGTATTTTTTGGCTATTCTAGGCTAAGGCTGACCTAGTCAAACATCCTTGGGACTTGTGCCCTACCTCTTGGATGGTGTATAAATACACAACTCCCCATCTCTATTTTTCATTCAAGTGATTCATTCATTGTCTTAAGCCTAAGGGCACCTTCTCCATATTGTGCTTCTTTACCTGTTATAATGGTTTGAATCTCTTGTTGGTGCACTTATGGTTATGGCTATGGCTCATTTTCTCTAAACACTCTTGTGCTTTCTCTTTCTAGTGCTCTAATGCCGTTTTACAGCTGCTGTTGCACCCTATTTTTTGGAAAAATAAATATTTACATAAACAGAAAAATATTTACATCAGCAAGACCAAAAGTTGGAAGGGTATCCTTATATGCAATGGAGCTTATATTCTCTTCCTAAAATATACTGAAGCTGAAATAAAATCAGAGTACACTTGCATCTGGGACTTTGATGTTCTTTATTAGCGAGGCCCCTTTGGCCAACAATGGCATATGTACCTAATCTCTTCACATGGAACAAAAACTAGACAAAGAACTGACCTCATGGTAAAAAATCTATCTACATTGGATCTTTCCATAGTGTAAAAAGCACTGAGATCTGCAGGAAATTCTGAATACCAACAAAGGATGTAAGCATGAAATAACTGCAATCATCCAGGAGGGCCGCCCTCCAATGGAGCCTTCCCTGAAGAATAGCTGAGTACTGTTCCTGGATATTCTGTTCTACTTTCTTGGCAAATTGACAGACCCAGAACATATGCTTTACTGTCTCTGGGTGTTGGTGAATTGGGCAAAGACCATCAGAGATTCCACTCTTGGCCAACCTAGCCTTGGAGGGGAGCCCCTGATATATAAACCAAGCAAACACTCTGAGCCTATAAGAAAGCCGAAAATTCCAGAAAGCATAGCAGTTTATCTCTAAAAAGTTCAAGCAACATTAAGTCCACACACTGTCACCATGAAGGATTTGTCATGGTGATTTTAAAATGTTGGGTATTGTCATCCCAACATAGGCATGCTGGAATATAAACTTGTATGTACTAATAAGATATGACTGTTTACAATATTGGCCAATATGTGACTGTTTTTTTCCTGTCCCGTGTTATTGGAATGACTATAGCTTTGTTATGGAATTGTCAAAGATACTTCCCTTGATGTAAAGAGATGGAAGTTGGTATCCCTCACTACTTGTCTTTTGAATGTAGAAATCTTTCGAAGAGACTATGGATCTTCTAAATGAGAGGAAGGGAGAAAGTTTACCCAGGACACAAGAAGCAATGGATTCAGAGAATGTTTAGGTACTAAAGCTAGCCACAAGGAAAAAATTAATTAAAATAAAGGTAAATTTCAAGAAAGCTTATTGCAGTATCAGATGCATGGATCTTCTTTTCTTGTCACTATGGATTTGACCAATCATCAAATTATAGTTCCGAAATTATTGTGTAAGAGTTAGTGTCTGCAGAAAACTTATGGTGAACATCTTAAGTCCACAACATCTGAAAGGAAGGTATTTTCCAGTTTTTTCAACTGATAACTGGTAGATGACTCTATTATCACTTCTTTCATGGATTCAATATTATAGGTAGATGTGTAGCTATAGTTTGTTGACTGCTATTTTTCGGAAATTAAATAAGTTAATTATCTCTACTGATGGTTTTGCAACGCTGAAGTAGTGCAGGTTCTGTATACAAGCTGCTCAAGGAGATATCTTGGGCATAAATAAATATTTTCAATAGCTTGGTTTCAATGAAAGATAGCTTCTTGCGGTATTATAGCAATTAGCTAGCTACCCTTCATGTTGTGCTGTCATATAACGACAGTCTCAACTATGACCTTACAACAAAATCATAGCTTATAAGGACAATTGCCACATTCAAAGAGAATTTGAATTCTTAATCTGAATCCAGTAAATAATATTGTAATTATACATTAGATTTGAATGATGGACAATAATCTACTGTGAACGAAGAAGTAACTTGTGGAAATGATCAGAGAATCTATATGATTGTATTGATATGAAGTCGTTTGATTTTTATGGCTATGGTAAAATACAGAGATATTTTCATATAAAAATATGTGCAAACCCAACTTTAGTGGGTTGTATGTTAATGGGACTGCTTGAATGGGCATTAACCATACCTGCGTGGCCTAATTCAAGGGAGGTTATTGTAACAAATAAGGTGACCAAATAGTATAAATAGAGGACTCATTTAGTTATTTGTGACGTATTGGTTTGGAGTCCTCTCAATTTCCATTCTCTCAACATTCATCTATATCTGATCTATTGTGCTTTGATGATATAGTGCGTTCTTTAGGGTCTTTTTTCAATATTCACTATACATTCTTGATGTCCCTTCTCTCTTTTGCTTGTGGAGTTTCAGTTGATCATGAAACTTGCCATTAAATTCCAATATAAATAAAACAGTAATCATGTTAACTCATACTAATTTAGTCTCGATCTCAATGGTTTTTGGACAGCACCATTTTTTTAGCTCTATTTGATATGTTTTTATCGACGTCTTTCGTTTCGTATATAAATACTAAATAACAAGGCACCAAAGAAATTGTGCCACAAAGGGGATTGTCCTAGTTATCTCTTTTAGTAATTTTGACGAAAACAAAGAAACAAAACAAAGAAGGTAGTACTCAGAAAAGTCCAGCGCTTCCTGGTAAATAGAAATCCAACATTATAAAAGGGGATTTTACTATTTATCTCTTTAACTGTCAGGTGCACTATTAACAAAAAGAAGAAGAAGAAACAAAACAAAAACAAAGAAACAAAACAAAGATTGCAGCACTTAGCAATGTCCATCTTTCACTATTAACAAGAACAAAGGTTGCAGTACTTAACAAAGTCCAGCCTTCTTAGTAAATAGAGATACAACATTATAAGTGACATGTAATAAATGGAATAGGCAGTTTCTGTTTTGATGTCGTGATTGTTTTAATGAAATAGAGGATATATAACTATGGTGACATGTAATAAAATGGAATAGGCAGTTTTTGTTTTGATGTCATGATTGTTTTCATGAAATAGAGGATATATAACTATGGAATAGGCAGTTTTTGTTTTGATGTGATGATTGTTTTCATGAAGTAGAGGATATATAACTTAGCAATGAGAGCCAAAGTTGTGGAATAAACTTATGCATGATAAGGAACAAAATGTTAATGTATTTAATGTTTGGGGCTAAATTTAGGGAGTATGTTGAATTTCTTTAAAATAAGAGGTTATCAGATGCATGAAGTAATAAATAATATAAATGATGAATATATTAATAAAATAATAAAAATAATAAAGGGAATATATTAAAATTAAAGTGTTGAGAAAAAGAAAAGTATCAAGGCACCTGTTTGAGAATATTTATAGAAGTTTTATATTATATAGATATATATAATTCTCAAGTTAAGTTAATGTAATTAAGAGTCAAAACGTTTAATGTTTTTGGCTAAATTATGTTAGTATGTTGGATTCTTTGTAAAGGAAGAGGTCATCAAAATCAATAGAGTGGGGATAGGTATAGCTTGCCGGATAGAAGTAATATTTAATATAAACATTATAGATATGATATAATAATAAAAGATAATGAAGTTTTTTGTTTTTTGTTTTTGTTTGTTTGTTAGTGTTAAGTTAATGTAATTAAGAATCAAAACGTTTAATGTTTTTGGCTAAATTATGTTAGGATGTTGGATTTCTTTGTAAAATAAGAGGTCATCAAAATAAATATAGTGGGGATAGGTATAACTTGCAGGATAGAAGTAATATTTAATATGAACAATATAGATATTGATATAATAATAAAAGTAAATGAAATGAATATAATGAAGTTTTTTGTTTTTTATTTATTTGTAAATTAGACTTTATATCGCAAATCAAAAGTCATTTCATGTTTATAAATTTTGGTTTCCCACTGGGGAACTAGACCAAATGTTTAAAAATAAGTCTTACGATCGTAAAAATTAGTGGGAGTGTCCTATAATACTTATATAAATAACTAAGTTTGAAATATCTAGAGAAATATAGTAATAACTCAAAGACAATCTAGCATGCACTTGCTTGCTAGAGACAAAAGCATTGAAATATAGAGCACAATTAATTGTTAGGGGAGTTTCTCTGGATGAGAGTAAGAACTTATTTATCTTCTTCATTGTTGTGGGGTTCCAAGTTTGCCACTTTCATGGTTAACATGGAAACTTTACTATTTGTTTTGTGAATCTGTTGTTGCAAGGCCTCAGTGCATTAAAGAATCTCCTTGTGGGCTTCGTTTCTCTCAACTAAGACCTTACCTGTTATAGTTTTTATCTTCCAATACAAATCCATTGTTTGCGTATATTGGGCTTGTTTAGAACATGTATTTCACGTAGCAAGGATCCACTCCAACATCCTCCTCCACCTCTATATTAGAGAAAACATTTGTTCCACCCAAACTTGATAGTTTTGCTACATTTGTTTCCTCTCGAATCAAGCGAGAGGTGTGCCCCTAGTACTTGCTAATAGAGGCTTATGCATTGGATTGGGCACATGTATGAGGGAGCAAGTCTCTCTTGCTAGGGCCCTAGCTGGAGTGAGTGAGGTCGTGATGAAGCATGATGGAAAAACAAGGAACGAGGGAGGAGGGGTAAGGTTAGTTGAGAGAGAGAGAGAGAGAGAGAGAGCAAGAGACCGACCAATTATTTGAAACACTTGAGGGATATAAAGGGGATATAAAGATTCAATAGAGAGAGAGAGAGAGAGAGAGAGAGAGAGAGAGCCAAAGATTGACTAAAAACCAACAAACATGAGCGCTCAAGGGTTGTTAAGAGGACGAGGAAGATTGATTGAAAGTGAGCGAAAGGCTAATCGAAGACCAAAAACTCGACACTTAAAGGAGACTAGGGGAAGACGACAAAACATACACTTAACGCAATGTAGGGGATCATGGTGACAAAAAGAGGCAAAAGAAGCACATTGATGCAAGGAAGAAAAGGTGGTAGGAGGGGGAAAAAATTAAGAGACGTAAATTCCTAAAAATGAAGTTGATATGACTTGAATAACAGGCAAGCCAACTCAAATTTGAAAACTATACCTGTGTTGTAGCGGCTACAAACACCCTCCAAAATTTTGCCTTTGCTTAGATTTTGGAGCTTAACCTTCTTCTCATAGGAGCTTATCTTGTACTGCTATCATGTATTCATGCTTTGATTGATGATTACCCTTTATCTATGCTTGCGTTCGCTTGATTTTCACTTAGTCAATTTTTCTAAGTCACAAGCTAACCTCCTGTCTAATTCTTGCACAACAATTCTGGGCTTGCCTCTGGAAACTGTGCAATCCATGAGGGCAAGCAACCTTGATGAATGAAATTGCGCATTCATCACTGACAGTCAGCCTTGAGCTCGAAAACTGCACAATTATGACAGACAACCCAAGATTGAGCCTAGAAACTGCGTAATCCCTCATTGAGCTCAGAAATTGCGTAGTGCACTAAGTCGGAAAGTTGCCCAGTTCCATAATTGCGCAATCTTTCCTGGTGATGCGCATAGCAAGTTTTCCCAGAAAAAAGTAGAAAAACTGAAAAAAGAAAAAAATATCCCTAAAATTTAGGGATCTATTTTCAGTAACCTGAAAGCACACTTTTTATTTTTGGACACTGTCGCCATGTGTCAATTTTCCCTTGATATTTGGCATGCATGTCATAAACTCTAATTTGCTCAAATCTATTTAATCGATGCCCCTAGATCTCATTTGCACACTCGATCTTGGAGCTCTAGCATTCCCAAGGAGATCAATGAATCTTTGGTATGAGCATCATCGCTTTTCTGGGTGAGTTTTGCATTTATCGATTTTGCCGTTTTTTCTGTCGCTTTTTCCATTTGGCTTGTGTGAGTCTTGTTTTGGTTGATTCTTTGCATGCATGCTGGCGTTTTAACTTGCTTTAACTTATAGAAGTGTTGTTTGAAGTTATCGTTTGCCTTTCACAAGTGTCGCATTGGTTCATTTTTGCACCGATGGTCATCGTTGCAGCGACTCTCCTCACCGATTTGATCTTCTTCTCGTTTACTTCATTTCTGCACTTGATTTGTCTTGTTTCATTTACAATTAGTCAAATTTTCACTCAAGCCATCACTATCTCTCAAATATGCTCGTTTTCCACACTTCCCTTGGGCAAATCTGCCATTTCCTTGATCGGATTTCACTTTGCCCAGTTGGGCACTATGAAATCTGGCCTCTAGAATTGCGTAGTGCGCAGTACAGGCTGGTCCAACTACACATTGCGCAGTTCCAGGGCTCAGTTTGCATCCCTGGCCACTGATACTGTGCAATACATAGTCTTTCCCAGTTCACTGCCTAGGCTGAACTACACATTGCACAGTCTCATTCCTTAAGCTTCAACCCTGATTGCTAGGACTGTGCAGTGCGCAATTCCCTCAGGCAATTAGACCTTCTTCCTTGTCAAAATTATGAAATCCTTCCCTTCAGATGCCCGGTTTGTTGATTGAACATTCCTTGAAAGTAGTTTTGCTTAAAAGTGATTTTTTCCTACCATGACTGTCTTTTCTGTCCCACAGGTACACCAATTGTTGAGCACCCCTCCAACAGTCACTGTTACAATGGCAACCAATAGAGCTGCCTCTAAAGAAACTATTGAAAGCAGTATTGGGGAAGCAATTGAGCAAGTTCTGGTTAACTTGTCAGTATATGTAGACACTCAATTTTTTATAGAAAAGGGATCCAAACTGACATGGCAATAGATTAAAGATGATTTAACAAAAGACTTTCAGGAAGACTTAGAGGACCAATAGGTTTATCTCAACATCAAGTAGTCAGGACTATACAAGGTTGCATGCAGGTATCCAACCTTCCCTTGTGCGGATGTGATCAACTGAATTGTCTCACACACTGATGAGAAAACTATGACATTGAGCAACACCAACGGACAAAAACTTGCTACATTTCTGGCAGGAGATTTTCAACGGATATATCATCTTCCCGAGCTAGTGAAGATCATGGAATCATTATTTTATGCCACCCATAGTTATGAGAGCACAAGGGATATCATCAAGAGTTGGGTGAAGGAGCCATTGAAGCTTCGACAAATACCCACCCACATGTACAAGACAAGGTCACTTAGGAAGGTCTACTAATTTTTTGTCATCCTAGCTTGCAGAATATATGGCCAACCGAGTACAGAGACCTTTCTTGAAGGGTGGGCTGTCTTATTGAACCAGCTGGTGAACGAGGGGAAGCCACTCAACTGGTCAGACCTTTTGGATCATTAACTAAGAGCCCATGTAGCAAAAGCCCGAGATCCTCCTAAGGGCGAGAAAACAAGGTTATAAATGTCTGCATACATATTGGATGCAATCCGTGCACATAATCAGTTTCTTGGCATGAACTGGATGTGGACACCGAGAGAAACTGCTGTGCATATCTACTGCAAGATGTTTTTGGATTGTAACCATAGAGGAGTTATGGAGCAACTAACTGATCACTTCATTATCCTACTTTACGGACTTATCTTTGAGGAGGACCCACCTTGCATGTCACGAAGAGCGATAGAGGCGATATCAAAGATTGCAAATTGGTTCGCGTTATCGGATGACACATTGAATCAGAGTGTTCGGTGGGTAGAAGCCGCCACATCTTTTGCCAAGATATGCCATCAACAAACTTGTCATGCAAGAAGTATCTTACCATATCGCCACAATATTGTTAGCGACACTGCACAGGATGACGAAGCCACCATGGCCCACTCTTCCTTCGTAGATCAGATTATAGGAGATAAAAAATCTTAAAGTTGTAGATACCGAATCGAAAGTTTGAATTCAATACAAAAGACTTCAATCCGTATGATCTGAGGGGAATTTGCAAGGACCACTGTGCGAGAGTCTACTTTAACTGGGCCAACGAGGCATATCGGGGGCTGGAGGAATCATGAAAGAATTTCTATAACTCCTCCAGGCCCCATGAGCCGTGTTGACCACTCTTTGTCAACGACCCCATAACAATACACCCCTTTTTTCACAAACGGGATCTATAATGTTCGAGTGTTCGTGCCATTCAGATTTCATCATTCAATCGACAATTTTGTAACATATGTAAACCCATTCTACATATTTATAATCAAAATGATCTTTGTAAGACTATTATGTATGTAACAATCTAGGTAAGCATAGTATTTTGGTGATGATTTCTATCCTATGAGGTTTTTCGTCTCACTAATACATCTGTGTCTCTAGACACAAATGATCGACAAAGTTTTTCCCCTCCAACCTCACCACAAAGCTAGGGTGGATTTTGTCATTAAGATATTAAGTGAGTCCTAATGTTATTTATCAAGTCTTTGTAAAAGTAATCTTAGATAATTGGCTAGATCATTTTATTACAGATTGCTGGGTCTACTAGATCCTATTTTGAGTCGTAGAATTGGGTAGGTTATTGAGGGTCTATTATGAACGGGTGTTCCCCATCATGGGTTTAATGTATTAATCTTATGTACGAGGGTTGGAAAATATTTAATCCCCTCATGAGTCAATTAATTAAAATTTCTGGCCAAATTAAATTAAAAATCCTAAGCCAGAAATTTAATTAATTTTAATGTCCTAAGTAAATTTAAATTCTTTAAAGGCAAAATTCGTGGGTCTCTAAAAAATAAAATTTTAAAGGTCCCAGGTCAAAGGAATATTGAAAATTTTGAAATTTTTTGGACCACTAGGCCTTGTAGTTAATTCAAAGTCAAAATTTTGAGGTTATTAACTCAAAATTATTATTTTTGAGTTAATTAAAAAGAGAATTAATTGAAAAATTTGAAATTCCTCAGAAAATAATAATTTCGACGAACGAGAGTAAAAGATAATCAAATCATTTTCGATGGTTGAGATTACTTTGACGGGGATTAAGCGAACTAGCCGTTGGAGAATTTATCTATAAATTAGAAGTCAGTGTTAGTCTTTTAATCATCTGATCTCTTGATCGTATACTAGCTCTTGAAGCTCTCCTGTACTACTTTCTGGCATAATTCAGAGTCTTTGGGGTTTTATTTGATGGTCATGTTCCTTTTTGGCATTTTATGGTAAACTTGTTCTTTATATTCTGTTGGTGATCATTTTAATGAATTGTTGATTAATAGCTCTTGTAGAATAATCTGTTGCATAGGTATCTTGTTTAGGTTACTGGCTTTAGGGTAAGAATTTTGATTGGATTGAATTAGAAAGTATCTCTAATTCTTGGAAATTTTATTTTTATCTTATTTCTCTATTGATTTAACAATTTATATTTAAATGTGCAGAAATATTTCGGATTTATAATTGGGCGTTTGGGTAAGTCCTTGGTTGGACCAGCTGACTCCCAAGGAAATAAAATCTGAATAGCCCTCCAGATTTAATTCCCCAACCTTATCTTAAGTTCTCTTTTTGCAGTGTTTTTCTAAGGCTTGCCTCTAAATAAAAAAATTATTTTAACTTTTATTGAATTTAAAGTTAGATCTGTCTAGTAAGAGCCTTAGATCTTCAGATCTAGGAGAAAAGTCGGACTTACACTCCTCGAATCTGACATATCTGTAACTCTTGTGCATAGATTTTTAAATACATTGTATAGATCTGCATTTTTAATTATGTAAATAGTTAGAATTTTTTTGATTTATAACTCGACGTTTTCAATTTTAGATTTTTTGTATATGTGCTGGGTTTCTGGGTTTTATACAGGTGACATTTCAGGGTTTTAGGAGATTTTTTTTTTAAATCTGAGATAGATCTAGGACCTAGAGGGTAAGATCTGATCTCAAGATCATGATTTTTGTAGGGATATTCAGGTTACAATTTTTCAGATCCGAGTTTCTAGGTAAAATTAATTGCTGGACAAAAGGAAATATATATATATATATATATATATATATATATATATATATATATATATATATTTTAATGCACCAGTTGTGCCTGCGTTTTTATTTTGTTGGCTGTCTTCTCTCGTTTCTCTGCAACATCTTTTCATATTTTCTTCACGCATTCCTTTCCCTTTCACATCGCTGTGTTTTCTCAATATTCATGCTGTTGTTCGATTTTTGTTTTTATTATTCATCTTGCTCCTTATCCTTCTGCATTTTTTCTTTGTTGCAACCTTCGTCCTCTTTGCATTTCCAGATCTTCATTTTGGTGCGTCTTCCATTAACCTCAACCCTCTATATCCTCTTTTAACTGCGCTGCTACAACAACTTCCTATTCTTACAACCATTTCATAACGACTGCCGCATCTCGCTGTCACCAAAGTCTCCAACTCCTTGGTCCCACCTCAATCTCTATCTGCTTCACATCGCTCCTCCTTCTTATACTCCCTCACATAGTTGTCTTAACCCTCGATTTTCCGTGCTCTTGTCCTTTGCGTGCAATCAACTACTCCTCCTTGCAACTCCAGCGCCTCCCTTCATCTCATGGCTGCCTCCCCTTGCATTTCTCTCTCCCCGCGTCCTCGCTGCCTTGCCTGCTCTGCATTTCATCTCCTTGCGTCGACTGCTCCCTCGACCCATCTCACGCTACTCTATGCTTATCCTGTTGCCTTTTCCATAATCCATATCATTTCGATTTTTTTTTCTTTTAATTTAGTTTTTCAATTGCAAAGTTTGGTTTTATTTATTTTTATTTTGTGAAGATTGAATTTATTTTAAATTGAGTCAATCTTCTTTTAATTTTTGACATTTAACATAACTTCTTTAGATTTTATAAAATTTTTAAAAAATTTAAAATTTTTACTAGTCTTTAAAAGTAAAAATAAAAAATTCCAAATTTTTTTAATTAACTTTTAACATTAAAAAATTGTTTTAATTTTCTAAAATTCCTTCTTTTTTTTTTTTTTTTTTTCTCTCTTTTGTATATAAAATTCAAAGGTCATTTATATTTTTAAATCAAGGTTTTTGGAGCTATTGTTAATGTGGTAAAATTCTAAGCCCTCAACGAAAATATTTAATTGTGGAGAAGTTCTTATAGTCAATTTGATTTAAATTTTTGAGGATCCTAAGTTTGACTATAGGGGAAGAATATATTTTTGGATTTGCATTGTTTTAGAAGATAATTTAATCCATAAAATTACTTGATGAAGTGTTTATTTAGCATTGAAATTTCATGGTATTTTTTGATTATTGAGATTTAAGTGCTAATTACTTTCATATGCTTCAGTTGAGTTTGATGATCATTGGCATCTAAATTTTTAACGTTTTCTATCAATTAAAATCACCTAATGTTTAATTAACTCTTGTTTTATTTACTTGAAATATTGGATATTTATTGAATATTAATGTTTGGGAAAATTTTCAAGTAAATGTGATCGATATTTTTTTTGAGCTTTATTGTGGATATATGACAAATTGATCTGAATTTGAATGTTAGTTTTGTTGTGCTAATTTCACTTTCAGATTTATATTAAAAGGGTTGATCTTTGCTTCTTGTACATGGGCTTATGGAAGTGTTTATGATTGAATAACAAGCAAATGTGTGGAGATTAAGTTGAATACTTGAACATAAAAACATGGAAACTAAATGATAAACAACAACAAACAAACACACAACAAACCATTACAATTTAATCAACAACACTTCGTTTTGATGGAGTTCACCCTTTATGGACTACATCTTCTTGGTCCAGCTTCCATGGCATGGGCATTCATATTAGCTCAATTGTGCAAATAATGCTATTTACAATTTCCTATTGCGTGTGCAACTTGCTCTAATGTGTCCAAAACATCAAAATCTATCAAGAATGACGTTTCCTAAGCCATAATTGGTCGAAAATTATTTCAGTTACGGCCAAAACAAATTTTCCAACAATATCTCCTCCAAATCTGGAGAAGACTCCATATAACTCTGACTGTTTGGTGGATTCTGCCGAAATAGGCAGTTCCACTAACTCAACTGCCAACTTAACAGGGTGATTAATTAGCAGTTAAGACTGCGCTTAACTATGATAAGCGCGTCTTAACTGCACATTATCCATAAGTATTAAACCTGTTTAATTAATACTTAACCCATAGATTAGTGGTATAATGATGGATTAAGCGTTAAACTCTGCCCTTTGCAATTCAGCGCTGTCCACGGTTCTTGCAATGCAGTCATATGGGAGGGAGCTGGCCCCCTTTGAACCCCCACCATCGAAATCAAAAAACAATAAGTAGAGGTGGAAACTGTCTAGGGTTAAGACCCAATGGAGAGAGGAGATGGTAAGGCAGTGGAGTTGTGCGGGGTAGGTCGTAGGTTCGACCTTAACCCTCGCACCATAATTTTGTTCCAAACTATAACTTGCAACCCTTAGCCAAAACTTTGGTTAATGAAATATTCACCTGCATAATATATATGTCCGCCTGTCCGCCTATCTAATGGTTTCGACCTTGGATTATATAAAATATATTCACCCCGATGTCATATGTCCGCCGGTCCGCCTGTCCCATAGTTTAACTTTGGGTTATGAAATATATTAAACCCACATTAATATCCGACGGTCCATGGTTTAGACCTTGGATATATATATATATATATATATATATATATATATATATATATATGCAGCCTGAAATATGTGGGTCCAAAACTTTGATATAAAACATAAATTCAAATTTCGACCAGTTCCAAAGGTTGGATGGGTCCACCAGAAGGGGCACGTGGCGGCCCCTGGCTACACCACGTGTCCAGCTCTGGTTGGACTATTCCATCTAAAAAAAATTCTCCTTCAACCTTACGATAATTGTAAAAAAAATTCACCTCCAAAGTTCACTTACAAATCTGGCTGTGACACTTGTCACGGTGTCATTGGACTAAAATTGGAGAATATTCCCTAAATATACCTGGAGCTGACTGGACTGCCATGTCATCAACGTGTCACTGTTCTACAATTTTTTTAGTTGTTTGAGAAAACAAACAACATGTCATAAATTCTTCATCCGAAGTTAGTTTTTGATGAAACGAATTCTGCCAGATCCTTGGTGAGGAGCTCTTCGCTGTCATTCTGGTTTGGAGAATTTATGAGCACTTTCATTTTTGAGCTTAATACTGAGCCTTTGATCATTCCTCCCCATTAGAAGCCTTTTGGACCCTAAAGACATTATCAATTTTTCAGCAGACGAGGGTACAAATCCCTCACCCTTTCAATATCCATCCATTTGGCCTTGGAAATATTTTGTCCCTTGAATCCCACGCTAAGGTATTCGACATTCCCTCTTCTTGAACTTCTAGTTCTTCTGTCAAGTATGAGATCTTGCTGAAGTTCATTAAGATATTATGGCGAGAAATAATCTATTGATGGAGCTGAACATGCTCTCCTTGATCATCAATCAATGGAGACTCAAACAATCTCAAATTCTCAACATTAACGACATAATATATTTGCATATAAGGAGGCAAATATAGCTTAAATGCATTGTTACCAATATTTTCCAGAATTTTAAAAGGACCATAACAGATTGGCTTAAGATTTTTACCTTCTCCTTGAAGTATTTATTTGCTGATATATAACCAAACTTCATCTCCAACTTAGAATTTGTGATAAAAAAGGTGTTTATTATACCTTTCCTTGTAGCTGCTTTGACTCTTTTCAAGCTGTTCTTGCACTGTGTGATGTACCAATTGAATTTTCTCAATGGACTTCCTTGCCTTATCTATGTTACTATGACCATCTATAGCGACATCTTTCTTAAAGATGAAGTCCAAAGGCGATCTTGGCAAGTATCCAAGACATGCCTCAAATGGCGATGTGTTTGTGGAAGAATGCTTTGCCCTGTTGTATGCATGCTGAATGTAATGCCACTGTTCATCTCACAACTTGAGATGTTTGCTGCAATAACCTATAAGAAGATGAATGACTGTCTTGTTAACCACCTCAGTCTGACCATCTGTTTGTGGATGAAAGACTGTACTCTTCTTCAATTTAGTGTCCATCATGTCCCACAATTATAACAAAAAATTCCCAACAAACTGGGAATCTCGATCACTTACAATAGAAGTAGGAAGACCAAAATGAACCCATAAATTTTGAAAAAAAATTTGAGCTATTTGTTCAACTGTAATTTGTTTTTTACATGGCATCAAAAGACACATTTTGCTGAAACTATCTGCAACTACATACAAGTAATCATGACCTTTCGTTAACATTAGAAGACCTCCTACAAAATCCATTGAGATACTCTCCCAAGGACGTGAAGGTACCGGAAGTGGAGTTTACAATCCTAGTTTCCTATTTCTAGGCTTACTTATTGCATACAAATAACATCCTATAATAAAACGAGATACACTATCAATCATGCGTGGCTAATAACAATACCTTTGGAGATTCACTACCATCTTGCCTACACTGAAATGTCCAAAAATCAATGAATTATGTGCCTCCCTTATGATACTGTTTCTTTATCCCTGTGGAATACATAAGTTGCCCAAGTGATACAACACACTGTTATGCACATGATAATATAACTCTTCAATTTGGTTTCCTTGACTCAAGCTTTCATACACAGCTTGAAAATCACTATCGTAAGCATATTGTTCAATGTAACTTTCATGCATTACTGAATTGTGCTTGAGTATAATAGATGAATTTACAATAGGGCTAGAGAGCATATCAACTACCTTATTGTATAATCCATTTTTATACCTGATAACCAAATGGAATTGTTGTAGAAATCCCATCCATCTAAAATCTCTTGATTGCTACAACTTTGATTGTGAGGCAATGGTTGATGGTTGGTATGGATAATGGTCTCTTTCCCCATCAAATAGTGCTTTCATTTCTTTACACTTTGTACCAATTCATATAACTCTTTGTCATAGGTGGTTTTCTGGCCCTATAATTTATAAGATTGGCAAGAATAAACGATAGAGGACAACATCAAACTGCTTTGGAGTCTAGGACCTAGCCTTCCTAGACTTGGAGAGGGCTCTCTCTGTTTTTATGATTTAACTTGATGAATTTAAATGCCGATATTAGGCTAGTTATAATGATGGTGGAAACTGGTTGTTTTGATTGATTTTGTTGTTTGGATGTGCAGGTCTGCAGAGGCTAATCCATTGGGCTATGATGTCAAATAGGGGCTAGTTCTGTTGCATCAAAAGTTCAAAAGCATCACAGGACAAACTAACTGCATGTGTTGGATCTTAAAGCAACAGAGATTGTGAGGTGAAAGAAGCAGTGAATTTGCAGCAGTGGTTAAAAAGAAATTAAGAATTTCTTAACCATACTTCATGAAGAAAACATTCAGACTGTAATCACGGACAAAGTTAAGGTGCTCCAACAACAAATCTTAATCTAAATTTTTTGTTTTACAATCAACTTAAAATGATACTCAATGAGTAAAAACAATGGAAACATTCAACATAGAAAAGGGAATCACATCATTAGACAGGCACAACTCAAGTATCCTGCAAATGGTTTCTTGCTATTGATGTTGTAGCTTCCAAAAATTACAACGTTCCAATAATTCTTACAATGCCAGTTCCAGCAGGGTCCAATCTTCCAACCCTTGATACTGCTAAGACATGTAGTATTTAACTAAGAACTATGTTAGTTTCCCTGATCTAACTCGGAAACCTTAATTGATTACAATTAAATTAAAACTGGGCAAGTATGGCCATGCAAGGCCCGAACAAAAATATTTGACAAAAACACCGCCTCTCAGAATTAAATCAGATATCTTTTTATGAATCCAAAAAGTAGGATGAAAGTCGCTGAGTTGGTCACGAAGAGGCAACACTGGATGACTCTAACATCTGGCTCTGTCATTCAGACAGCCTTAGTTGGATAATTAAGTCTAGCGCGGCGCTGGCTACCATGTGTACCTTGTCAATGAATTTTTTGTGTGCTTTTTTGGTGGCGCGAAATCTGAAATCAAACATTTGAAAAGGATCTCTTCACTGTTCTGATATTCATTTCTTCACTGTTCTGATATTCATTTCGAACATGATTTTTTTGTACATGATTTTTTTGTTCAACATGCTACTTTAAGTGCATATGGAGAAGTAAAGTGGCATCATGGCGAGCATTCGAAGATAGTAGAGTCCCCTCTTTTCATACAGTCCCCCATCAACATCTCTGACAAATCCCCATTCTCTGTGGTATCTATAACGAGGACTTTTGCATTCACGTTGAGCAGCTGCATAAGTAGCAGATACTTGATATGTGAGAGTAGTTTTGCCCACCGCACCCCTGTGGTTGGCAAAACAATGTGAAGAAATCACGGGCATTTTGTGTTTCTAAAAAAAGCTCGAATGCCAAACTAAACAACGCCCACACGTTCACAACTTCAAGCTCTTAAACTATAAACATCATATGCCTCGGTGAATTGCAAATAAGTGACAAACATGTGTAAACAGATCTCCGGTACTGAAACCATATTTTCATAAATCCCTACCGAGGCATTACAATCGGTAGCGTATTCTCTTGACCTGCCTTGCTTTGAGGAGGAGTGAAGCAAAGCCATAGCATTCTTGTTGCTTTCTCCAAACATCCTTCTAGACGCTGCTCTCCTGGATCTTCTGTTTTGACATGGCGTGTACTGGTTTTGACCTCGCGTGATCTCACTAGAACCCTATCAAGGGTTATCTTATATAGGAAGCATCGTCTTTAACGGACTATCATCTCTCACCAGCAAACATCATTAAATTTCCCAGCTAGAATGAGATATATTGGAAATCCTATGTGTAAGTAGAAGATACCTCATTTCTGCCATTTTTCTGTTGATTCAGTTTCTTATCCTCTGTTTCTGGATTGAAAACTCTTACAGAAGCATCGGTGGCTTTGTAGCTTTTAATTGCACCACTTCCGTCATTTGTAGTGATTGTTGGCACTTCAATAACTGGAATTACTGGAGGCCTAGTTCTATGTGTTACTGTCATTTTTAAACTTTCAGTGGTATGAATTGTTGCCCCAGTTGTCATTTCCACAGGTGGGGCTCCAACAAGAAGTTCAAACTTGAATCTCCTACCTAGCATTGCAGCTGTCGTAACAGTCCAGAGTGGCTTGTGAGAAGTTGAATTAGGCTCGGGAGTCTAGGGGAAGTCCCTCCGACTCAACCCCGGGCCTCCTCGATGAAAGGCATCAGGGTCTACCGCTTCTCCTCAAAAGTAGCAAACATATCGCCAATACATTTTCGAGGTCCTCCTCCAAAAGGCAGATAGCTGAATTTTTTTGTATTTTCATTTGGATTAGGTCCATCAATAAGCCATCTTTCTAGATTTAATTTATCTGCATCCACCCAATGATGAGGTGACCTATGAAGGGTCCACAGTGAAATAAAAATATCCTCATCCTTCTTAATTGGGTATCCACCAAGGACATCATCTTCAAGAGACCTACGAATCAACACTGGTGGTTGAGGGTAGAGTCGTAGTCCCTCATTAATAACACAAGTTGTGTACTTGAGATTCTTCATGTCTTGAACAGTAGGAAATCGGTCTCCAAGTACCGAATCAACCTCTCTTTGAAGCTTCAATTGAACTTCAAGTTTCTGAGCAAGAAGGTAGAAAGTCCATGCTAACACTGCTGCAGAAGTCTCATGTCCAGCAACCATCATTGTCATAAGGTCATCCCAGAGCTGCTTTATTGATACCTTGCATATGCTTATTATATCATCAAGTACATCATTTCTAAGCTTGAGAGAAGTTGAGACCTTCCTTTGCCTAGGAGAAATATCTTTCAAGATTGGAATATTCCAGTATGGGATAAGACTCAAGAGCAGTGCTGCGAGCTTCAGCTTCACACAAAACATAATAAACTGCTTCAATAATGCCTATATTATTTTACAATGAATCAAATTTATAGTTAAATACCACATTCCCAATCACATCTAAGGTAAACCGAGAAAACAAAGACTCCATTTCTACATCCTCGCCATTGGTAGCTGCAACATCCAATTTCTTGCATAGGTTCTCTGCAGCTCATCCAAAAAGTTCCATCATTGCTTCAATATACTTTCGATGCAATGCTGGAACAATAGCCTTTCTTCGAGTACGCCATACCTCACCATCGGCTGGTATAAGACCCTTGCCCATAACAAAGTCTAAAATTTCTGCCAGAATACCCTTGGAGTAAGATTTTGAATTGTCCTTTAAAATATGCTTTGCTACCATTGGATCTGAGACAATTACAAATGACTTGGGACCAAATGTTAGCCTGAATACTCCACCATAAGTAAGAAAAATTCTATACAACGGAACAAAGAAGGGTTCTCCAACCACTGCGCTCACATCACCTCTTTCTTGTGGCATTTTGGAAAATCTATGAATCCTCCATTTCCGCTCTGCTGAAGCAATATATTTTGCAAATGCCCTGCCAGGGCTCCCAAATCTAACCAAAAAGCTTCGGATTTTCCAAATATTTGATATATACTCTGAAACACAACCCTTTGATGCTTCACCTGGAAATAATGGAAAGAAAGGTAGGCACTCCATTTCTGATTGAATTTTTTTTATATTTGACATGTACAATGTCATTTAGCCTCAACTCCATCATGTGCACATAAAGCTCTACAAAAAGATAGGGTGCAAGTTGCGAAGCATATACACCAACAAGTTATTCACGCCTCTATGTAAATAAAAATATTGCATACATATTAAGTATCAAATCACCAATAAGTTGAAGCTTCTCCTGAAATGCATCCTTCACGTCATCGGGAAGAATATGTCGCAAGACCAAAACTAATCACTGCAGTTCGCCAATACCGAAGGACCAACGACAGCATGATCACCTCCCCTGCTACCCATAGAGGTCTCTCCCCCTCCACTAGTATTTTCAATGTTAGTCTTCAAGTTCTCAGAGCAATTGCAACCTTCTGCCTTCATGGGCACCTTCTCTAAATTCATATTACTGGGATCCCCCAATTCTCCAATCGCAGCATGCTCTTTTCCCCTACTACCATCAATACTACTACAACGGTTGGACACGCTAGCAATTGGGCTCTTCCTATCCTCATTTGCCGGTTTAACTTGCTGTCTGATATCCGTGATAGATTTGGTTTGCTGAACCCGTCTACCATCAATACCATGAACCTGTTTCCCTCGCTTAGAATTTCATTTCTCGGGCATATCACTACCATCCTTCTTCTGTGAATTCTCGATTTCTTCCATGTCATTTTTCTGCTTGATACCGTCCTTTCTCAATAGGATTTTCATAAGCGTCCAACACCTGTAGTTTAAGTTTATGAATAACATTACGCAATTTCAAACCTCAACCTACCGTCTAGTTGTTTACTTTCAATCCATTCAGCATTTGGCAATTGAAAATCAATTACCCACTTCCCAACTTTCTCTGATGCTTCGACAGAGCTTGTGCGCTAGCTTGTACACCACTGAGTTCGTCATGCAAAACCCAGTACTGGATTTTGGAGGGCCCAACAGATGGTAAGTGGTATCATAGGGAGGGGGTGCAAACATATCCTCCGCTTGCCACGTTGTCCTTGAATGGAAAATGAAAACAACCCATTTCAGACCCCTCCCTCCCCCATTAAACTTCGACACACCGAGGGAGTTTGAAATTAAATTGAAACCGTTGATTTTAATCAAACATCATTGCCCATGAGTTGAATGTGCATCGATTTAACATTTTTCTTTTCTTTTCTTTTCTTTTAATATAGAATTAATTAATTAATTCTATATTTTAAATACATTTACTTTTATTTGAAATAAATTTACCAAAGGCACTTTGAAGTTGACGCACCTTCGCTTATGAATTTTAAAACTATGCATATCAAAGTGTAAATTTAAAAATTTATTCCGTGTACATCGGCTCCTTCCGGGGATGGCAGCGCTGGAGGAGGTGTTAAGAATCTCAGATCTCTGGATTTGTAAATCAGTGCCTTACCTATTGGGTTGATCCCACAACTTGTGTCTTGATCTGTCATGCAACTCAGTGACTAGAAACTAGCTGATTATTCCTTCTGACTTTGATTGATAAAAATAGACCACATGCTTTCCCAACCAACTTATTAGCATACTAAAATCTGAACTGAAACTACCACTGAAATATGCATTGCAAACTATCTGACAACAATCACTGCTATACTTTGAAAATTTGAATGGTGAAACCAGAACTGTGCTAAAACTAAAGTCTGAAACATACTGATTGAAAATGAAAATCAATCTAAAATAAAATTGGAAAGATGCTCAGAGTACTGAGCTTATTTTCACCCCTACCTACTCTAATTTACTGAAATTGCTGTTTTTCTAAATGATAAAATAATGCCAGTGCAGCCAGTGAAACAACTGTTCTGATATCTTTGTTCTTCCACTACTTTTCACCAAACTCAGAAACCAACCAGTTAATGGTATTTGATAAAGATTCCCAGCTTGATCTTCTTTACATGGAGTTTGGTAGACCTGAAGAACCACATAAATGCAGGAAAGGAATGGTTGTTTTGCGACGAATTTTTTTTCCATATAGGTATTTATAGGATCAAAATAGACTTGACCTGTCTCTTGACATTCCCTTTTAACCAACGCAACTCCATGATTTGAGGTTGTCTTTATGCTATTTACATACTCATGCGCTTCCTGACATGGGGGCAAATTTCTTGATGAGCTTTGAAACGATACTTTGGTTGAACACAATTATGAAGCTGATTGTCGAATCATATCCATATCATAGCAGCTTTTGAAATTATTACGGGTACATGAAGGCTGCCTTTGAAAACACAAACCATCCGTCATGTCAGCGATTGGATCATGTAGTGCTTCATATGGCTGTAGCATTGGTTCCATTGATATGTCATGTTTTCCTCTGTGATTATCAACCCAAATGTGATCAAGATTTCTTTTGATGATCTGAAATGAATTAAAACATAAAGGTATAGAATCAAAATCGATCAATTCATCATCTGCTTCAGACTCTGTGACTTCATTTCTTGACATTCAAAAGGACTCAAAGGCTGAACCCCTGGATCTAAAACAAATTTTTTATCATCCATGATTTCCTCATCTGATTGGTGAGAGAGTTCTCTTCTCCTGTGATTATCAACTAGAATGTGATCCAGGTTCCCTTTCACAATCTGAAATGCATCAAAGCATAAGGGCAAAGAATCAATCTAGATCAATTCATCATCTGTTTCATATTCTATGATTTCAAGATGAATAAGGGAGAGAACTTCTGGATCTGAAAAAGGGTATGGATCATCCCTCTTTTCCTCAACTGACTCATCAGAGCACTGCGCATCCTTCCTATTTACAATCTGCTTGTAATGTTCTCTCAAGAGTGAGGCAAAACATATGGGAAGGCATCAGTACTTACTTGAAAAATTTCCGCATTTTCCTCCTTACAATCTTGCTCAACATGCAGAGTTTGATTTCCGTCTTTGCATTGTGGTGACCGGGCCTCTTCTTCCCATGAAGACAATGCTGGTTGCTTTGAACAATCAACCTCAATCTCAACCATATACTTTTCATCTTGATGATTAATTCCTAGAATATTACTTCCATATGAAAGGTCACCCAACATGCACATCATCTCAGGAAATTTCCCTACCTCTTTCTGATTTTGAACTTCATTTTTTGTTTTAGGGTGTCTAGGATGTGCTGCGAACCACTTGGGTACATTGATGTTTGTCTTTTTCGGAGCTAATGGAACATGAGGTATCTGAACATCAAGTTCCTCTTTCCCGCTAATCATATGCATTATTTCATTGACTGTGTTTGTTAACATATCTAGCTTTATCTCTGAAGATATCAATCACTCTCTTTCTATTTTATCCTTCTCCACAACTTTTAACTTTGCCTCTCTGTTCAACAGGTTATTTTCCACATCAACAGCCATATTTTTCATTTCTTCAAGGGTTGCAGGGTCCCTTTCTCTTAACCGAAATTCCATCTATGGGTCAAATGCACCTAGGTATTGTCAGAGAGCTAATCCTGGGGGTGGATTTATCTTAGCAGGCATCGAATGGTATACCTTATTGAACCTGGTTGAAAAACGCTGCACTGTCTCCCCTGGCCATCTTTTTAAATGGTTATACTCCTCTATGATTAAAAAAAAATTTCCCATGACCACCCATCTATCCAGGAAGGTTTGAGTGAATTGATGAAAATTCCTAATGCTTACAGCTAGAAGATCTTTAAACCAATTTTTAACTTTACCTTGCAATGATAGGGCAAACATTTTGATACGCACATCATCTTCTCCCACCTCAAACATATTAAGAAAATCCTCAAGATTTTGAATGTGATTTTCGGCAGTGATCTTTGCATTTTCTCCATCAAATCTGGGTAGATTATTGATGCAATTTGTAGGGAGGTCATGGAGGATAGGAGGCAAAACCAGAGGCTTGTATCTGTCTTGGAATTTTACAGGTATAGGCGGTAAAGCAAGAGGCTTATAACCATTTGGGAATTTAGTAAGAGCAGGAGATGAAACACAAGGCTCATGTTTCACTGGGTTTTCCACAAGTGCATCCGTGATGTGCACAGGTGTATGAGTATGTACATGATCTACAATTTGGGGTTTATCTTCTTGAGGCTCATCAATTTTCAGATGATAAATGTAAACCTCAGCAATGTACTCTTGATCAGGCTTAAAGTAAGATAGAACATAGTTACAAATAAAACAAAGAATTTCTTGAATCCAGTTTATGCTTGAATAATTTCTCTTTCTAGGCTGACTGGTCATGTTTCAGGGTCCTTCCTCCGGTGGAGTCCTTAAATCGAACTGATCTGAATTGGAGTCGCCAGGTGGATGATTTCAAATTTCTTGTGTTTGGCTGTTTTCCACCATCAACAACCATATACCAATATTGGAAAACACTTGAATCATACAATTTTGACTGGGGTTTATGAATTCTGATGAATTACTAAAATTATTCAAAGAGTCCTCAGCATGGTCGCCATTATATTGTGGCCTTATAATTTATAAGATTGGAAAAAATAAATGATAGAGGACAACATCAAACCGCTTTGGAGTACAGGACCTAGCCTTCCTACACTCAGAGAGGGCTCTCTCTGTTTTTATGATTTAACTCGATGAATATAAATGTTGATTTTAGGTTAGTTACAGTGATGGTGGAAACTAGTTGTTTTGATTGATTTTGTTGGTTGGATGAGTAGGTCTGCAGAGGCTAATCCATTGGGCTATGGAGTCAAACAGGGGCTAGTTCTGGTGCATCAAAAGTTCAAAAGCATCATAGGGAAAGCTAACTGTGTGTGCTGGATCTTAAAGCAACAGAGATTGTGAGGTGAAAGAAGCAATGAATTTGCAGTGGTGGTTAAAAAGCAATTAAGAATTTATTAACCACACTTCATGAAGAAAACATTCAGATTGTAATCGCAGAGAGAGTTAAGGTGCTCCAATAACAAATCTTAATCTAAATTTTTTGTCTTACAATCAGCTTAAAATGATACGCAATGAGGAAAAATAGTGGAAACATTTAACATAGAAAAGGGAATCACATCACCACACAGACACAACTCAAGTATCCCAACTTCTAGAAATTACAGCGTTCCAATAGTTATTACAATGCAAGTTCCAGCAGGGTCCAATTTTCCAACCCCTAATACTGCTAAGGTATGCAATATTTAACTAAGAACTATGTTGGTTGCCCTAATCTAACTCAGAAACCTTCATTGATTACAATTAAATTAAAATTGGGAAAGTATGGCGATGCAAGGCCTGAACAAAAATCTCTGACAAAAACACCGCCTCTGGAATTAAATCAGACGAATTTTTATGAATCCAGAAAGTACGCTGAAGGTGGCTGAGGTGGTCACGAAGAGGCAAAGCTGGATGGCTCTGACATCTGGCTCTGTCATTCGGACTGCCTTAGCTGGATAATTAAGTCTAGTGCGGCCCCGGGTACCATGTATACCTTGTCAATGAATTTTGTGTGTGCTATTTCGGTGGTGCGAAATCTGAAATCAAACATCTGAAAGGATCTCTTCATCGTTCTGATATTCATTTCGAACAGGAGTTTGTTTTTCAACATGATGCTTTAAGTGCATATGGAGAAGTAAAGTGGCATCATGGCGAACATTCAAAGATAATAGAGTCCCCTCTTTTAATACAGTCCCCCCATCAACATCTCTGACAAATCCCCACTCTCCATGGTATCTATAACGAGGACTTTTTCATTCAGGATGAGTAGCTGCATAAGCAACAGATACTTGATATGTGAGAGTAGTTTTTCCCACCGCACCCCTGTGGTTGGAAAAACAGTGTGAAGAAATCATAGGCATTTTGTGTCTCTCAAAAAATCTCGAATGCCAAACTGAACAATGCCCACACGTTCACAACTTCAAGCTCTTAAACTATAAACATCATCTGCCTCGGTGAATTGCAAATAAGTGACAAACATGTGTAAACAGATCTCCGGTACTGAAACCATATTTTCATAAATCCCTACCGAGGCATTACAATCGGTAGCATATTCTCTTGACCTGCCTTGCTTCGAGGAGGAGTGAAGCAAAGCCATAGCACTGTTGTTGCTTTCTCCAAACATCCTTCTCGACGCTGCTCTCCTGGATCTTCTGTTTTGACATGGCATGTACTGGTTTTGGTCTCACGTGATGTCATTAGAACCATATCAAGAATTATCTTATATAGGAAGCATCGTCTTTAACGGACTATCATCTCTCACCAGCAAACATCATTAAATTTCTCAGCTAGAATGTGATATACTGGAAAGCCTATGTGCAAGTAGAAGATAGCTCATTTATGTTATTTTTCTGTTGATCCGGTTTCTTATCCTCTGTTTCTGGATTGAAAACTCTTACAGAAGCATCAGTGACTTTGTATCTTTTAATTGCACCACTTTCGTCAATTGTAGTGAGTGTTGGCACTTCAATAACTGGAATTACTGGAGGCCTAGTTTTCTGTGTTACTGTCATTTTTAAACCTTCAGTGGTATGAATTGTTGCCCCAATTTTCATTTCCACAGGTGGGGCTCCAACATCAAGTTCAAAATTGAATCTCCTACCTAGAATTGCAGCGGCCGTAACAGTCCAGAGTGGCTTGTGAGCAGTTTCATTAGGCTCGGGAGTCTAGGGGAATTCCCTCCGACTCAACCCCGAGCCTCCTCGATGGCAGGCAAAAGGGTCTACCGCTTCTCATAAAAAATGGCAAACATATCGCCAATACATTTTCGAGGTCCTCCTCCAAAAGGCAGATAGCTGATTTTTTTTGTATTTTCATTTGGATTAGGTCCATCAATAGGCCATATTTCTGGCTTGAATTTATCTGCATCCACCCAATGATGAGGTGACCTATGAAGGTTCCACAATGAAATAAAATTATCCTCATCCTTCTTAATTGGGTATCCACCAAGCACATCATCTTCAAGAGACCTACGGATCAACACTGGTGGTTGAGGGTAGAGCCGTAGTCCCTCATTAATAACACGAGTTGTGTACTTGAGATTCTTCATGTCCTGAATAGTAGGAAATCGGTCTCCAAGTACCGAATCAACCTCTCTTTGAAGCTTCAATTGAACTTCGGGTTTCTGATCAAGAAGGTAGAAAGTCCACGTTAACACTGCTGCAGAAATCTCATGTCCAACAATCAACATTGTCATAAGGTCATCCCGGAGCTGCTTACTGGATACCTTACATATGCTTATTAGATCATCAAGTACATCATTTATGAGCTTGAGAGAAGACGAGATCTTCCTTTGCCTAGGAGAAAGATCTTTCAATATTGGAATATTCCAGTATGGGATAAGAGCAGTGCTGCGAGCTTCAACATCATGCAAAACATCATAAACTGCTTCAATAATGCGTGTATTATTTGACAATGAATCAAATTCATAGTTAAATACCGCCTTCTAAATCACATCTAAGGTAAACCGAGAAAACAAAGACTCCATTTCTACATCCTCGCCATTGGTAGCTGTAACATCCAATTTCTTGCACAGGTTCTCTGCAGCTCGTCCAAAAAGTTCCAACATTTCTTTAACATACTTTCGATGCAATGCTGGAACAATAACCTTTCTTCGAGTACGCCATACCTCACCATCGGCTGGTATAAGACCCTTTCCCATAACAAAGTCTAAATTTTTTGCCAGAATACCTTTAAGAGTAAGATTTTGAATTTTCCTTTAAAACATGCTTTGCTACCATTGGATCTGAGACAATTACAAATGAATTGGGACCGAATGTTAGCCTAAATACTCCACCATAAGTAAGAAAAAGTCTATACAACGGAACAAAGAAAGGTTCTCCAACCACTGCTCTCACATCACCTCTTGCTTGTGGCATTTTGGAAAATCTATGAATCCTCCATTTCCGCTCTGCTGAAGCAATATATTTTGCAAATTCCCGGCCAGGGCTCCCAAATCTAACCAGAAATCTTCGGATTTATGAAGATTTGATTTATACTTTGAAACAGAAACACAACCCCTTTGATGCTTCACCTCGAAACAACGGTAGGTACTCCATTGCTGATCGAAGTTTTTTTATATTTGACATGTACACTGTCATTTAGCCTCAACTCCATTACGTGCACATAAAGCTCTACACAAAGATAGGGTGCAAGATGCGAAGCATATATACCAACAAGTTCTTCACGCCTCTGTGTAAATAAAAATATTGCATACGTATTAAGTATCAGATCACCAACAAGTTGAAGCTTCTCCTGAAATGCATCCTTCACGTCATCGGGAAGAATATGCCGCAAGACCAAAACTAATCACTGCAGTCCTCCAATACCGAAGCGCCAACGACAACATGATCATCTCCCCTGCTACCCATAAAGGTCTTTCCCCCCCCACTAGTATTTTTGATGTTAGTCTTCAAGTTCTTAGAGAAATTGCAGCCTTCTGCCTTCATGGGCACCTTCTCTAAATTCATATTACTGGGATCCCCCAATTCTCCAATCGCAACATGCTCTTTTCCCCTGCTACCATCAATACTGCTACAACGGTTAGACACACTAGCAATTGGGATCTTCCTATCCTCATTTGCTAGTTTAACTTGCTGTCTGATATCCGTGATAGACCTAGTTTGCTGTAATATTCTTTACCGAATATTTATTAAATCTACTGTAAATTCAGAACGCAGAAATAAACATGAACCTTTTCAATGAGAATCAACTGAGAATTTTATTAAAATTTGCCCATATCGCTTCATAAACAATGCCATAACAATAATTCTCAACGTCCAATTTGGAAAACAGATCACTGATGTTAACAAATATGAATAATTAGCAACAGCGCACTAACATTTCAAAGGACCAAACTGTAATTCCAGATCTGTCTGCGCAGACAGAGATTACTTAGGAGCTGTGCGCAGAGTGCCACGGCTCTGTAATGCTTCTTGGGCGGATCGTTGGCACTGCAAATTTCAGCGCTCGTGTGGCCAGACAGAAAACGCTTGGGGACAGCGTGACAGTGTGAGGAAGTGTTGCCTGAAGCGTTGCTTGGGCAGATCAGCCTACTCCAGCACTCAGCGTACGCAGAGTTCACTTGGTTGCTGCACGGATATGCTGTGCTGGACCTGCTTCCTTGCTCGATCGACGCAAGAGCTCCTTCATGCGTTCAAACCGCGCCTTCCACGCTCAATCTATATGCTTTCTGCGTGCAGGAATATGGCAGTCCTCGTGGGTGAGTGACTCACTATAGCGGACAGAGGATTTGGCCTCTCTGACGCTTTCTTAACAGAGGATAAGGAAGACAGCGTGCCAAAGAGATTCTCTTGGTTCATTGACAGGCAGCTAATGAACCATGTGCAGTCGATCACCTCGCTAGCTCGACTCGTAGCCACTGGACCTGCGTTCACTCCAAATCAGCCGTAGAAATCCCTGCGAAGGATACTCAATTCATAAACTTGAACTAGCTGCTATTATATGCATAACCCTTTCCAAGAACAGAAATGAAAGAGAGTGTTCCAACTAGGGTGATAAGAGTGATCACCGAAGTCGTGTTTGCCCACTAGGGTGAAATCGAGTTTCACCGAAGAGTGCTGAGGGTCTCACCTGAAACCCACGACTTGAAAACTTGCTTGAGCTCTCAAAATATCAAAGATGAGAAGATCAAATTCCATATCCTGCTTTCGTTCCTCCTTCTCTTTTTATAGATGGCTACTTGGAAAAACCATGGGCAATTACCTGGGGGCAAAACAACTAAAGGAAAAACCAGGAGCAAATACCTGGGGTCAAAACAATCTAGAGAGAAAAAACCATGGGCCAGAGCCACTTATTTACTATTTTATTTATTAGTCTTCTACCATTAAGACTTGGTCCAACCGGTTAAACGGTTGGGGATATTACAGTTCCCCCTGCCCAAAATTGCTTGCCCTCAAGCAATTTCAATGTTGGATGTTGTAATATATGCTCTCCTTCCCAAGTGGCATCTTCAACGGGCAGATCTTTCCATCGTACCAAATATTCGCGGATGATTCTGCTTCGAAGTTTCCTTTCCCACACCTCCAATACCTCCTCAGGAACCAGTTGAAGATGGCCCTCCTCATCTAGTGGCGGTAATTCTGGTGATGATCTTATGTTTGATCCCAATGCTTTCTTCAAACAGGAGACATGAAAGATGTTATGAATTCTGCTATCTGCGGGAAGTTCTAGCTCATATGCCACTTCTCCTATTTTCCGGACAATTTGATAGGGCCCATAAAATTGTGGCTTTAATTTTTCTGCCCCTTTCTGCTTCAAAGTAGACTGCCTGTATGGCTGAAGCCGGAGATAGACCTCATCTCCTACTTCGAAATTCCTCTCTATCCTTTGACGATCTGCATATAACTTTTGTCGATTCTGTGCCGTTTGCAAATTGTCTTTGAGGGCTCTCAGAATATCCTGACACCCCTGGATCCAATCCTTTGCCAAAGGTGCTCTACTATCTCCAAACATTGTATCTGCAAAAGATAGTGCCTCGTACCCATAGAGGGCTAGGAAAGGTGACATCCCTATGGACATGTGATAAGTAGTGTTATAGCAATATTCTCCTAAGTACAACCACTTGGTCCATGCTCGTTGATGTCCTGTGACGTAATCTCGTAAGTAACCTTCCACCCACTTATTCACTGCTTCTGTCTGTCCATCTGTCTGCGGGTGATAACTGGTACTAGGAGTGAAAACTGTTCCAGTCAACCTGAATAATTCTTGCCAAAATGCTCCCATAAATCTACTGTCACGGTCACTCACAATGGTTTTGGGCAAACCATGTAGACGAAATACCCCTTGGAAAAATATTTCAGCTATTTGAGATGCAGAACTTTTGGAGGGGATTGCAAAGAAGTGAGTGTACTTGGTGAGACGATCCACCACCACAAAAATACAATCTTTACCTTGTGAAAAAGGTAGCCCTGTAATGAAATCCATAGATATACTTTCCCATTTTTGTTCCGGAATAGGTAGTGGTTGTAATAAACTTGCCGGGTGTGTATGTTCAACTTTATTACTTTGACAGATCCCACATTCTTGAACATATTTGATAATGTCCTTCTTGAGTCCCTTCCATGTGAACCTTTCCCTGATGGTCCTATAAGTCTTCAGAAAACCGGGATGCCCGGCTAAAGGAGAGTCATGGGCTGCTTGTAAGATCTTCTTCTTAATTTGGGACTCAGGTACTAGATAGATTCGATCCTTATAATAGATAATATCATTGACAACTCTAAAACGGGTGTCTGATGACTGTCCGTCAAGGATCTCGCACGCTGATTGATTTTTTGAGTATTCCACCAAAAGATGGGACTTCCAGTCATCTACAATGTCTATGAGAGAGAAGGTAGCTGGCCTCCTTGACAAGGCATCTGCAACGACATTGTTTTTACCTTTGACATATTCAATCTCAAAATCATAGGCTTGGATCTTGCCGACCCATTTTTGCTGCCTCTCATTTAATCCCTTCTGATCAAGGAAGTATCTGAGACTATTGTGATCAATCTTGACTTTGAACCGATTCCCCACTAGATATGGACGAAACTTGGCCAATGCATGCATAATAGCCAACATTTCTTTATCATAAATGGAGTAAGAGCGTTCATAATTATGCAACTTCCTACTCTCAAAAGCAATGGGATGATGGTTCTGTGTTAGAACAGCCCCAATTCCTTCCCCGGAAGCATCACACTCCAATACAAAGGGCTAAGAGAAGTATGGCAAGGCTAGAACTGGACACGAACTCATGAATTCCTTCATCCGCTCAAAAGTCTCCTGGGTTGTTTCTGTCCATAAAAAGGCTCCTCTTTTTGTCAAGTCCGTAAGAGGAGCTGCTAGTTGTGAATATCCCTTTACAAATCTCCTGTAATAAGTGCAAATACCCAAGAAACTTCTTAACTCTGTTACATTTTTGGGAGTTGGCCAATTGAGAATGGCCTCAATCTTCTCTTGGTGGACCTTAACACCTTGACTTCCGATGATGTGACCCAGATATAGCATTTTTGTCATTCCAAACTCACATTTAGAGATTTTGGCATAAAATTTTTGTGCCTCCAATATTCCCAGGACCTTATCCAGGTGCTGCAGGTGCTCTTCCCATGTTTTACTGAAGATCAGGATGTCGTCGAAGAAGACCAAAACAAATTTACGCAGCTGCTTGTTGAATATATGGTTCATGCATGATTGAAATGTTGCATGGGCGTTGGTCAACCCGAAAGGCATCACTAGGAACTCATAATGTCCATAGTGGCATCGAAAAGCTGTTTTTGGAATGTCTTGATCCCGAACTCTGATCTGGTGGTACCCTGAGCGAAGGTCAATTTTTGAGAAGTATTTGGCTCCCTTTAACTCATCCATCAATTCGTCGATCCTGGGGATAGGATATCGATTTTTGATGGTCTTTTTATTCAATGCTCGATAATCTATACACATCCTCAGGGACCCATCCTTTTTCTTGACCAAGACTACTGATGAAGCAAAGGGGCTCGAACTCGGCCGAATGTGTCCTAGTGCCAACAATTCTTTTATTGCCTTTTCTATCTCATCCTTGTACACTTTGGGGTGCCGATAAGGGGTAGTGATGACAGCTTGGACCCCTTCTTCTAGTTCGATGATGTGCTCAAATCCCCTATCAGGTGGACGTCCTGGGGGAATATCTCCAAAGACCTTCTGGTATTTTTGCAATAGTGCCATAATATCAGGTGAGTACTCCTTGAGTTGCTCTACTGGTTTCTTCTCCATGATTCGACACTCTATTGCCCATACAATATCCCCATGTTGGAGATCTGCCTCCATCCGATTGGATGTCACCACCTTGGGAGGATATGCATGCATTCCCCTCAACTTCACATTTTTACCATCTGGTCCCGTGAATGCGAGTTCCAAGTCTTGGTAGTTTAATGTATGAGTTCCGATGGAATATAGCCATTGTACCCCCAATACTACATGAGAGTCTGGGCAGTCTACGACAAAGAAGTTATCTGTAACTTTGTAGTTCCCCATTGCTAGGCTCATGTTAGGAACTATCTTAGTGCAGGACATGCGGTTGTGCTCTTTCTTTCCAGGAATCAACACCGTGAAGCCTTCAAATTCTTCAGTGTCTAATCCCCTTCTGGCTACGAATTCTGCATCAATGAAGTTGTGGGAGGCCCCACCATCGATTAGCACAGTGACCTTTTGGCCTTGTATGGTGCCCCTAACTCGGAGGGTGTGATATCTTAGGACCCCTGTGAGAGAAGCAATGACTCCTTCCTCGACTTCTTCCTATATTGCTCCCATGCCTTGCGATTCCCCTTGATCGAACTCTGGATTCTCTTCCTCATCTTCGCTTTCAGAAAACACTTAAATATAGTGTGCCTTTCCTTTAGTACACCGATGTCCCGGTGCCCAAGGCTCTTGACAAGAAAAGCATAGCCTTCTCCTTCTGAGATCTTTTCTGGTCTCATCATCCAGCTTCCCCTTACCAACTGGCTCTTGTTGCGGATGTTTGATTTCCTTCCCTTTTTGAGGAAAAGAAAGTTTAGGTGGTAATCTATTCTTGGGTACTGCATCCTGCATATCCCTTGCACGGTTGATTGCATCTTGCAAGGTGGCAGGTTGGTAGGCCCTAACCCAACCTCGTAGGGGTTCTGACAACCCTTCTATAAATAACATGACCAACCTAGTCATGGAGAGGTCGTTGACCATTACTGCAAGCCTCTGGAATTCTGCAACATAAGATTCAAGGTTCCCTGTCTGTCGGAGCTGGGTTAGCTCACGGAAGTATATCTCAGGATCCTTTCTATCAAATCTTTCTATTAACCTCCGTGTGAATTCTGTATAAGAGATGATGCTGGCATGTCCCAGAGTGGTCATACCATGTTGCCACCATTCATGCGCTTCTCCATCCAGATGAAGTGTGGCATACTTGATGGCATCCCTTTCCCGCATGGGATTGAGTTGGAAATATGTATCCAGTTTCTGTACCCATGATCGTGCTAAACATTTCGACGATCCATCAAAATAAGGAAGAGTTACCTTCCCCACAACTTTCTGCAAATCTCCGTTTGATTGATGGCCCCCGTATTTGGTTGCCTTCCTTTGTTGTTTGCTCTTCATATAGTAAAAGTCATTAAGGTTCAGGGTTGCTTTTATGTTGGGAGGCAACGTATCGTATTCTTTCATCCAGGCGGTAACTGTCTCTGCAATAGGTGAATGGAAGTCTTGCTCCATGGAGGAGTCATCCAAAAATGGAGGCATGGTTGGCCAACTAAAAGGGCTGCTCCGAGTGTGTAATGGATCGTTGCTATGAACATTGATGTACTCTTGCGGTGGACCATCCCCACTTGAATGGGAGCCTCCTTCCCCATTATTGCTTTACACATTAGGTTGCCCATTCTGCGTTCTAAGGAGTTTTATGATGGTGTCTTGAGCGTCAGCGATCTTTTGTAAAACAGCTTCAAGTTTGGTATTCTCGTGATCACCCATGGGTCTTTCTTCCCCTTCGGGTTTTCCTTGACTCCTAGCCCTTTTTCCTTCCCAATTAACAGTAATACCCTTTTCTTTTCTTGGCATCCCAGAGCTGGCCAAGATAAGGCTCCGATACCACTGTAATATTCTTTACCGAATATTTATTAAATCTACTGTAAATTCAGAATGCAGAAATAAACATGAACCCTTTCAATGAGAATCAACTGAGAATTTTATTAAAATTTGCCCATATCGCTTCATAAACAATGCCATGTGAGAGGCCCATAACAATAATTCTCAATGTCCAATTTGGAAAACAGATCACTGATGTTAACAAATATGAATAATTAGCAACAACGCACTAACATTTCAAAGGACCAAACTGTAATTCTAGATCTGTCTGCGCAAACAGAGATTACTTAGGAGCTGTGCGCAGAGTGCCACGGCTCTATAATGCTTCTTGGGCGGATCGTTGGCACTGCAGATTTCAGCGCTTGTGTGGCCAGATAGAAAACACTTGGGGACAGCGTGACAGTGTGAGGAAGTGTTGCCTGAAGCGTTGCTTGGGCAGATCAGCCTACTCCAGCACTCAGCGTAGGCAGAGTTCACTTGGTTGCTGCATGGATACGTTGTGCTGGACCTGCTTCCTTGCTCGATCGACGCAAGAGCTCCTTCATGCGTTCAAACCGCGCCTTCCACGCTCAATCTATATGCTTTCTGCGTGCAGGAATATGGCAGTCCTCGTGGGTGAGTGACTCACTATAGCAGACAGAGGATTTGGCCTCTCTGACGCTTTCTTAACAGAGGATAAGGAAAACAACGTGCCAAAGAGATTCTCTTGGTTCATTGACATGCAGCTAATGAACCATGCGCAGTCGATCACCTCGCTAGCTCGACTCGTAGCCACTGGACCTGCGTTCACTCCAAATCAGCCGTAGAAATCCCTGCGAAGGATACTCAATTCATAAACTTGAACTAGCTGCTATTATATGCATAACCCTTTCCATGAACATAAATGAAAGAGAGTGTTCCAACTAGGGTGATAAGAATGATCACCGAAGTCGTGTTTGCCCACTAGGGTGAAATCGAGTTTCACCGAAGAGTGCTGAGGGTCTCACCTGAAACCCACGACTTGAAAACTCGCTTGAGCTCTCAAAATATCAAAGACGAGAAGATCAAATTCCATATCCTGCTTTCGTTCCTCCTTCTCTTTTTATAGATGGCTACTTGGAAAAACCATGGGCAATTACCTGGGGGCAAAACAACTAAAGGAAAAACCAGGAGCAAATACCTGGGGTCAAAACAATCTAGAGAGAAAAAACCATGGGCCAGAGCCACTTATTTACTATTTTATTTATTAGTCTTCTACCATTAAGACTTGGTCCAACCGGTTAAACGGTTGGGGATATTACATTTGCTGAACCCGTCTACCATCAATACCATGAACTTTTTTCCCTCTCTTAGAATTTCGTTTCTTGGGCATATTACTACCATCCTTCTTCTGCAAATTATCAATTTCCTCCATATCATTTTTCTGCTCGATACCGTCCTTTCTTTACAGGATTTTCATAAGCGTCCAACACCTGTAGTTTAAGTTTATGAATAACATCTCCAAAATGCAATTTCAGACCTCAATCTGCCGTCCAATCGTTTAATTTCAATCCATTCAACATCTGGCAATTGAAAATCGATTTCCCACTTCCCAACTTTCTCTGATGTTTCCACAGAGCTTGTGCACTAGCTTCTACACTGCTGAGTTGGTCAGGCAAAACCCACTACTCGATTTCAGAGCGCCCAACAGATGGTAAGCGGTATCAGAGGGAGGGGGTGCGAACATATCCTTCGCTTGCCACGAGGAAGTGGGTGTGAACATATCCTTCGCTTGCCACGAGGAAGTGGGTGTGAACATATCCTTCGCTTGCCACGTAGTCCTCCGTGGGAAATGAAAACAATCCATTTTGAACCCCCCTCCCCCATTAAATTTCGACACACCAAGGGTGTCCGAAATTAAATTGGAACCGTTTATTTTAATCAACCCTTATTGTCCATGAGCGTAATGTGCATCGATTTAACAATAATTTTTTTATTTTTTATTTTTATTTTTATTTTTTTTTAATATAGAATTAATTATTTGAAATAACTTTACCAAAGCCATTTCGAATTTGACACACCTTCACTTATGAATTTTAAAACTATGCATATCAAAGTGTAAATTTAAAAATTTATCTTGTTCCAATAGGGGGATAGTTAGTCACAACTCCATTAAAATTAGTAGATTTTTGGCTTCTGTGATCCATCAATAAATTATGAAGAAATCTTTCGGTAATAATCACATTATCATGAACAAAGTGGACGCGTTTCCTGATGATGAACCACACTGGTTGGTTCGAAACGCGTCGACTTTGTTCATGATAATGTGATTATTACTGAAAGATTTCTTCATAATCGATTAAAATTTTTAGAATGAAACGAAATGGGCTTACAATGCTGCATGAGAACTGCTCCCATGGCGTAATCACTAGCATATGTTTGGATCTCAAATGACTGTCTAAGATCTAGAGGAGCCAATACCGGTGCTAAGCTGATCTTTTGTTTTAAAGCATCAAATGATTTTTGCTGCATATCTCCCGAATGGAATACTTTCTTGACACTTGTCAATGAATGTAACATAGCTGCAATGGAAGAAAAAATAGCAATAAATTTCCTCCAATATCGTGCTAACCCAAGAAAGCTTCTTACCTCTGTAACTGTATTAGGCTTGGGCCAATTCACAATGACCTCAACCTCGGAAGGGTCTATCTTCAACTCAACTCCTCCAACAATGTGTCTCAAATACACTAAAGAAGTCTTGCCAAACTCACATTTCGACATCTTTAAAAATAACTACTCTTTTTTCAAGACACCAAGTACGTTGTTCACTTGCATGACATGTTCATATCTTGATTTGCTGAATATAAAAATATTATCTAAGTAAACAATGAAAAATTCATCTAGAAATGGTATTAAAACATCATTCATAACTCTCATGAAAGTAGCTGGATCATTGGTTAAACCGAATGGTATAACTAGCCACTCAAACAATCCTTTTCTAGTTTTAAATGCAGTTTTCCAAATGTCCTCTTCAGCTATTCTAACTCGATGATAAGCACTTCATAAGTCTAACTTAGTGAAATACTTTTCATAGCTTCACTGATCAAGCAAATCATCAATTCGTGGGAGTGGATAACAATTATTTACCATGATTTTATTCAGTGCATGGAAATCCACGCACATGTGCCAAGTCCCATCCTTCTTTGGTACTAAAACAATCAGTGAACCACATGGCGAAGTAGATGGGTGTATGATACATTTGTTCAAAAATGATTGGATTTGCTTCTTGATTTCCAAACTCTCTGTTGATCATTAATTAACATCAGTCAATTTTGAATTAAGCCTCGAGAAGCCACATATTGAATATTATGACAGAAGGCGAAACATCAAAGAGATGGTGGAAGAGAAGCGATGTAAGACAAGTCACGTGCCTAAAAAAGAACCGAAGCATATTTACAAGAAAAGTTCAAATATGAAACGAAAAGGGTAAAGGTAATACAAAAGGGGCAAAGGCATGGTGCAAAGGACACAAAATAAAACTATTAAAAAAGCTCGCCGCATTCGCAATACGCACGTGAAGGGACCCTTCATATGGGAATTTCCGCGGGGGTCAAGAAGCGGAAGGGGGAAGAGAGCCACACCCCCGCGGAATTAAGGTGACGTGCCATGGGGTGGACCCAAGGTAAAGATGAAGTGGCAAAGAAAAGCAAAGCCGAGAGGTAAGGTAAGTTTCTAGGTGAACTGGTACCGAGGCCCGTACCAGTATTAAACCCGGCACGTGGTGTTCAGTTGCTTCCAGCGGACACACAATCCTTACACGCCGCGTGCTCCACTGTCAGTGTCCTTACGACACTCCCCTCCGTTTATTTCACCTCTTCGCCTTTTACCCCAGAACTCTCAGTGTTAGATAACAGTCCTCCCGTATTTTACTGCAGTAAAATTCGCAGGTTTTCCAGCTAATGTATAAACTAAGTGGGAGCTAGTGCCAAGGTCTACCCAGTCACTATCAACAACCCCCGCGTCGTTTTCCTGAGAAGATTTCCCTATTGCACAGGTACTCCGTCCCTCATATTCCCTCTGCTTTCCTTTCATTTTTAAAAAAAGTTTTATATGTCAGTCATGGGAAGGGGCACACCCAAGAAAGCTGAGCCAGAGACTCCTTAGGTCTGTGAAACCAGAAACCCTCCCGGGTTCGAGCCTTTCAATGACCTGCAAGACGAAATCTGTGATCCCCAATACCCTTTTCCCATCAGCAGTATAAAACCCGAGCTGTTTAGGCGACATGTCGAAAATAGGGATCGATATCGGGTGGTTGTATCAGGCTTATATCATCAGATTACCCCCCCAGTCTACCCGGTGGTCGATTTTATTTGCTAGCTCAGGGATGCTTACGATGAGCGTCGAGGCACTTTTACCTCTGCTCAGGGGAACAAGATTTTTTCTCTTTCCCCCGAAATTATCTGGCAAGCCCTCCGCTTTCCCACCAGCGCCACCTATACCAGTTTCAGTGAAGTGGCTTTAACCTCCTAGTTCACCAAATTGCCGTGGGAGCACCAAAACAACTTCATTTCTTCTATAACCAGCAACCAGGCTACGTCTCTTCCTGCTGTAGAACCCTTCCCGTTGAGTTTGTTCAAAGAAGAAGTGCAACCTATCCTTGCCCTCATCGCTGGTCTTTTAGGTGTAGGCGGTTTGGGGGAAATTTCCAGGGTATGTGTTTATTTCCTGTGGTTAATGTCTCAAAAGGGAGTAGTTCTGGATATCCTTGGCTTTCTCGCTGCTAACATTCAGACCCAGTTCCAAGAGCTTTCGGAAACCGGTCACTTCCGCTTCTGTTCGATGGTCTTCTACCTCTTCTTATACCAGCATGCTGATAAGTTTGAGGGTTTGGGTTTATATAGGGTATATGATATTAATTCTCAGCCCCGACCAGTTATTGACTAGAACTTTTCAGTACGTCAATTACCAAATGGGGTGGGTTATTCCAGGTTCCTAAATGAGTTCATGCCCATTGTTTACACTATCATCCATGACTCACCCTCGCCTAGGGTTTTTCCTGAACTGAAGAGCTGGCTATAAGCCAGTAAAACCCAGAGCACCGGGGATTGGTATCTATTTGAAAATTACACTGAAATTCGAGTCTATGGAGCCGAAGTTCCCCCTTATCAGCTGCCTGTGTTTCCCTCCCGACGAGTTTATGCTCTAGAGTATATTCGGCAGACTCTCAAGTCTGACCAACTCCACTTTGTCCCTGCAAAGAAAGGTTTCATCCTGAAACTCCTTATCACTATTGGCCTGTTTATTGTGAATTCAAGACACACCCTCCCCATTGTTGAGAAGCTGTTGCAAGGCATGGACCTAAGACAAGGGAAGACTTGGCCCTATGATCCTCGCGAGATTATCTCAAACAGAAGAAAGAGGAACAAGTCCACTCCTTATGCACATAAATCAAGACCGTTTATGGAGTGGAGGGCTAACCTTGAAACTTGGCCTTTGATTTTGCAGATGGAGACAGATTCATCTGCCACAGGGGAAGGAGAAGACGTTAATAGAGGCCAGGAAGAAGAAGAAGTGGGCCCCTCAGGAGCAGGTTCTCCCCTTCGCAAAAAGCAAAAAACAGTCTCAAGCGAGGCAGAGGTCATAGAGGAAGAGCAGCTGCTTGAACCGTTTACACCATATGGCCAACCCGACAGGAGCAAAGCTGGGATCAAAGTGCTGAGAGACAGTGTTACCTCCTCCGAATTCTATGAAGTCTCACAGGCCATCGGAGATCATACCTCACCAGTTGTAGTTGAAAGGACTCGAAAAAACAGAACGATCAGGGATAAGTACAAGGCCGAGCTGGAAGGTTATGTAGAAAAATATCACACCAGGGTTTCTGCCTCCATGAATGTGGACACAGAACACCTGGTATTGTCTATGGCGGAGGCCATCTTGGATCCTGATGCGGGTACCACTAGTTACAGGGTGCTTGAGTATGCAATTGACATGGCCAAGGTACCAGCACCCTACAAATGTAACTTGTTTCAGGTGGTGGGTGATATGTTGAAGGACGAGGTAATGCGGGTCACTATTGCACTGAGAAAATTGGAGAAAAAGCATGAGTAGGTGAGGGCAACCCTAAAGAAGGAACAGGAAAATTCCCGCGCTCTTTCGAATCAAGTGCGCGCTCTCACGGAGTCAATCAAAGGAAATGAAACTGGAGAAACAAATCTGCAGCGCTATGTGATTGAGCAATTGCAGAAGGAGGTCGCGTCTCTGAAACGCAAGGTTAGCATACCGACATCTCACCATGTGCAAACGGCCGAATTGGCGCAAGCAGAGAAAGAAAAAGAAGACTTGGCTGACACACTGGCAAAGGAGAAGGAGGAAAAATAAAAAATGGCGGAAACAATCTCCACTCTTTAGATGAAGCTGAAAGAGCTGCAGATCACCTAGGACATGCACAGCTATGTACCAACTACAACCCCGCGAGAGACTAGTTTGTTGTCCGAGCAGCTGAACGCAACAAAAGCTGCAAATGAAGTATTAGAAAAACAGGCATCCACCGCGAGGCAGAGAATCACCGAGTTGGAAACCTCCTTGGCTGAGAATACCAGGAAAATAGAGACAGTGTAGAAGGAGATTGAATAGGAGAAGAAGGCAAGAGCCGACCAGCAGAAGACCATCAATGATCTCAACAGCCGCCTGAAGGGTAACATCACCCTCAGGGATGGAAGAAGAATAATTTGGCCAGAGATCATTTCGGCGGTAACAGAGTAATGGGAGTTCCTGAAAGTCATCGAGGAAATAAAATCTTCTGTACTATATCTCAGGAGGAAGTTTCAGGAAGGAGATCTCAACTTGTCCAACAGAGCCCAACATGCCAGGGGATATGTTTCGTTCTTGAAAGGGCTGAGAGCTAGTGAGGCGGAACGGCATGGCATAACGAGTTGGTTTAAGGAAGCCGTCGAATGCCAGAAGATTATGGATAAGGAGTCGGCCCGCGTTATAGCTTCGAGGGCCCTACAACAGTTGGCAGCCAGCGTGGACCGGTTTGATGCAGTCTGGGCCGAGATCACCATGGCAGGACTTCCGTCATGCTAGGACCCTACCACTCCTTCCATGCTACGATCATTACCAGAATATGAAGCACGGCTCCAGGAAGAAAGGGACCGGACGGACATCTTGTCAGATAAAACCGCTCGGTTAAGAGTAGAAACAATTGTCTCAGCGCTCCGCCCCAGTATTCGTTCTCCTTCATCTGATAAAACATAAGATCCCCACTGAGGCGAGTCTAAATGATCTTACTGAGGCCTTCATCAAAGTGGAAGGATTCGCGGCTATGCCTGAACCTTCACTAGACAGTCAGCAGAGGTGCACCCAGTTTTCCAGCTAGATCGCCAGCTCGTCTGCAAATGTTACGCCACCAGTATCAGCAACCGCCTTGACCCCTTCTCGGCAATGAAACACTGTTAATTCATGATCCGGTCCTAGCGGCCTTTTTACTTTTACTTTAGTTAGTTATTTTCAAGTTTAAGGTGGAATTTATATTTCACCCCAGTATTTTACTTTCTGCCCAGACGTTTGTTTTATAGTTTTGTTTCAAAACGGCCAAGTGCCTAACTACAAATGATGAGAGGCCTTTATTCCTCATCATAAGTTTTGATTATTTTGATAAGGACCTTTAACAAATTTTGGCATGCGAAGAAGATATTTTTCCCAAAAAAATAAGAAAGCTCAGAAGAGAGAACCAGGTTCCAGATTTTCAAAAGAATTTTGCTGTGTAAGAATTGTTGTATGCTCGTTGTGAAAATCTTAATAGAAGTGCTAAGAGCCCGTTGGGTCTCAGCAAGAAGAAGTTTTACTTTATGTGAGGATTTTGGTCTAAGTGTTCTATAGTGTGTAACTTTGTCTTATGTGATATGTTTACTGTTTATTTCTCTGATTCCATTTCCTTATATCATGTTCTGGAATGCGAGTGGCTCACTAGCTTTTGGTATAAATTTATCACCATTGATACTTATACTGAGCTTGTCAAGCGCTTTAAATATAGCTCAGGCATGGTATACTGTTTCATTTTTCACTTCACTCATTATTCTTCTATGTTAAATGCTGTGAGATGTTACTCTTTCAAGACAATTGACATGTATGGATTCTTATCTGTTTAAGCCCATCTCATGTTCAAACATGTTTACGGAGTTCCCTCTCATTAGTAGTTAATATCCTTATGTATTTTCTACGCAGCAAACTTCAACTGATTTTTAATGTCTCTGTAAAGCATTCTAGAATCCAACCCTCTTTAAATGAAGCTATCTGATACATCTATATTAAGGACTCATTCCTTGCCTCTACAACATCTTGTTATTTTGCTGACTCTAAGAATATTTTGGTTCCATTTATATTGCATTACCTTGTGAGAATTGAAGTAGTAAAGAGCCTCATACTGTAAAAGTCTTGAATTATACCTTACGCTCCTTACTGCATAAGATGTCCTAGGCACTGGTCTTTTACAACTCAAGGCTGTCTCTAGGAGTGACAACATATTTTTGGCGCTGTTGCCGGGGACGAAGTTGAGAAAAATTGAAATCCCTGGGTCTCGACAAAACCTTTATTCACTCTTCAATTAGGTGAGCATGGTGAGTTGAGAGTTGTATATCCCTCACCTTGGAGACTCCACTTTCATTTTTCAGATTAATATATTTGCAGTCCTGGCTCCTCGGAAGCCACACCGTAGGTCAGATACGTCTTAGCCAAAGACACCCTTTGTGTCTGACCTAGAGAGAATCCTACATAGAAGAAATTGGAGGGAGAGGCAATTCATTCATACTGATATCCCACAATTTTCTTTAGAAGACTTCCCTTCCTCCTCTTCTCAAGTAGCCCATGTGCAAGCTTCTGACTCCGCTGTGGGAGGAATTGGTTACTACTCAGACAATCTACCTCTGGGAAACATTCAAGTTAAGGAATAGGCTGAATCAATAGATACCACTCGTTACACATCTCATCCAACCCCAGAGGCTGAAGAGGTCAAAGAAGTCACTGAAGTATCTCCTGTTAATATTCCGCCTTTTTCGTCACTACCCCAAGCTGCTGTCCAATACATTCCCATTGTCATTCATACCTCACTTCCACCTCCTCCTCCTCTTACACATCAAACCCTTCTGTTACCTCCGCCTCCCCCTCCAATGGAAAATGTTTTGATTTTCTTGCTGAATAAATATGCCCCCCTGGCATTACCTCAAGTGCTGAATGACATGCCACAGGACTATCTAAAGATCCTGCCCCGCTTTAATGGGGAAAACGAGATCGAAGCTCAAAAACACCTGGAGGTCTTCTGCTCTTTCGCAGAAAATTTTAACGTGGAACATCTTGACGTAGTCCTGAGAATGTTTGTGCAGTCCCTTGATGGTGAAGCCAGAAAATGGTTCAAGACTCTGGGATATCGTTCTATCATCACTTGGGATGGAATGGAGGACACTTTTCTCAGAAAATGGGGAGAGAAGAAATATCATGGACATTGTCTGACTGAGTTTAATACACTCAAGAAAAGACATAATGAAGGGGTGGCCGAGTTTATTAAGAGATTTAACAAGTTGTACCTAAGCCTTCCCGCAGAGACCAGACCACTGCCAAGGTTGTGTTTGTGGCAGCCTTTGACTCAGAATTCGGCTTCTCTCTGAGAGAAAGAAAGCCAGCCACCCTGGATGATGCTCAGATGGATGCACTGGAACTCGAGGCAAACTTTGCCTCCACTGGTAAATCCAAGGGAAAATCTGAGCAGGATACTAGAAGAAGGGGAAAAGAGGAGGTATCCACCTCAAGCCAAGATAGAGATTCAGCTAATGAGAAGATTGAGGAGATGAACAAGATGATTAAGAATATTTCAAGTAAGCTGGTTAAACTTGAAATGGAGGCAAAGAATTCATCCTCCAAGAGTTTTCAAAATGCTCCAAACAGAGGTTATAACCCTCAATTCAGGAAGCCACCCTTGCAGATACTGCAGAGGGGACAGAAGGAGCAGCAAGACCAGGTACCACACCCTCTATATTTGGAAGGACAAGTAGAGGGTCCTACCGAAGACACTGCATATGAGCAAGAGGAGGCATACCTTGCTTTCTCAAATAGTGATGAAGTTGAATGCCCCCTACATGAAAGTGACGAATTGGAGGTGCAGGCACACACAGAGGGAAAAGCTAATGAAGACGCCAAAGATCCTGAGATTGATGAATACTGCAAGCAGTTCGTCGATTTCATGCAAGCTCAGTTCAACAGAAGATATGACCTCAGATCTTCCAGGAAGAGAACTCGCACTCAGGACCAGGAGGAGGACACACCTCAAGAAGAAGCATCTGTTTAGAAAGAGGCAACAACTCAAAGGACCCCAGACAAAGGTAAGAGGCCCCTTAACCAATCTTTATAGTCTATTGATCAAATTCCCTCATCTTCACAAGTGGCTACACCCCCTAGTGTCAAGCCGATCATAAAGGAAGTCAAGCCTCTCCCCCAGAACAAAGACTCCAAAGATAAAGAACCAAAAGAAGTGTTAGTAGATAGGTCCTCCTTTGCCTTCAGTTTACAAAAGGAACTAGAGAAAGTAAAAATCCCAGCACCCTTGACTGAATTGTTAAAACAACCTGCGTATCAGTCCCAGGTCACATCCTTTATGCTCCCTCCAGAAGTCATACACATTCCCGACAGTCTGAACCTTCAGGAAGAAAGGCCTATGGTTGAGTTTGGCCCACATGTCGAAGAATTAGATGCTGATACCCCCCCTTTCTATGTGTCTTTAGTAATACATGACTTGTTGCTGCATAACTGTATGCTAGATTCGGGAGCCTCTCATAACTTTTTACCCCTCTCGGTCATGGAGTAGTTAGGATTACAGATCACCCACCCATACAAAGACCTCTACTCATTTGACTCTAAAAGAGTTAAGTGCCTGGGCATGATAAAGGACTTAGTAGTCAATCTGGCTCAGATCCCAGCGAAAAGTGTAGTGATGGATATAGTGGTGGCTGACATTCCAGCTCGCTTTGGCATGCTACTGTCAAGATCTTGGGGGACTAAAATTGGTGGATCAATCAAGCTGGACCTGACCTATGCCACTATCCCTGTATTTGGCGGTCAAGAGAGGAGGCTGTACCGGGAAACCAGATTTGTCAAGACAGTTACCAAGGCAGATGACTCAGTTAACTCTCCAGTTTATAGCAGGGAGGGTGATTTTTCATGTTTAATGCTGGAGGAAGATCAAGAGTACGCTCATGAACCATCATTTTACCAGATCAAGACAGAAGAGTCCATAGAAAACCCCGAATCAGAAATCTGGACACTTCATTTTGATGGAGCAAATTCCAGAGAAGGAAATGGGGTTGGGGTATTATTGATTTCTCCTGTAGGCCAATGGGTCCCTTTGTCTTTCAAGCTGGAGTATGAAGCCACAAATAATGTGGCCGAGTATGAAGCACTGCTATTGGGGCTGCAAACAGCTAGGAGCATGAACATACAAAGTCTAAAGGTTCTGGGAGATTCAGAGTTGGTAGTCAGGCAAGTAAAGAATCAATGCCAAGCGAAACATCCTAGGATGAGGGCTTATAGGAACGAAGTTTGGGATCTGGTGGAGAACTTTTTCTTGGCATTCAATATCCAGTTCATGGCCCGGGAGCAGAATAGGATGGCAGACTCCCTTGCAGTGGCTGCCAGTACTTTTAGTCCACCTGAGAATCATCTCTTGAGGTATAAAGTTGAGGTATGTTATCGGCCATCGATCCCGGACAACATCAAACATTGGTAAGTGTTCGAAGATGAAGAGCAGGTGAAGAGATTCTTGGAAAGAGTTGGGGAAATTTCCAACATGGAGATTGATACTTGTGAAGAAGAGGAGGCCGAAGACACTTCAGAAGATAAATGGGAAGAAAAGGTGGTTGGTCACAATTTTTTGCAGTTGAAAGGGAATGTCATTCCCCGAGGATTAGTGCCCCTAGAAAGGCTGTTTAACAAGAATGACATTCCACTGTAGCCGAACAAAGTGGTAGAGGAGAATCATGTAGAGGATCTGAATCTTGGCACTGAGGCTGACCCTAAAATCGTGAAGTTGTCCAAGAAGATCCCAGAGGTATATAAACAGCTGTATCATAAGTTATTTCAGTCCTATAAAGACGTGTTTGCATGGTCTTATCAAGACCTAAAAACCTTTGATATCAGCATTATGCAGCATAAAATTCCACTGAAGGGAGATGAAAAACCACATAAACAGAAGCTTAGACAGATAAATCCCCTGTTGCTTCCCTCTATTGAGAAAGAAATTAAGAAACTGCTGAAGGCCAAAATTATTGCACCATTGAGATATTCCGAGTGGGTAGCAAACTTAGTCCCTGTACAGAAGAAGAATAGAGAAATAAGGCTATGTGTTGATTTTATAAATCTGAACAGAGCATTCTTAAAGGATAATTATCCATTGCCCAAGATGGATCACATCTTGCAAAAGGTGGTAAGAGCTTCTTGAATGTCGATGATGGATGGATTCTCTAGGTACAATCAGGTGGCTGTACTACCAGAAGATCAAAAGAAGACTGCCTTTACCACTCCATGGGGGACGTTCATGTTTGCCAGGATGCCTTTTGGGTTAATTAACGCAGGGGCCACTTTTCAAAGAGCCATGGACATTGCTTTCATCGAAGAGCAAGATAAGTTTGTGGTGGTATATTTGGACGACATTACTGTGTTCTCAAAAGATGATGCAAAGCACATTGAACACCTACGCAAAACCTTCGAGAAGTGCAGAAAGTATGGCCTCTCCCTCAATCCACAGAAGTCGTTGTTTGCACTGGAAGAGGGCAAGCTCTTGGGACATATTGTAACCAAAGATGGAGTAAAGATAAATCCTAAGAGAGTAGAAGTCATAAATGGCATTTCCCTCCCCAGAAATAAAAAGGAAGTTCAGGTGTTCCTAGGCCGTATAAACTTTCTGAGGAGATTCATCCCCAACTATGCTGAGATAGTTAGGCACATAACAGACATGTTGAAAAAGAATAATGAGTTCAAGTGGTCACAAGAATCACGAGAAGCTTTGGCCAGGATTAAGAATTCATTTGCTGAAGCCCCTGTGCTAGCTGGGCCAAACTATGCCAAACCTTTTATGATCTTTTCCTTTGCATCACCTCATATAGTAGCAGGGGTCCTGTTGCAGAAAAATGAAGAAGGGTATGAGCAACCTATTGCCTTTTTCAGTCAGGTGCTTCGTGATGCTGAGCTGAAATACAACATATTGGAAAAGTAGGCGTATGCTCTGGTGAAGTCCCTTAAAGCCTTTCGTATGTATGTCCTCCAGTCCCACGTCGCTGCATTTGTGCCCACATCAGCTGTTAAGGATATCCTTATCCAGGGAGATAGTGAAGGAAAAAGAGGGAAATGGATAGCCAAAATACAGGAGTATGAGCTAGACATCCTCCCTACCAAGCTGATCAAGGGACAAGGTTTAGCCAAAATCTTGTCTGAATCAAATTGTCAGGCTCTGGATATTAACCTGTCCATGATAGCAAACGAGGAGTCTGAAAGGAAAGAAGAACCACAGGGAGTAGAGATAGCTTCTCAGAAAACACATATGAAGTACCTCATCAGCCCCTGGTACAAGGAGATAGTGGAATATCTGCTAACACTCAGTTGCCCGCCCAGCCGTGACAAAGCTAAATACAGAACACTGAGGTTGAGGTCACAAAAATATGTGGTGGCAAACGGTCGGTTGTACTGGAGAGACCCCTCAGGTATCTTGCTACTGTGTCTCACTGAAGAAGAGGTAGAGAGTATAATGGCTGAGTTTCACGAAGGAATTTGTGGAGGCCATTACAGTTGGAGGGCTACTGCTCATAAAATCCTGAAGGCTGGTTTCTTCTGGCCTAAACTCTTTGGAGATGTTTTTGCCCGGGTCAGAGCATGTGAAAAATGCCAAAGATTTGCTGAAAGACAGAAGCTAGCACCTCTGCCCATGATCCCTGTTCATGTAGATGAGCCTTTCCAATAGTGGGGAATAGACTTTATCGGCGAAATACATCCTCCATCAAGCGGCCAACATAAGTGGATACTAACTGCCACGGATTATTTCACAAAATGGGTGGAAGCTATACCCGCCAGGAATGCAACATATACTGTGGTGATAAGATCAGACTCAACAGGAAGGGTTCTGCAACAGGTCAACAGTATAAAACCCGAGCTGTTTAGGCAACATGTCAAAAATAGGGATCGGTATCGGGTGGTTGTATCAGGCTTATATCATCATATTACCCCCTAGTCTACCCGGTGGTCGATTTTATTTGCTGGCCGAGGGATGCTTACGATGAGCGTCGAGGCAAGTTTACCTCTGCTCAGGGGAATAATATTTTTTCTCTTTCCCCCGACATTATCCGGCAAGCCCTCCGCTTTCCCACCAGTGCCACCTATACCAGTTTCAGTGAAGTGGATTTAACCTCCCAGTTCACCAAATTGCCGTGGGAGCACCAAAATGACTTCATTTCTTCTATAACCAGCAACCAGGCTACGTCTCTTCCTGCTGCAGAACCCTTCCTGTTGAGTCTGTTCAAAGAAGAAGTGCAGCCTATCCTTGCCCTCATCGCTGGTCTTTTAGGTGTAGGCAGTTTGGGGGAAATTTCCAGGGTATGTGTTTATTTCCTGTGGTTAATTTCTCAAAAGGGAGTAGTTCTGGATATCCCTGGCTTTCTCGCTGCTAACATTCAGACCCAGTTCCAAGAGCTTTCAGAAACTGGTCACTTCCTCTTCTGTACGATGGTCTTCTACCTCTTCTTATACTAGCATGCTGATAAGTTTGAGGGTTTGGGTTTAGATAGGGTATATGCTATTAATTCTCAGCCTCGACCAGTTTTTGACTGGAACTTTTTAATACGTCAATTACCAAATGGGGTGGGTTATTCCAGGTTCCTAAATGAGTTCATGCCCATTGTTTACAATATCATCCATGACTCACCCTCGCCTAGGGTTTTTCCTGAACTGAAGAGCTGGCTACAAGCCAGTAAAACCCAGAGCACCGGGGATTGGTATCTATTTGACAATTACACTGAAATTAGAGTCTATGGAGCCGAAGTTCCCCCTTATCAGCTGCCTGTGTTTCCCGCCTGACGAGTTTATGCTCTGGAGTATATTCGGCATACTCTCAAGTCTGACCAACTCCACTTTGTCCCTGCAAAGAAAGGTTTCATCCTGAGACTCCCTATCACTATTGGCCCGTTTATTGTGAATTCAAGACACACCCTCCCCATTGTTGAGAAGCTGTTGCAAGGCATGGACCTAAGACAAGGGAAGACTTGGCCCTATGATCCTCGCGAGATTATCTCAAACAGAAGAAAGAGGAACAAGTCCACTCCTTATGCACATGAATCAAGACCGTTTATGGAGTGGAGGGCTAACCTTGAAACTTGGCCTTTGATTTCGCATATGGAGACAGATTCATCTGCCACAGGGGAAGGAGAAGACGTTAATAGAGGCCAGGAAGAAGAAGAAGTGGGTCCCTCAGGAGCAGGTTCTCCCCTTCGCAAAAAGCAAAAAACAGTCTCAAGCGAGGCAGAGGTCATAGGGGAAGAGCAGCTGCTTGAACCGTTTACACCATATGGCCAACCCGACAAGAGAAAAGTTGGGATCAAAGTGCTGAGAGACAGTGTTACCTCATCTGACTTCTCTGAGGTCTCACAAGCCATCGGAGATCATACCTCACCAGTTGTAGTTGAAAGGACTCGGAAAAACAGAACGATCAGGGATAAGTACAAGGCCGAGCTGGAAGGTTATGTAGAAAAATATCACATGAGGGTTTCCGCCTCCATGAATGTGGACACAGAACACCTGGTATTGTCTATGGCGGAGGCTATCTTGGATCCTGATGCGGGTACCACTAGTTACAGGGTGCTTGAGTATGAAATTGACATGGCCAAGGTACCAACACCCGACAAATGTAACTTGTTTCAGGTGGTGGGTGATATGTTGAAGGACGAGGTAATGCGGGTCACTATTGCACTGAGAAAATTGGAGAAAAAGCATGAGAAGGTGAGGGAAACCCTAAAGAAGGAACATGAAAATTCCCGCGCTCTTTCGAATCAAGTGCGCGGTCTCACGAAGTCGATCAAAGGAAAGGAAACTGGAAAAACAAATATGCAGCGCTATGTGATTGAGCAATTGCAAGAGGAGGTCGCGTCTTTGAAATGCAAGGTTAGCATACCGGCATCTCACCATGTGAAAACGGCCAAATTTGCGCAAGCAGAGAAAGAAAAAGCAGACTTGGCTGACACACTGGCAAAGGAGAAGGAGGAAAAATAAAAAATGGCAGAAAAAATCTCCACTCTTCAGACGAATCTGAAAGAGCTGCAGATCACCTGGGACACGCACAACTGTGTACCAACCACAACCCCGCCAGAGACTAGTTCGCTGTCCGAGCAGCTGAACGCAACAAAAGCTGCAAATGAAGTATTAGAAAAGTAGGCATCCACCGCAAGGCAGAGAATCATCGAGTTGGAAACCTCCTTGGCTGAGAATACCAGGAAAATAGAGATAGTGCAGAAGGAGATTGAATAGGAGAAGAAGGCAAGAGCCGACCAACAGAAGACCATCGATGATCTCAACAGCCGCCTGAAGGGTAACATCACCCTCAGGGATGGAAGAAGAATAATTTGGTCAGAGATAATTTCGGCGGTAACAGAGCAGTGGAAGTTCCTGAAAGTCATCGAGGAAATAAAATCTTCTGTACTATATCTCAGGAGGAAGTTTTAGGTAGGAGATCTCAACCTTTCTAGCAGAGCCCATCACGCTAGGGGATATGTTTCGTTCTTGAAAGGGCTGAGAGCTAGTGATGCGGAACGACATGGCATAACGAGTCGGTTTAAGGAAGCCATCGAATGCCAGAAGATTATGGATAAGGAGTCGGTCCACGTTATAGCTTTGAGGGCCCTACAACAGTTGGCAGCCAGTGTGGACCGGTTTGATGCAGTCTGGGCCGAGATCACCACGGCAGGACTTCTGTCATGCTGGGACCCTACCACTCCTTCAATGCTACGATCATTACCAGAATATGAAGCACAACTCCAGGAAGAAAGGGACCGGACGAACATCTTGTTAGATAAAACTGCTCGGTTAAGAGCAGAAACAATTGTCTCAGCGCTCCGCCCAGAATTTGTTCTCCTTCATCT